>VWZF01001525.1:151542-313972 GCA_013396755.1 Sclerurus mexicanus | reverse complement strand
TTTTTTTTTTTTTTTTGCAGAATGACATAAAGATTTCCTTATCTTTTCCTGAAACATTTCCTGTAGACAAGGGGCACTCCTTCTTAAACACTGTTAAACTGTCAGACTTCAAATGTCAAATAATTATTTAAAATATAAAAAACGTAATAATAATAAAACTCAAAGGAATATGAGATCAGATCATTTTTATTTAATAATTCTGTTTATATCTATGTTAGAAACTTTTTCTTATTATAAACTCCCAGGTAAGGGTTACATAAATGCTTCTCACCACACTATCATGAACTGAAGAGCTACAGTGAAATATCTCTAACATGCCACTCTAAGAGAACAAGATAATGGGAAACATCTCTGATGTCCCAGGTCTCTGCAATAGTAACAATGTTGTTAGGTGTGTCTGTTGGTATTTTGTTGCCTACAAAGGGAAAATAGAGGTCCAAATTCCTCCTGTATTACAGCTTAAATTGTAGAACTTCCTGTAGATTCCAGCATTCCACAGTGACTCTTCTACTTGCTTTCTGAGTTTTTGGTTCCCTCATGCTCTCTCTCTTTTTTTTTTTTTTTTTTTTTTCTTTTAAGAAGCACATAAAAGAAACATCAAGAACATGCTCAGAGCATGCACTCTTGTCAGAATCCTACAAGCCAACAAATCAATAAAGAGGAGAAACTTGGAAAGCTAAAATTGTTCTCTATGATCTTTGGAGGAAACCAAAACAGCATATATTTTACAAGATGTGTTAGGAGCAGTTAATTTATATCCTGGACAATGCAAAGGAAAAGTAGAAAGGTGATACAAACTGGATTTAACTTTCAGTATCCAGAAGTATTATTTGTTTCTATTTACCCTGCTGTTTATTTCTAACCCATTATATCAACTTAGCTAACAGCTTGCAAATGTCTACTTTATCCTTAAGGAATGAAGTCTTCAGAGAGCTCTCCTACCACAGCTATTTGGGGCATTTGGTGGTCCCCACAATGAGTTGCAAAGTTCTTACAAAGTTCTTTTATGGATAGCAGAAAAGACAAACACGAAGGCATTAGCCAAGTTGAGCCTTCACTGAATTTCTGGTGTTCCAAAATTTTTCAAGTTTATAGCAGACACAATCACTTTGTGAATCTTTTTTAGATTTGTTCTCTAACCATCAGGTTCTCATTGTCTCTACCACTCTCCAATAGCAATGGAAAATAACTATTGCAATAAATCTTACAGATTGCTTGTGGTTTGTTGGTTGTTTGTTTTGGTTTTTTTGTTTTTTTTTTTTTTTTAAATGAATCTGAACCATTTATCATATAGGAGCAGTTAAATAGCAGGAGACCAAAAAACATTTCCGCTGGACAAAGGACCCACAAATCAAAACATGTAGTGAGCAATCAGGAATTTTATATTGCAAATATACCCTGAAGAAATAGCAAGGATGAAAACAGATTTCTGACAAGTGCTTACAAATTGCACTAGTTCTAATATTGTTTTGGGTTTTTTTCCGGTAATGTGGAACAGCAAGAAAGGTAAGGGCTATTCTCTTCCCCTTTCAGAGACATTTCCTTTTCCAGAAATACTTGAAATGTTAGCAAATAGTTAGTTATTAGTGTCCGATTGTGATTTCCCTTTGAAAACCCTACAGGCATTGCAGACTTATAGGTAGCTGCTATGGAGATGTTACTGTTTGTAATCAGCTTATTGTGAGCATAACACAGGCCCTAGGACCTGTCGCCTATTCTGTGGACTTAGCCTGAGTGGATATATTTAATAGCTTGTTTATCCATAAAAGAAATTTGTTTTATCTGTGCTTAGCTTTATGTAAATGTGTGGTGTAACTATATATATATATATACATATATATATATATATATGTAATTTTAACTATTTGTAAGAGTTATTTGCTGTAGAATGAACCTATGATCTTAGAATAAAATCCAGACTAGAACAAAAGCACAAAATGAGAAGACACTTTGAAAGTATTTGCCCAGGATGCTGCCATTGAAACAGGATGTTTCAATGGCAGCTTACTAGTGCTTAACTTCTGATTACCAAAGGGATGCAATACTGGGAGCTGGTTAAAATGAACCTCAGAATGAAGAGCTGTTCAGCCTATGTAGAACAAACCACATAAATTATATTTAGACTTATAGACCACTGAAGAAAGATTAAAGAATAAAGAATGTTAGCAAACACATAAAAAGGTCACCAAGCAAATCTTTGAGTCACAGGCAAAAAAGTTGTTCAAAATGACATACAAAACCAGAACTGACCAACTCAGGTGGATATAGAATTTTATTTTAACTAACTTTATTATTTCCTAAGAAAACACAAGCAGACCTGCAAAAAATTTAACTGTAGTCCAGGAACCTGCACAATGAGCTGAATATTTCAGGATCTACAACTTCTTTCCAGCTCAGGAGTTAACCAGCTACATGAATCATTTGACCTCTTTTGGCCTTGATTTCATGTCTCTTTCTGTATTTCCCAAAATTTGTGATATCAAAATAGCTATCTACACAAGGAGCTGACTTGGAAACCTTTAGCTGTTAGTAGAATACTATAAAGCAACAATAATCATTCAAGACTGACAGGAACTATTGCCAAAGAAAAATATTGAGTTTATAAAAATAAATCCAAATGTGTGTTAAGGTAGAAAGACAAAGCAGAATCCTTATACCCCCATAAGATTGGTGAAAGTAGATGAAACTTTGGGGGTGATTAATCAGTGAGTTAGTGCTCTCAGTGACATGGAGATATATTAGTAGGAGGTCTTTGCTGTGGAGGGTCTACCATATCTAAGTTGGCCCCATAAGGAAGGATACCTCTCTCATTTTGAAGCCCTGGAGAGTCCAGCCTGCCCTGCATTTCTGTGGTGTCTGAGGTAGTAGCAACACAGAGTGGGAAGGAAGTTGAATACCTTACTCCAATTTTTAAGTAGCTTGGGTTGAGTGAGATGTACTGCACTGGATGCAAGTGCCTGTAGAAGATAACTAGGATGGTTTTATTTTCAGTGATGGAAAAGCAGGGTGAGACGGTGATAATAACATGCTTTGCCGAGAAGGACCTGCATAGTGTATTCCTATAGTCACTGTAATCTTTAGGAATTTTTGTAAAGTAAAATATTTGTAAAGTAAATATAATAATATTTTTAATTCATAAGGGATATAAATAGATAATCATTTTCAACCAATGAGAAGAGGTTCACTGAATATAAATGAAATGTGGGCATGTTGAATTAGACTTTTGAAAGTATAGAACATGTTTAAGGATAACGTCTTTTATCACTTCTTTTACATCTGTTGGACATCTTGTCTGGCCTTGCCAAAGTATTTGTACATATGGAATAAATAATAAATTAGTAACAAGAATTTTTTTCCTATGTAAATGCTTTAATAATTAATATTGAAACTACCTTTGGCTTACTTTGGTTTAAATGAATGTGTGAATTTCAGAAACAATGTTTGAGTGGCTATCAAATAATTAAACAGTAAGGTAGTATAATCTCAGTTTAATTTCATGCCCAGCATTTTATTTTATCGTGTTGTACAGCTTTGGTTAATATTTGTTTTTTTTTCCTTTTCTGTTCTTAATGTTGTTGTTATTTCATAGTTATTTTCACAGCTAGAATATCCTTGTTCTGTTTAATTACTCTTCTGGATTAGTGCCCAGTATAATAGCAATTTCTTTTGTTGGTTTTTTTTTTTTTTTAGTACTATTTCCAGAGTTGATGATCTTTATTTCTATCATTATATTTTATTCATTTACTATTCTTCTTTCTTCAGGGTCATCCAGATTCTTGGTTATATCTCAGGTTTCCTCATTATTAATAATGGGGGATATTTTTGACATCTGTAAGTCCAATTTGCAGAATCAGTATATAAAAAAATTCTTTTCCCAGCTCCTAAGCTGCTAAAACATTTATCCAAGACTCCCTTTGTACAGACTCTTTTCAGACAAATTTCTGATTACAGAGACTAATTCACCCACAATAACGTCAGAAGGAATACTTCATATACCTGTGGGAGAGGATGCATCCTTTTAAGCTTTACTCCAATAACTTCTGTTGTGTCTTTTTCATCAGATGTATGTATGCAGGTTTTATTGTCTCTCTACAACTCAAAACTATTTGAACCTCCATATGTGTAGTATTATTTAAATTGTAAACTTTAATATTATGAAAACATTACCTAAATCACAGTTAAAATGAATGGGGAATTAAGAGTCTGGGATATCCTTTTCCAGTTTCTGCTGTCTGAGAAGTAGCTATGGTTTCTAATTGTATTTATTAATATTTGTTCTTAAAGTCGTATATCTAACTGCCTTTACTGACTGATATCCTGTTGAGTCCTATGCATATTTCTGACTAATGCTATTGTCTATTTGCTGTGGGTAAAGTGTTTCATACTGATCTAAGCAGTCTCTCTCCAGACATGTTTTATCCTTCTGTGCACTGCAATTAAATGTTACTGTTCCTCACTGTATGAGAAATAAGGCTGATATATACCCTTATATGAAAGGTTTATCTTTTTCCAAACAGATATGAAAGCATCCAAATTACTGTTGTAAAATGTGTCTTTTTTTTTTTTTTTAATAAACATTAATCTACTCTATTACTCTTTATAAAATATATGTTTACTGTGTTTCTGGTAGATAAATGTTACAGACTTTACTAATAACTATGGACTTTATTTTCTTTTTAATGACTTCTATTTGTACATAGTCTAGATCAAGGATAAAATGTATTCTTTAACAGAATATAAAATCACCTAATCTCCTTCAACTTTTGCTCCTTAGAGAGCATATATTAGATCTGACTTTGAACCATAAAATGCACACTGTCTTTTCAAACAAATTTTGCTATCATCTGGTAAGGTTACCCCATGTAATTAAGAATTAGTATTAAAACAATTAAGAATTAGTATTAAAACAATCAGATTTCCAATGGAAATTCTGAAAGCAAAACTATGACTGTAATGTCAATACCTGTGAGAAAAAGCAGTAGGAAAATTATGTGAATTAAAGACTAAGACTATTCTCAGTGGTATGCAGGATTTCTTCTCAGTGTTGTTATAAAAAACACCTGCATCAGGATATATATAATGTGAAAACCAAGTGGAAACTTTTTATTGTCATTGAATTGATAAAGAAAATACCCATTTCCAGTCACAACAATGTCTGAAGCTGCAAGACATTATCAAGTGATTTGTACATTTTTAAACTTCAAACATCTAAATGTTAAGCATTTATTAATATATGCATGGTTTTAATTTCCTTGGCTTTTAAATAATAAAACCAATGACACAACACTGAATCCATAAGAGTGAGGCAGAAACAGGGCAGGAAAATCTCTTCAGAGTATTCATAGGGAAAAGCAGTGTGTATGATCATACTTTCTTTGACCAGTCAATAAGTCCCTTGGGTAGGTCATGAACAGCTGAATCTTTATTTACCGTCCGGTACCATACTTGCACTCTTCATATCAGCCAATAACAGAATTTTTTAAAAGACAAAGGTAAGGGAGGACTTGCTTGGGAATACCGTTCCACAGTTTAATAGATTTCATCATCAAGAGCTCTGACTTACAGCTTATCCTTTATTAGTTTCAAGTTATTCATTATTATGATCTCTCTTATGCGATTAATTTTTACTTCCTCAGAATGTTTCCTTCAAAAAAAGAAGCCAATTCTATAAAACCTTCTAGACATTGTTCAGCTAAATTAAAAGAAGTGTGAAGTTAAGTTACTAGTTCAGTTCAGTGGTTCTTTTCTCATATGAGGAAATTAATTGACATGTTTGACTGAGATTGAATACCATGAATCTAATAAGATGTGTCCCAGTAACAGCTAGGAATAACCTCTTGTTTTGGAGCAAAACATGCCTTTTCTCTGTTATGAAAACACAAACTTTAGCTTTTTCAGTTAAAGATCATGTGAGATCCATCATAGGTCATTATTCTCTTTCATATAGAAATTACTGACAATGGCAGACATTTGTTGCAAAAATTACTTGACTGTGGTAAGCACTAGTTAAAAAAAAAATTTTGTTAAAGTACTTTACAATTAAAAAAAGAAAATTATAAAGGCAAATATAGTTGAGTCTTCAAGGCTGTTTCCCCACATAAATGGACAAAATCCCTGGATTGAGAAAGGATCAGACACTGTTATCCTTTTTGTACTAAATACACCCTGAAAGCACAAGGAATTCTCTTAATGCCACTGGACCATCTGTGGAATAAGGACTTGTTTAGAGTATAACCCACATAATTTCTATAGGCCTAATCCTAAAAATGTCGTTTTCACTTTCTGCAACAACCACTGCATGTATAGTTGCTCTCTCAGTCTCTGTTCATCTCCATGGAGCAAATTACTAATGTGTACAATATTATCTCAAATAAAAATTATTTTACCACATCTGTTTAAGAGCCATTGAAGTAAAAGGTTAGAGCCATTAATACAATGTTTTCACTTGTGCAGCTTTTAAAGCTGTTTTGTAGCTGCTTATCCATACCAGCATCCTAGCATGAGACTGGAAAAAAACATTTTTTTTTCTTATGAAGCAGGTGCTGCTTCATCTGCACCTGGTCAGATGGCTGCTCTACTCCCCTCCCTATGTTTTTCCATCTATGAATATAATGAATAATGTTTCTGTCCTTACCAGACCTCACACTGGAAATCTCTCCTGATTTTCAAACTCCTCTGCATATTTTATTTCTGGCTACCAGGAATTTAAACTCTGCACGAGCTCCTTTTCACTAAGCCTATATGCCTTGGTTTTCTTCAGTGATGAGCAACTGCAGCAAACATTGCAGAGCTTGTATGTTGCATGCCTTTTTTTGTTAGTTTGTTGAGGTTGGTTTGTTTGTTTCTCCCTTGCACAAGCTCTCCTGGCTCTCTGTAATTCTATTGAACTTACCTACAACCTTACTTAAAAAAATAAAAAAAAATAAAAAAACGAGGAAACCAGAAAGAAATATTTTGTATGATTTTCTTTAGCCTGATGCCAACCTTTAGCTGATTGAATAAATTGATTACACGATGCAATCTCTGTAATATGAGTACCTGATGGAAGAGAAGTGAAAAAAACCCAGGTGGGTTTTTCCAGACAGGCCATTTTGAAAACATTTGATGACCTCAGTTCTGAAATTGCTGCTGGGTAATGGTACAAGAGCAAAGAAATATTCTGATACAGCTTTATATTTGTTATGGAATGTTTGGAAAAAATACAGTGGGAATTTAATTTTGAAATCTTACTTGAGTCTCGCAAAATGATTCAGGTTGATTTTCAAAGTGGATTAACATTAAAACATTTTATTATCTTATTATCTAATGTCATACATAAAATTTTACAACCATCAGTTTAGCAATTTAAAGATTCTTAATATTGTTATAATAAAACTGACTACTGCAGCTAATTTTATATTCCATAATAAAAAAATAAATCTGTGCTGGTAAATCAGTCATCTTTTAAACTCTTAAAAGAAAAAATGCCTCTATTTAGACAGCATTTCGTTCTAAGTACAATAATATATAATGTGGTCGATCGCAGTATTTAAGTTAAATATTGATTCTTTTTTCTATCTTATTTGCTAAATTAAGTATTGGTTTACACATCTTCCAATAGTCTCATTGAAAACTAAAATGGCAGCAAATACTTGCTGATGTTGTCATGGGTTTTTATTTTTACACTGATAGGAAAAGACATTTGGTTTAGTTTTATCATCTTAAGAACAATAAATAAATGATTCTGTGAGCACTTCTGACAACTGTAGTAAAATATCTAGGGTCTACTTTTCCACACAGGTATATTTATATAATGAAGTATTATACAAATATGCATGTTTAACTTTGGTTAATGAATGTATTCAACTGCAAAAGCAAAAGTCTCTCAACATTGGGAAGCTGTTTAAAGCTTATGGATGATAGAATGTTTGCAACACCTATTTATGGCTTCTGCTCCTTTTGTACATGCGAGACCTAGTTTTTTTCAGTATCTAGAAGAGGAGTTAGATATCCAAAACACAGTTTGCATTCAAGCACCTAAATAACCACAAGACTTTTAAACGACAGGCTCCATCCCCTCTCATCAAGACACCACTGGTGTGATTTTTTTCCTAGAGATTTCTACATCCAAGACTTTCCATACTAAAACCCTTGGGCTCTTATTTTTCATGCTTAAAGGTGGGATGATCTCCTTTTCAAATCCACAGCTGTTTTTGGTTGCTGAGGTTTAGGAAAATAAAAGAACAAACCAAAGGGTACCTAATCCCCCACACTTCTATGGGAAGTGTACATGCCTGCAAGTTGTTTAAAGTGAGGTCCCCAGTCTGCAAGGTAGTCATAATTCTGATCTGCATCTGACGTGTTTGAACCTAATGAGCTGAGGGATCCTGCCAAGGATCCGGTCCCCTCAAATGCATAGGTCTGAAGTGAGTCATATGGAGGAACAGTAGGATCTGCATTTGCTTCTTCAAGCTTTTCTGAAATAAATTGCCTGAAGATTGCACTGTCTGGGCCAACCTGCAGAGACTGTCTGTAGAGGCTGTGGATTTCGGAGGTGACCTTCTTCCGAGGTCTGTGTGTTCGCATGACAGTGCGTGTCCTCAGTGCTGAGATATCAAAGGCTTCTGTGTCCTCCTCACCACCTCCTTCATCATCATAACTGACAATGTTCTCTCTGAATTCTTCTATCTTCTCTGAAAAGGGAGACTTCTTCTTTTGCTGCCTTATGGTTACAATTGCCAAAAAGAACACTGACCAAAAAAAAAAAAAACCAGTGAAAAAGAAAAATCAAAGATGAAAAGGAAAAATTAAACAGAATCAGAGACTTTGAATGTGCTTGGAAAGACTTAAAAAATGGTGACTTTTCTTAATATCAGTGTTGCTGCAAAGTGAAGCTCCCTTGGCAAATTTATAGAGCTGTAATTTTTATGGATTTTATGGTTTTGTGATGAGCAGTGGGTGTGTTGGGAAAATGACTACAAAGGGA
This sequence comes from Sclerurus mexicanus, assembly GCA_013396755.1. Classification (NCBI taxonomy): domain Eukaryota; kingdom Metazoa; phylum Chordata; class Aves; order Passeriformes; family Furnariidae; genus Sclerurus; species Sclerurus mexicanus. Next base: position 305,007 of record VWZF01001525.1, on the reverse strand, counting down.
CTTATAAAATAGGTGAATGAAATGGAGCAGTTCTTTTGGTAAATGTGAGTTTGAAACTGATGGAAACACATGTTATGCTTTTTGAAACTGCTTTTTTTTTTTATTACATAATATATCCATTTCACATTCAACAATTTAAATTCTTAATCTCTCACTGTCTCTCTGATCAAAGCCCCAGGAAGATCAAATGAAAACCGAGACAATGAGCAAGATATCCTCCTCATGTTGCTGAAATGTTGGGTTCCACAGACTATGCAGAATGCAGTTTAACTATTTCTGTTATGCTGATTTGCAATTTCAAGACTCTCAATAAATTTTGTGTCATTTTACTGTCAAGGCCTATGAATCAGATGATCTTATTTCTTTCATATGTAAAAGTTTTTTAAATTTTATTTTAAAACCTTATTTTTTAATCCTACCTAATTTCATTTTTAACTGAATGATCCCTTTGAATTAGTCTATGACTCTCAAAGATTAATGACTTCAGTTTTTAACTGAAATCAGTTGTTCTGTTTAATAAGTAAGTAGTTTGTGGACTGTAATTTTTAACTCAGGACACAAAATGATACAACTGCCAACAAATACAGGATTTTGTTTAAGAATATGAGGGAATTGAAGTAGTTCTTTTTTTTATACCTATTTAAAGTAAACTGTTTCATCTGGTTGGGAGATACCAAACTTGAAAGCACTGGAAATGTAAATGTTATTATATATTTACAAAAGTCAGATGGTTTTATCTTTCCAAACCATTTGCATTGTCAATTCTTCTAATTGTACACATCGTGCAGAAAAATTAGTTTACAAGATGTGGCATATTATTTATTATTTCACTTTAAATAAGCACAAAAATAAATTCAAATATTTGATTATTTTAAAATATGTGTGTTTGTAAAGAGTGTAGTAGAGCAATTTGTTTTTCTTTCAGACTAATATGTTTGTCTATATCTCTGCTTTGATATTAGTGATATACATAGACCTAGTAGACACCCTGGATTTATTCCACTTGGAGAGAGGACCTCCCTGCAAGCAAGCAAGAAGCTCTTGATTCCAGTGATGGCCTGGATAATGCCATGATACAACTCTCCTAATCTTTAGTCACTTAAGTGAATAACACAAAGTTATCAGGTTCATATACCCTGCAACAATCAAACAAAACTTGAAATGCACACTGACCTGCCTGTAAACTTAAACTGACTAAAAGGCCTATGGCAGATCTAAGCTCAGATTTAAATAAGGTGACTCTGGAAGAGCAGACAAGCTTGTTCCTGTGTTCTCTCTTGGAAACCAGGAGATGGATGCAGGGGAACTAGTGCATTCCTGGACTTTGTTGTGGAGTCAAGAAACGGCCAGTGTCTAGTCAAGACTACTCCCAATTAGACATAAAAACTATGATCTTCCCTTTCCATTGTTTTCCATCATTTTTATTTGATCATGAGAGTTCAAAGCTTTACAAAGGTGCTGAGCCACAATTAAGAGGTATGTCTGCTGCTTCTTGTCAGCTCCTTTTAGTGTGGGATTAAATTATAGGGTTCTATTTTAGGAGAGATTTCAATGACTTCTCATCAAGAGATTCAGTCAGGAGGTGAAAGGTACAAGAGGAAATTATTAGATTTGGTTTCTGTTCCATATGCTAAGGAAAATAAGCCATAACATTGTGGACAGAATGCAGAATATATGTGGTTTTGAACTTGTTAGATTTCTTTTTTTCGCTAGTATAAACTCAAATTAATTCAATTTGTTTTATTTCTCTTGTCTTTTTTGTTTTCTGTTGCTACTATGGTAAATCAAAACACATCAGAATAGAGCTGCAAGTCTTCATTTTCAGGCCTCAGCTTTGCTGTAGTTAATGATAATAGGTTTATTGGATGCTGTTATTTATAGACTCGTAGAGGTCATACGTTATAATGAAGGTAGGAAAAAACCTTCTTTATTTAGTTTTCTTTTATGTGCAAAAAAAAAGGTTTCCTGTATAATTATGTATATTTTCAGTGATATAAAAGCCTATTACTATTATTATATTCGCTCTCATTAACAAACACATTGACAGAATAATTGTCACTAAAAGTTTATGTTTCTTAAGGCAATGTGATTTCTCTTATTATTGCTTCTTTCCTTCTGGATGTTACATTTGTGCAACTAGATATGATGCTGCAGTTGTCTTGTTTTGATTCCTTTTTTTTTTTTTTTAAGAATTGAAAAGTATTGAAAATCAGTTTATGCTAGATTTGCACAATTTATAAGTTTGTAACTTATCAATTGTTTTGTGGTATTTTTGGACATGACATTTTATGAAACATATTCCTATGTGGCATAATATTGACAAGTCATACTATTACACAGGCAACAGAGACTCAGAAGACTTCCTCTGTTGGTTTATTGACATCAGCTTGAATTTGGTCTTGAAGCACATGACCATGGTTAGTGACCAAGATCTAAGGTTAATTGTTTTGTTTTGGGAAACAAACCTTTCTGTCTCTACCACTTCTCTTTCTTTCCTAGCCTCAAAAGCTACCATACCTTACCCTTACTAACTCAGACAGGTTCAGAGTTTCAGAATGGATATTTAACTTTTAGCAAAAGATTAATGCAGTGTGCTTGGTGTTATAACATGTCAGTGTCATCAAATCACTCATGGAACACTGCAGGAATATCCTTATCCTTAAAAAAAGGCAAAAGCACACACATAGGTGTGTACTTTATCAACTGAAGCAGCTCTTTCTCTGTCACTCTAATATGTCTTGCAGCAGACATAGCCTCATTCAGCACTGTAACAGTCAGCCTTGGGTTGTTGGTCTGGTTTTGAGTGCCATTTGTCAGCTGTGCATGACCTTTTATAGAGATACTAGCACAACTCTGTGCCTTTGGTACACTCTCAAACCCGCTTTTCCCAACTACAACCTCCCAAATGTCGTGGAGGTTAAGCTGACATCTCCTGAGAGGAAAAAGGAGATATCCAGCATTTGAAGAAGATGCTGTCTGGAGATATAACCTTATTCATTGGCAGAGAAACTCCCTGTTTGTGTCTGGAGTTGTTTTCTGAGAATGGTAATTCTCTTTTTCTTTTATTAATTATTGATCTCAGCTCTTCATTTGTCATTCCTAAGGCAGAATGAGTAGAGTGCTGCTCCTCAATATATTCTTACACTAGCCTTTTTTCTTGTGTAATGCTGTCTTCAGCTTTACCTGGGCTCAATACAGACTTTGGGCTCTGAAATATTTTTATTGGAATGTTGGACAAGTAAGGAGGACCATGACTCAACTACACCCAACTTTTAAGAAATTGTGTTAAAATTTGAATTTTACTGAAAACTGGGGAGGGGAAGAGAGAAATTGTTATTAAGAAAACAGAAAAGAAATTAAACATTTGCCTTATTTCAGGTGGTTGTTTGGTTTTTTTTTCCAATGGATCAATATTGGCTGTCTTCCAGTCAAGGATACATCTTTTTCACTTAACAAACCCCTCTATAAAAGGAAACAAAGTCATTTCTCATACTTACCTAGGAGTATTAGTATGCAAGCCAAGACAGCAACTAGAGCCTCTGTGCTGAGACCCAAGGAATACATGAAAGCTCCATATCGACAGTAGAAGGTGTTAACTTCAGTGTCACAGTCACAGACAGTGACAGTGAGAGTATTTGTGCTCGTCAGCGGTGGGGTCCCATTATCCTTAATTAAGATTGGCAAGTAGAGAAAAACCTGCTCTTGCCTCTTGAAGCCACTTTTCCCAGTGAAAATCCCAGCTGTGTTATCTAGAAGATAAATGATGATGGTATGTGTTTATTTGTTTTCTAATAACAACAATAATATTCCAGTGGAATCCCATCTACTTAAAACCAATGTTACTGTCCAAAGCTACATATTAAGAAAGTTTAAAAAGTAAAACCAGGCACTGATATTTGTCAATCATGAATAAATTGCATTTATTTTTGACATCCGTATTGCATGGGCAACAATAAAATTTGTCCTAGGAGCTCTGTTTTTAGTGTTCAGAACCAAAGAAATTTGCACCATTTTCAGTATCTGATGCTTGTTCAGACTAATTAATTGATTTTTAAAATGGTTCCATGTAGCCAGCTGCTACCAAACCAGCAGTTCATAGGTAAAATATAGACAATTTGCCAATCAAAGGGGTTAAAAATTGTGTCTAACATCACATTTTGAAAACAGGTGGCAAGGGAAGGAGGAGAAATCAAGAAAGAAGTCCACTAAAATAGTCTTTTATTTCTATTCCTAGCTCAAAAGCTGGAGCTAGCTGACCATCTTCTATAGCAAAAAGTTTTAGAGGCTTTCACTTTGCTTTGTATAAAACTATTAGAAATCTGTTCTGTACAAAACATAGTAAGCAGCTTAATTTCAGCTCCTGCGATGTATCAATTAAATCAAATACGAAACTTAGCTTGTAACACAAGAAAACAGCTGCATCTACATCTATGTGTCATGAAAAGAAGAAGAAAAAAAAAAATCTATAAATATTTCCATGTCAAACCTTTTTGTCCCAGCAGAGTGATTTACTTTATGTATGCATATGTATACACAGAAAAAAAAAAAAACAACCAAGCAATCAAACAAACAAAAAAACCCCAAAAAAACTAAAAAAACCCCTGTCTAAAATACCCATTCATACAGTCTACAGAAGTTAACTCCCTCACATTTAAATTGTTCTAGGTTTCTGTCATAGTTCAGAAAGCAGCTCCGAGATAAAATACTGCAGATATATAATCACTCTTGGTCTTCCTCAGGGTTATCACAATTCACTCAGCCATTTCTGTGGAATGCAGGAGAAAGGGACAGATTGAAAGCTGATTGCACCATATTCTAAAAGTTTTTGTTTATTTGCTTGATTTTCCCCTCCATTAGTAGTCACCAAAAGGCACTGAATATGTTGCCTCGTATGAGAGTCTGATTCGGTTTTGGGTAGAATGAGGCAAGGTGGGAAAGGCTCATGGCTTAGTACACAATTTGACCTTAATGTAACAAGTTATCTTTTCCTCGCAGGGAGTGAGAAGTTAATGGAGCTGGGAATTGAAATACTTATTGATACATTGACCAACTTTGAAGATAATTGAGAGAAGTAGTTTGCTCAGAACTTTCCAAAACTTATTTCCATTGATTTAGTCCCTTAGCCAGAACATTCAAATAATTAACAAAGTCAACATGAACAATGTGTACTTTAGCTGAGTCTGAAGAGGCTTTTTTTCAGTCTTAGCCGATTGACTAAATGGTAATCTTCCCTGAAATTCCATCAGATATTTAACCTATACTCTACATTGTAGATTGGTTTTGCTTCATATTTCTCTATATCACTGTTTTAATAAGAGTCTCAATCAATATTAGTTCTGAATAACAGTAAAACATATAGAAGACATTGTAGGTGTCATCAATAATCAGTGTAAGCTATTTAAAGTATATTATGGAATAAGAATACATTCCTAGTTATCTGTTTTCAGAATTTTGCTGAAGTATTGAAGTATTGAGTTCTATTAATATCAATCTTTTCTTTCTGGTAATCTTATTTCTCAGAAAAATAATGTTTACAAGAAAGTTGGAATTGCCCACCATGTTCTACATTAAGAAAATAAATTTTAAGGAGTATGAGTGTATTTTTCATGTCAGTGTTTTTTCTCTCCTTGAAGTAAAACTCTCTTTTGCTGTGCATTTTATCAATTTGAAATGTAGAACAAACTCTTGGTCCTATCAAATTATTGTTTTGTAATGGACCTCAGGAAAAGTTCATATCTTATAATGACAATTTCTATTGAAGTTTTTAAGTATTTAAGCATTTAAGTTTTAAAAAATTGAGGACCACTAGAAGCATGCATATTCCATTAGGAAGACCTTAAAGAGATATATGAAGGACACTACCTTGATTGTCTTTGAGAGTAAAATGCGAATTGTTTGTGGCCTCTTGAGACAATGAGAAGTAAAAATGATGACCTTCTGCTGAGTCATCTTGATCCACTGCACTTATGGTTTGAATTAGCTGGAAAGACAAAATAAAAAAGCTGTTTAAGAATAAAAGAATTTCCTTGTCCTTTAAAACAATAAAAGGATATACCAGGTACATTAAATTATTGATGCTGAAGATGTGTTCTGTGAATCTGCATTAATGTCTGTTATACAAATATTCACCACATACTCAAATAAGCTTATTGCAACTCATATTCTGCAAATACTCTGCTTTAGCTTTTCATCCATTTGAGACATGCAGGCATTAAAATCTTGAGAAAATGTAAAATATTTCCTAGATCAAATGACCAGGAGAAAATGAAATCTCCATAAATAAAAAAAAAAATAAATCATATATATAGAGGGTTGTTTGTTTGTTTGGGGGTTTTTGTTTTCATTTTTTTTTGTTTGTTTGTTTTTAATTCAAAATGAAGAGTACATCATTCTACATCGGATGAAATCTTTCTATACAAAATGCATTTCCTTCCAGTCCACAAACACATTGACATCATTAAACTTATATATTGTAGCTCCAGAAAGTGAGATATGTTGACAGGTTCATGTGCTGAATTGTTGATTCTGAATATTATAACAGATTGAATATGGAATTTTTTGGCTGCTTTTTCTCAAGAAACCAAAATACTCTTCACTTAGAAATACGTCAAACCAGATAGTCATTGCAAGATAAAGTAAAAAATAACAGCATTCAAAAGAATATCTTTCATTCTGAAAGTGAACACACAGTTAACATAATTAGCAATACTTCTGTTTAAAAGGAGCTTATATTTCTTATTTGTATCAGTACGTATTTAATGATCAGCACATATTAATGAACACCCCTACTGATCAGGACGAAAGCAAACTGATGCAGGCCCACTAATTTAAAAAAAAAAAAAAAAAAGAGGGTCCAATTTGAACTTCATCTCTATTTTATCAGTCATCTCTGCCTTGAAGATATTTGACTGGAAACCTCAACTTTCCTCAGACCAAAAACACACCTGAATGCTAAAAGCAGTGCTTAAAAAGCGAAGCAGTAAGTTAATGGAAGTGACTCCTACAGCTGTGCCTCTAGAAACTCTTTCCTGGTTAAACCCTTTTTCAGTCAAAGATCTAAACTTCAGCAAATGTTCTTTTTCTTTTCAAGCAAGCTAAGTTGCATGCAATCATCACAAGAGTGCAAAATGTGGCTTACACCACACTGCTCCCTTTTTATTTGTGAAATATATTTTAAATCTATATTTCTGCTCTATGAAAAAATGAGGACTCTTGAGATTTTTTCTTTTAGTGCTATTGAATGCTATTTATTGCTAATGAGAAGACCAACTCTTCAGCGATGTCACAGTGTACAAAGGATGGAGGCTCTTGAGGGATTTTTTTTTCTTTCCTCGGAACTAACAAAATCACTAAGGTGATGCAAATACAGGAATAGACACACAGGTCAAGAAATCAGTGAGGAATGGTAACTGGCCACTAAGATTACCTTGATTACCACAAGCTTCATTTTTACAAGAAAACAGTTCCCAGAATATGTTCAGTATGAACAGCAAGAGTACCAAACTACATATACAGTCTAAACCATGAAGAATGACACATTTCCATTATAATATTCTCCCATATACCTCAAACAAACAAACAAACAAAAAAAGACCTTGCTGACCTTTCTTGACAATTTGTTGGTATGAAGTTCATGGTCACAGGTAGAGAAAAACCTTGTTATGGATTTATGTCTGTCCTTTACAATTCAGGGTCTATTAAGGTATACTAAATATGCAGACTAATATGCTAAACTACAGAGACATCTAATTCGGTTTATTTTGGTTTTAGTTTAGTTACTTGGTAGAGAAGAATTACCTACCTACATAACAAAAGAGCCTAAAAAAATACGATTTTTATATTTCCAGTTTTCATTCTGTCCAACCAAGCATTAACAATGTCTTTAGAAAATATTTTTTTTTGAGTCTACCATGTTTTCAAATCATAAAATTATTGCAGTTGTGAATTGGATATGTTTTATTGACTTCCATATTTTCCATACAGAATGTACAAAGTTATAGAGCCTATATCTCATTTAATCCATAACATTCTGAGGAGTATGTGGCTAGCTGAAAAAAACCCAAGCCACCTTTCCTTGCTTTGATCTGTGCTGTTTTGTTCTACACAAATTTGATATTCCTATGGTTATTCTAGACATATTCATATGCCTTTAAGGATTCACCTTAGCAGCAAGGGAAAATTATTGTTTACTTCTTGCTGTATCACTTCCATTAAGATTCAGCAAAACCCAGATTAGTCTCTAAAATATTCAGAGAGCAACATGTTGCTCTGATTTTGCTGACTCTAAAGGAAAAATTACTCCGAGTAAAGGAAACTGCTTCTTTTTTTTCTGGTTTTCTAGGTTTTTGTACATCTAACCTAGAAATTCTAGCCTTTTACCTGGGAAACTGGGATCACACACTCAGAAACTCCACATTACTTGTGTGTCTAGGCTTATGAACCTTCTACTTATAGTGAAATATACTATATAGTGAAATACAGTGAATAATATGTTGGTTCTGCAAGATTATATCAGTTGTATTGACTAAGCTGAAATTTAATGTCTTTAAAATTTCTAATTTCAAGTCTCATTAATCTGGAAGCTTTGATACTCCAGCAGTCCATTTAAAATGGATACTTCTTTAAAGCAGGGATAAATTCTCTTGATTCTTGTTGAGAAACTGATTTAAGTTCATAGCGGGTGGGCCTCTGTTGTGGTTTGGCATCTCACTGGAATTCCTCCCTAAAGGCTTGGAGCCAATGTCCTAAAACTATTAAGAGTTAACAAAAGACCTAATGTGTATGCATATCCTGACATAAAGACTCAGACCAAGAGCCTTTGTTCTGTTCTTCCAGCCTGAGAGAGAAAAGGAGGGGGAAGATTGGCTGGGTTAAGGGCAGTCCCAGGGGGAAGGTTTCTGCTCTTATTATATATATATATTTTAAACCTGGCCCTAGCTTCAAACATAAGATAGGCCATAACAATCCAAACTTGCATGCAATTCACAAAGAGTAAAATATCTTTGACATCTAGAGAGAATTTAAGCTNTTTTGTCTTAGTTCAAAGGAGGAACTAAGATATCTATGTTGGCCAAGAAATAAATCCCTCTCCTTTTAAATTTAGAAAACAGAACAGAAAATAACAGTTCTTAACCACAATACATATATATGTATATCCAGAAAGGACTAAACACCAATGGCTTGTAATAAACTTCCCCCCAAACAACAAGGCAAACAGTTAAAAGGTCTTTGGCTACCCCCCAAAAAAAGGAGTGCAATTGTATCTAAGGACAGCAGGTGGCAATGTCACGCCCCGGCCAGCTGCCCTCTCTCTCCAGGGATGGTAGGAGTACAGTCACCAGGTCAGCTCCAGTGATGTTGATGACGAGAGCAGCAGAAGGAGACCTATCTCCAAAGTATAGGAAATAGGCATGCTCTCTCTCCTCTCCACAGTAGCTCCCGTAATGCCCATGGTCGCTCACAGATGAAAACGATTGAGTCAGGGATGGGAAAGCAGAGTTGCAGCTACCCAGTGATGCCGAATACCCCTGTGCCTCTGCCTCGCTCACTCCGCCGATCACTGAGCTCCTGACTTGCGCAGAAAAAAGCACAGAAACCTGCCCCGCCCCCTCCCCCACCCCGGGACTACCCTTAACTAAGCCAATCTTCCCCCTCCTTTTCTCTCTCAGGCTGGGAGAACAGAACAAAAGCTCTTGGTCTGAGTCTTTATGTCAGGATATGCATATGCATTAGTTCTTTTGTTAACCATCTTAACAGTTTTAGGGCGTTGGCTCCAAGCCTTTAGGGAGGAATTCCAGTGAGATACCAAATCACAACAGTCTCATTCACTGTTTCTTTAGAAACACATTGAGATCACTGTTGGGAACAGCAGGATCTCCTTTTATCTAAGGTCACAAAAAGATATGGCCTGCTGTGCTCAGCTTCCCTATCCAACTGAATAATGGGCACATTCATCTAATAATTACCATCAGTGAGAGAGTCTAAGATATTAGTAAGAGCTCTGACCTCCCATTCCTTAATTATTTTGTACAGAAGATATTTTCAGTAAACCTCTTTGGACTGAATGTTTGAGTGTTGGGTGCTCTTTGTCTTTTAAATAAAAAATTGTGGATTATGGAGTAGTTGACTGTCAAGTAGTCTTGTTGAAAAATCATTGAAAATTTATTTCCTCAATCCCAAGTGGTCTCACTGAATTGGAATTATGGAGATTTCCAGAAGGAAGGACAAATCTTCTGTGTTACAGCCCTTTCTGCTTCTACAGGCTTTCCCTCAACCAAGCTCAACTTAAGGCATAAATTGTCCATCTGAACAACAATCAGTATTGTTAAGTTTGATATTAGGTATTCCTAGCGTTTTGAGTCCTTTGTGTGTTCTATACCCAGCTATAGTCTTACCAATCCCATTGAGAAATGGAAGGAAGTAGGAACATATTTGCCGCCTCTCTACCTCAGTTTCTTTCTTTTGTTTTCCACACAACGTCCTTCAGTAGGAGGTCTGCCACATTTTACAGGATGTAAGAGGTCTAAACACACCTTCTTTTGAGAACAGAACTGATTTTGTTCAAATTGGCAGAGGTTATAAATTGTAAGATTTTTATCATTGCGTAACAGTGTTTACTGACCATCTGAATTTAGTGCAGGTATAAGATTAAAATGCTCAGTACTATGGTCAATGCTGCATGCTCCAGATAGATCTTCTACCTCAAAACCAAGGTTCTCCTGTTGACTGCTTCTGTTTTGAAAAGTAGATTGCCACAATATTGTTCTGATTTCTCTGGGTCTACTCTAAATATTCCTGCTAAGCTATAAATAAAATGTACTTATCAGCAAAGGACTAACAATTACAAAGCTCATGCCATGACACTGAGGTGTATTTTTATGTTTTCTTGCATATACTGTTAAACTTGTCCCACCTATGTCATTCTGCTAAGAGATAATGTTGTTGAATCATGATCCGTATGAAACAGAAAAAGGAATTTTCCATGGGCCACTTTGCCTACTGTTTCAAAATGTCACAAATTATACTTGGTGAATCTGCATGTGCAGCTTAGAGTAAGAGTCTGCTACAATAGATGTTGCTTTCACTGCTTCACCATGTTTTTACATTCTAAAGGATGCATTTATTTTTTTTTATTTTCTTATCATTACTGGTCAGATGCTTTTTGTAATTAATGAAGGGAGTATGCAATGTGAAATAGTAAACATTGTCTTACTAACCTGTCACTTTCACTTCTCTGCTACCAAAAATAATTTTGCATCACAATTTATTGGAAAGGATCTGTTTTAGCTAGCTGCTCATTTTTTACATTAATCGTATACTCTTAGAAATTGTTTAAAGATTACCTCTCTTTTCTTCTGTCAGCATTTCATTATGTGGAAAAGTAATGTCAAATGAGTACTTTCCACTTTCATTGTAAATGATTATTATTTTATTGTGTGATAATGAGTAAATACATTTCCTTCTTTTCTTATCTCTAACTCAAAGTGCTCTGCATACTTAGTCCCTTCTTTGGATCTAATAAAAATTGCTAAGCAAGCTGTGACATCAAAGTCACTTCATACATGATTCTCAAATTACAGGAACTCAGAATTGCCAGAATAAATATGCATTAGAGATGACAGCATTAATTCAGAATGTAGGTATGTTCAGTGTAGCTTATCTTGAGCTGAAATCATCTTACTGCATGATATGAAGAAAGACCAAGAATCACAAAAGGGCTGAGATTACCATAGGTACCTTCTGGATGGCCAGCTTGCTTACATATAATGTAAAGATTTTGCCAAAGTCTATATCAAACTTTCAAGCTGTGTCTTCCAGATGAGTTAATTTACAAATGCCTTGGAAATTAAGCTTTTGGGGTCGGAACCATTTTTACTCTAGTCTAATGTTACCTTTGGGACAGATTTGGTCCACTGACTATCTGTATAGAATATTTTCTCTGAAGTTCAAAGGTTTATAGCTACTGTACACACTCATAAATGGTAAATATAAGAAATAATTGATGAACACATTGTGGTCATCATTTACCACATTTACATACAGTTATAAAGTCATAAAGTCCAATCAAAAAGAAATCATGGGTTTGAATGCCTTATTAATATTGTTCTATTTGATCGGATAATAACTATATCTTTAATAGGATAGAAGACTATTTTACGTAACAACTTTCATGTTCAATTCATTTTGAAAATAATGTATTTAATATAGAGGGTACAGTGAAAGTGGTTTTTCAGTATGCAAAACAAAACTTCAGTTGTAGTTAGTACACAGCTGACTTTTGTATTATAGGACAGTACAGAACTATAACATTAAAATGATAGTGAAAAATCCATTCAAAATATCTAATAAACATGATTCATGGATGTAGTGTGATGCTAAAAAATATCTACCTTCTTTACATCCATTTTTATTGCTAAGTTTTGATTATAGTCCCACAGACTGAAATACAATCTTTTTGTTTGAATTACTTTTGGAGGCTAAGCCAAACATGTCTGCAACTCTCACAAAAACACCATACAGGGACTTGAGGATCAACACTCAGTCAATAAAATCAGACAGAGAATTTTCATAATCTTTCAGAAAGTCCAAAACTTCGAAACAAACCCTCTCCTCTAGACTGAAGCTACTATTAACTGTACCTGAGTTTGGATGACAAAGACAATAATTATTTTATTCATGATGTGTTTCATATTATTTATCACAACTCCACATACTATTAGGCTGTGTAAAAATAACTTAATTTTCACGTGACTCTGCATTTCTTTTATTGTAAACCAGCCAGACACCAGGATGAAGTCTGGATTGAATAAGAAATTCCTTTTTTTCCTAGTATTTTTTCCTCTGCAAGGCCTTTCCTTTCTTTCCCCTAAACACTATAAATTGGGAGATGTAAATATATTTTGGAGTATCCCATGAAAATAGACACAACTCAGCTCAAATTTGGGAAAGAAGTGAATTCCAGAAGTGCAGAACTTCTTTGAGAACATCTCCCAGCATAATCTTTCCAGCTAAATAGATAGACACGTCTGTTTTAGAAACTGAAATGTGATAGGGTATATATATAAGCTTTGATCTCAACATGTAAGCAGATTTCTGAGCTATTTGGAACTGATTGACGAAAAATGGTTAAGATAAAAGGATATTTAATGTCCTGATTAAGTCCTTCAACTGCTTAAGCTAATTCTTCTGAAATGTAAATTTCGTTATTCAGTGGACAACCAGGCCATCTCTAAAATCACTTTTGAAACTAAAATAAAAAATAAAATAAAGGTTCTCTTTTCCGTGAGTAAAAATTAAAAAAAAAAATACCACCAAAGAAGATACATCAGTTAAAAATTTGGTTTAAATCACAAATGCTGAATAAAATATCATAAAGTCTGACTGTGATAATTATGCACTTCAGTGGTAATTTCCTGTTGTTCTTCCTACAATCATTTGTTAATGAGAATATTATTTAACATTACTGTCACAGTCTCCACAGGCTAAGCTAAAGATACCTGCAATTCCCAAAAGCCTATGGCAATGAAAAGAAGAAAAAAACCAAAAATGAAAGTAACATTTTTCCTATATGTAAAATGAGAAAAATATCATGTTCATCCCTAATTCATGTATTACAGTGTCAAAGAGGAATTATTCTGTGTACTAAGCCCAAAGAATTTATCATTGTTATCACTGCTATTCTTTACAGAGCCATTTTATCTAGTGATTCCAAAAATACTTAATATGTATAGTTAATTGATATTGAAAAGTAATTGTGGATAGATTAGCAAACAGATACCAGTAAGCAACTATGGAATATAAAAATCTTGAGGAATAAACCACTTGGGTTTTTATATTGTAGGCAAGCCCAAAACATGGATTGCAAATATCCATTTTATAAAGATCTGTATTTATCTCATAATGTCTTGAAATCAAGGAACATAAAGAGCAGTTGATTTAATGCCTGCACTTTGATCTGTCAATGAGTTACCTAAAGACCAAAAGAAACTATTTACTCCAAATACCTCTGAAACAGAGGTAGTGCAGAACAAAGTGAATGTTTATGGAGAAACATAAATGGATACAAAAAACTATAAAGAAATTATTTGAGCAACAAGAAGAGGTCTGTTCAACTGCAGACAAGGTCAAAGTAAACCAAACTGACATAAAAAGAGAAGCTCTATGATTCAGAAACCAAAACACAGTAAAATGTTTGAATGGAACCATCACAGGTATCCCACAGATCTTTTTTGTGTGGCCAAATAATGCTTCATGGTGGTGGCAAAACATATATTTTTCTATATATAGCTTTTGTTACTCCTTTTTTTTATTGTTGCTTTTTTTTTCATTTTGTACTTTTTTCTTTAAAAACAAACAAACAAAACCCCCCAAACGAAAACCAAAACAAAAAAAACCCACCAAAACAAAACAAAACAAACCCCCAACTTTTAACATCCTTGTTTTTATTTTTGCAGGAGGAAAATGGAAAGAAAGCAGCGTACCTGGGGATTAGGGCAACTGACTGATGTTACCCCATTCACCTGGGGAATCAGTAAGAAATGCAAAAAAACCTCCAGGGAAGGATGCTTAATACAACAATAGCTTAAGCTGACAGCTGGGGAAGTTGTTGCAAAGGCTGTGTTTTAAATATTTGCAGACTTCCACTGAACTAGACAGGGTTTAAATTCAGTTCACAGTAACTGATTTCAAATTGAAGAACACAATAAATCTGGTTTGAATCTGGTCTAAGCCTGGTTCTTCCAGCATATGTTGTGCTGTTGATGAAATTACCAGACCTAGGCTTTACATCTGTGACATTAACATGAAACAAATCTGTGCCATATGTTTTTTGCAGAAGTTTGTCTGTACTTCTCTTACTACCTGTTTTTGAAGACAAGATATATTGATTTTGTTTAAAAAGGGGAAAAATATATGTCAGTGTTCTGAAATTTAAATTTAAAACTATATATATATCAACAGAGCTATTTTTGGAAATAACCAAAATGCAACCTATATACACAGAATAATCAATGTTGAAATGATCAATCCTAAAGAAAGCAGTAACATCTCAGACCAAATCTTCATTGTAATGAGAAAACTGATAGCTAACTTCTTCATGCTTACCCGTCCAGAAACTGCATTTTCACAAACAAATGTTTCATAATATTTAGGGAATTCTGGTGCATTGTCATTAACATTGAGAACTTGGACATACACATTTGCTTCTGAAATTTTTTCAGGATTTCCTAGTGGTTATAAAAAGACAGAAATCAAAAGTTATAAATAATCTACTACATATTTTAAGGTAATTTAAATGTTTGACCTCTATTCTGCAGAGAAGAAAATAATCACAAAGACACTTTTATATTATACTACAGACATACATTTTTATACTATTTTAATAATATACCATTATAAGAGTATGTCTTAAAATAAGACACTTCATGCAAAATTATGGATTTATTCATTCTTTTATTAACCAGATCAGAAACTAATTTAAATGTAAAAAAATAAAACTGATCTGGAAAAAATTGATGAGGTTTTGTTCACACAGAACAATTTATTATACTAGATATGTGTAAGGTTATATGTAAGAAGAATGTCAGCTCTTCTAAGGGTATCTGGTCAAGGACCTTTCTTCAGTGTAACAGGACAGAATAAGAAAAAGAGCAAGTCTTAAGCAGGAACATACAGGAATACAAACCTGAGGGACAAACAATAAAGGGAGGGGATGATGAAAACCCAACCGAGTCAGATGCACTAAATGTTTGCAGCACCTGAGAGTGTAGGATTGTTTATTCCTGCAAAGTTATCAGATCAGTGACCTTGACAACTGATAAACCAATGGAGAAAAAGGGGAAAACAGAAACAAAACACACCAAGACACAGATCTGACAAAGTAAACATGGAGAAAAAGACAAGAAACAAACCTTATGATAATTGATGGGCTATCCAGAAACCTCGGGGCAATAACTCCAGGTAGATCAACTTGGACTTTGTAACTGATAAAACTGTAAATCAGAAGGACCCCAGACCTGGGGGGATGGGGAAATCAGTGGAACTATATCAACCCATAGGGAACATACAGGGAGGAACAAAGAGGAGTCAGATAGAAAGGGGTATAAAAGGGGTTGGTCATGTGTAGAACAGGTCCAGTCAGTGCATTTGTCTGCCTTGCACCTGATCACCAGTCTGTCCTATCATCTTACATCTTATTAAATCTTCTCTTAGTCTTCTCTCTACGTAATTTCACTCTCTCTCATTGTGTGTGCATGTGTGTGCTGTAGGGACTAAGTGCCAGCTACTGGTGATATCTGCATATGTATGAGTGAAAATTGGTGCCAGATGCTGGAGTCAGATGGGGCCTTATGAAGCCAGCTAGTGGGGTGACTGGGGAGCACAGGGACCAAATATCTCTATCTTTCCCAGGCTTGGTGTACATGGGGTGTGCGTATGTCTTTTCTAGGAGACTTTAAGCTGAACAGTATGTAGGGATAGTTGGATCCAGGAGCGGTGCTCAGAGGGTCTGTGCTGAGTGGTGAGTTGCAAATGTGGGGTGTATGATCAAGCATGAGAGTTCTGTGGGTTTGCCAGTAAGTATTGAGTATGCACTAGCTGGTAAGTTGGGGAGCCCTGAAGCAGATAAGAGGACTTGCAATTCAGGAAGCGGTGTTGAGTAAACAGAAGCAGGTAATGAAGGGATCTTTGTGTGTGTATGCTTGCGAACCTGGAGAGTGTTGTGCATATGTGTGTGTTTGTTTGCACCAGTGACCTTCTGCCTTTCCAGATGAAGAGGGGACTAGGTTGTCTGCGCTTTTTGTGAGAGCCCTGTATGTAGGTGCTGCTGAAGGCAAAGCCTTGTCTGTGTCAATCTGCGTGACTGACCACATCAGTGTCCTCACTGTGAGTCTCTGAGACACATGGTCAGCTGTGTTACTGGCTGAGCCTGCAAATAGGAAAGTGTCAGCCACATTCCTGAGCCTGAGCAGAGGCTTTGGGTCTCCAGGCACTGGGCTGGGCTCCACTGGCCAGGCAGGACAGTCTTGAGCTCTGACTAGAAGAGCTGGCTATGCTTTCTTTTATTATTTAACATCATGGTTAACCACAGTGACTGGTAACACTCCTTCAAGAAATTCTGTTACTCTTCCTCTTCTTAAGTATTTCCAAATTTTGAAACATTGGAGAAAAATTCATGAAAATTCACATTTTAAAAATATTTTTGTCACTTCTAGACAGGGAGAAATTGCAGTGGATGCTGATACTCAACCCTAGCCAGCACAGAAAGCCAAGACTTAATTTGGAATGGGAGAGCTCTTCTATCCATTGGTCTCCAAACACATATTTGCAAAGAAATCTGATTTTGCCTATGCATATCTAAGGTATTACTGCTGATAGGCTTCATAGACTGAGCTTTTAGTTTTGGTCCAAGTATTATTGTTTTTCCAAGTATTATTTACACCACAGATTTAATTCTTTGGCATTTTGTACTCACAGAAAACATACTACTTCTGTTATACAGCTGTACTTTACTACTATAGCTTTATATATAAAAGATATGTCAGTACAGCTTATTCCTGTATGAAAAGGAAAATAAACTCTGATAATATAAGGTACACTTCACTTGCCTTTACTGCATTTACACAAGATTATATTGCTATAATTACCTCAGACAAGAAAAAGCCAGACAAAAATATACAAGTATAATGATACAAATGTTATGTGTAGACTAGGCTGAAAAAACCAAAATTTTTATGCTATGAAAATGTTTATAAATATATCACCTGAAAACAAGGGAAGGAATACTTGCAGGTACAGCATTCTCATGGAGAAAGTGACTGGCTCATGGCTTGGACAAATGTACTGTTAGTTGGGGTAAATCTGGCTGGACGGCTGAGCACAGAGAGTGGAGGTGAATGGAGTTAAATCCAGTTGATGGATGGTCAGTTGTGGTGTTCCCCTAGGCTCAGTACTAGAGTCAGTCCTGTTTAATATCTCTATAAATTAGCTGGATGAGGGGATCGAGTGCACCCTCTGTCACTTTGCAGTTGACACCAAATTGGTCTGTGGGAGTGTTGATCTCCTGGAGGACAGGAAAGCTCTGCAGAGAGATGTAGGCAGGCTGTATTGGTGGGCCAAGGCCAATTGTATGAGGTTCAAAAAGGCCAATTGCCGGGACCTGCTCTTCAGTCACAACTCCATGCAGTGCTGCTGGCTTGGGGAAGAGTGGCTAGAGAGCTGCTTGGAGGAAAAGGAACTGAGGGTGCTAGCCAACAGTGTCTAAACATGAGCTGGTAGTGTGCCCACATGGACAAGAAGGCCAATGGCATCCTGGCCTGTATCAGAAATAGCGTGACCAGCAGGACCAGGGCAGAGATTGTCCCCCTGTGCTTGGCACTGGTGAGGCTGCATCTCAAGTACTATGTCCAGTTTTGGGCCTCTCATTTCAAAAAGGTCCTTGAGGTGCTGGAGCATGTTCAGAGAAGGCCAATGGAGCCGGTAAAGGGGCTGGAACAAGAGTCTTATGAGAAGTGATTGAGGAAGCTGGTATTGTTCAGATTGATGAAAAGGAGGCTCAGGAGAGACCTTATCACTCTCTGTAGCTACCTGAAAGGAGGTTGCAGGGAAGTGTGGGTCGATTTCTTCTGCCAGGTGAGAAGTGATGAGAGGAAACGGCCTCTAGTTGTGCCAGGCAAAGTTTAGATTGGATTTTAGGAAAATTTTCTTCATGGAAAAGGTTATGTAGCACTGGAATGGGATGCCCAGGGAAATGGTTGAGTCATCATCCCTGGAAGTGCTCAGAAAATATGTGAATGTCATACCTGGGCACATGGTTTATTGAAGAACTGACAGTGTCCAATCAATGTTTGGATTCAATGGACTTAGACGTCTTATCCAATCTAAGTGATTCTATGATATTATGATTCTGTGATCTGTTTTAATTGATACTACCAGTCTTAAGGAAATCAACCCACAAAAGACAACAGTCATTTTATCACTGAGTCTTGCAGATATCCTTTCATATTGGGTTCCAGACCTAATATATGACTATAGAATTTGAAGATTTCAGTCATGGATAATATAATTAATTCAATATTTAATTGTCTCTGCACTTTGGTCATATATATATTCTTGCTAACAAATTCTAACTTTTTTAAGTAATCTTTTAAAAAAAAAAATATTCTTGTCCATTTCCTTAAGATGTGAAGGAATTTGCTTGAGCCAAATTATAGTCATACTATAATAATATTACAATAAATTACAACAGCAACATTTATTACTAGTAGTAGTGCTAGTATTATTGCTCTTATTTCAAGTTGATTTTTACTGGCTGATGACAGTGTCAAGATTTCTTTAATCCCCTACAAGTATTGGGTCCTATTTTGTCTCTAGAGATGGTCATCACTTTTTTTTTTATTGAAGTTACTAATTTTGGTCCCTAGCAATTAAAGCATCTTCTTCATTTTCACACTGATTCAGTCTATTGCACTTGACATCATGTTCTCTTAGACCTTGTCTTTCAAATTCTGACCTCTCTCACAGAGGTTGCGACAAAGAAATTTTCTGCTCATTGAAAGATATTTAGCTTAACGGAGGATATGAGTGCAATAACTGTGTTCTAATTCTGACAATTTTCCTGTATAAGGCATAAAAAACAAAGTAAGTGTTCCCTACCTTCTTCCCCAATTACAACTAAAGCACTACATCTGCATCACCAAAACCGTCATTAAATATTCCCCAGACACTGCTTCCAAGAGCGTCTTTATAATGTTTCTCCCTCCCAAAACAAAATAGCTGTGATTTCAGAAAAGTTAAAAATTTCCATCCTATAAAAAACTTCCATACATACAGAAATGCTCTTTCTTGTCATTTAACCTTATACTGAGGAAAAAATCAAACACCAAAACAACCATAACACAGCAACCCAAATATATTACAGAATTACAAAAAAAGACTTAAAAAAAATATTTTTTTACAGAAAGAAAAAAAGTTGATTCCAACAACAGGCTGTCTAAATGTTTGTGCCAGTAAAGGGTAGGCTTTAAAGTCAGTATAGTATCCATGAATCTTACAAAAAAGCATGATAATTATAGGCAAAGCCAGCTGGATCCTTCCTGTGCCACTTTCCATGCAACTGAAGCCACCAAAGGTATTCTCTGCTTCCTATTAGGGGTAACAAAGTTTTCCTTTGAATGAAAATGCAGTCAAATCTCTGCCCTACACATCCAATTCTGACTTTAATAAAAGAGTTTAAGTAACCCCTATACTCTTGGTATTATTTCTAAAAGGATTGTGTGCTACTCTTTATGTTTATCTAAAAGACAAGCTGAACATTATTTCATTGCCCATTGTATTATTATGGATGTTTGATTCAACAAGAGAAATGTCATCTCACAAAGAAGTATTTCTGAGATGACTCTTACAGATCATAAGGTTTGGTACATTAACACAGCTCTAATGACTTCACAGGAGAAATAGAAATGTGAAACTGCTGAGTATCCACCCTTTTATCTCTGTGGTAGTTGCTTTTGCTGCCATTTTCTTTGGCAAAAGACTCAAAGCTGTCAGCATAAATTCCATAAGATCCAAGGAAACAAATGTTTGCTCCAAGCAACTAGTGAAGTATACATTAAAAAAAATAATGTAACAACCAATCAAACTGATGCAGTTGGAAAAGAGGTAGAGAGGAATAGATTTTGCTTTTCTCTTACAGATTCATTTCACTAAATTAAGACGATTCCTTAAGAACTTCTGAACAGGTTAGAGGCAGAGACAATAGCACCAATCATGAGACACATTTTAACTATAATGACTATTCTCATGATTGACGTACTTCTGGTTTAGACAGAGCAGATTGAGATATTGACATATTAAAGTTGATAGATATTCAGTATTCGTGGAATACTCTTAAGATTATTTTATTCACTGGAAAGATGTTTTCATTATGGTTCTTAACAAACAACATGTCCATATTAATGTGAATGTTGCTATTGCAGAGAAACTTCTTGCCTACTAGAATAATGAATTGCATTGTGAGGAAGGCAGACATTTCCTAGAGCTATCCTGTGTAAGTGAGGATTCAATGTGCTGACAGGTAAAAGACTTCCAAGAGCTATGCAATATAGAATGAAAGAATTAAAGAGTCGTTTGACTTGAAAGAAACCTTTAAGTCATTGAGTCCAATTGTGAATGTAGCACTGCTAAGTCCACTGCTAATACCCAATCTAAACTTTGCCTGGCACAACTAGAGGCTGTTTCCTCTCATCACTTCTCACCTGGCAGAAGAAATCGACCCACACTTCCCTGCAACCTCCTTTCAGGTAGCTACAGAGAGTGATAAGGTCTCTCCTGAGCCTCCTTTTCATCAATCTGAACAATACCAGCTTCCTCAATCACTTCTCATAAGACTCTTGTTCCAGCCCCTTTACCGGCTCCATTGGCCTTCTCTGAACATGCTCCAGCACCTCAAGGACCTTTTTGAAATGAGAGGCCCAAAACTGGACATAGTACTTGAGATGCAGCCTCACCAGTGCCAAGCACAGGGGGACAATCTCTGCCCTGGTCCTGCTGGTCACGCTATTTCTGATACAGGCCAGGATGCCATTGGCCTTCTTGTCCATGTGGGCACACTACCAGCTCATGTTTAGACACTGTTGGCTAGCACCCTCAGTTCCTTTTCCTCCAAGCAGCTCTCTAGCCACTCTTCCCCAAGCCAGCAGCACTGCATGGAGTTGTGACTGAAGAGCAGGTCCCGGCAATTGGCCTTTTTGAACCTCATACAATTGGCCTTGGCCCACCAATACAGCCTGCCTACATCTCTCTGCAGAGCTTTCCTGTCCTCCAGGAGATCAACACTCCCACAGACCAACTTGGTGTCAACTGCAAAGTGACAGAGGATGCACTCGATCCCTTCATCCAGCTAATTTATAGAGATATTAAACAGGACTGACTCTAGTACTGAGCCTAGGGGAACACCACAACTGACCATCCATCAACTGGAAAGTAATGACTTATGGATTTCTTACTCTTGGATATCATTAGAAAGCTGTTTATGCTTCAGCTTAATTCTAGGTGAAAGTTGATTACAACCAAGTAAAAACTAATCAAAGGAAAATTTAAATTCTCTTGAAAATCAAGAAGCATTTTAGGCATGAAGTGGAATGAGTCAACAGGTTGCACGTTCTGACTATTTGCATTTAAGTTCCAAAGAACCAGACCTACTTCTGGATACCTTTAAAAGGTACTCCCTCGATGGCATGAGGATAGGATGATCCACACCACAGGTCTTCAATAACAGAGGCAAGCTTCTCTTACTAATCTATTATCCCCGTTGCTTCAATGGAGGCAAAAGTCTACTGTGCTGTATGAGTTTCAGGGTATCAACTGATTCCTAGGGAGGTTGCTGTTATAATGCAGTTTCCATATGTGTCTCAGGTGCAATGAATGTCCTGTTTGGATGAATGTTAATTTGGCTTTTTGATTTGAACTTTTGATTTGACTTCAGTGGAGCCACAATGTCATCCACCAAATGTCTCAATGCACACAATATATGTTATGACTACAAGAAATAAAATGCTGCTAGTTAATGGTATAAATCATTTCAGTTATGCTCAGACCAAAGTGACCTAACTTCAGTGCTTTTGAACATAGTGTTATAGACTATGTGACCTTATCATCATTAAAGAAATAAAGAATAAAAATATGAACATAATGAGGTCTCCATTTCTCTACAGTAACATTCATTGCTGTGAGAGACTCACTTTCTTTTGCTGCAGGAGACAGTTATTCATTTGTAACATTTGATTCATTCCTGTTTTATTGTTTAACTAAACAGAAAAGTCCAGACCAAAGTCGTCCTGCTGTGTTTCCATAGTGCTATTCAAGACATGACAATACTGTGCCAGAGATGAATTCTGCCAACACCTGTCAGCAGGCCAACAACATGCGAAGGAAAATACATTTATGCTTAAAAACTCACAGAGATACTGAAAAGGCAGAAAATACTATCAATTCCTGAATACAAATTAAAGACTTCAATGAAAACAGATACTGACTATCATATGGTAAAGTTCCACCAGAAATGTTCTGCATATATACAGGGACAATGTTACAGTTTCAAAAATCTTTCAAGGAATTTTTTTGTTGTGATTTTTTTTTCCCTTGCCAACATAGTGGTTTTGGGGTTGGGAGCCAAAACGAGGTGGCTTGTTGAAACCCAGTTCTCTCATTACCTGCTGGAGCCAGCTAACTGTCTAAAGCTTAAACAAAGCTAATAGCTTTACAACATGATGGCTGGGGAGAGGACTGGGGTAAGGTTTTCTTTTTTCTTTTTTGACTTCACTTTTTTTCCCCTGGCTTGGGAATTGGTCAAAGAGAGGTTTCCATGCTCATTTTTTCCCAGTGCCCTACACCTTTGTTTTCTGTTTGCTTGGGTGCCCAGACGCTGGTTGCTGGGCTAGCAGCAGCACTGGGTCTAGCTGGTCCTCTCCACCCTGAGTCCACAATTCTGCCTTGTTCTCCTGAGAGGACAATCACCACTGCCTGGATTGGCTACGGACTCATTGAGGGGCAGGCACCATCTGCAGGCATGTTTCTAACCTCCCTACCAATGCTTTTGGACAGAAGACAGTGAGAGAGTCCTTGCACTGCCCACGGGGAAGATCCCAGCCCACCCCTGTGGCCACCATTCCTAAGTGAGCTCTGGAATCGGCACCTCTTCCCATGGGCACCATTCCCATTGGAGCTCTGGAACTGGCAGCGCTTCATTGGTGGTGCCTTTGGCTCGCCAGAGCCAGACAGCCCTCCCCGGTGGCAGTGAGTGGGTCACCAAAGCTCCCCCTGCTGTGTGTGACTGTAACTGCACCAAGGGGGCAGAGGAGGGACTTCATTTGTTTGAAAGTTTTGGTTACTGTGTTGCTGTTTCTTCTGTTCTGTCTTTGGTTATATACAAACAAATTAATAAAGAACTGTTATTTCCCTTTTCTACATTTTGTACCTGAAGCCTCTTAATTTTGAAATAATAACTTGAAGGGGGGAGCTTTTCATCTTTTTACCTCAGGAAGGCTCCTGCCCCCTTAGCAAATATTTTTGTTTTGTTAAATGTAGACAGAAGGTTCCCTTTTGAGAACAGTGCAATTTATGAATATGTGTTTAAAGTGGTCTGAGAAATAAATAGCGTTTAACTGAGATTTAGGATTAGAAAGGGGTGCGAGGAGTATTTGGCAAAACTTGCCTGATTTATTGATTGGACTTTCATTTCATATAATTTTACTTCTTTCTGAGAATGGATGGGATTAGTTTTTAAATAATATCCCATAATATTTTGTTAAACTGTTTTATAAACCAGTAGTTGCAAAATTTTTACTGTTGCCCCAGATTAAGGACAACCGGATCACCAAAAGCACAAACTGATATAATTTGCATTTGACTTTCAAACAAAATTGACAGGTGAAATCTATGTAAAAAGTTGCTTTACAGATTTAATTGTTGCTGAATAGAAGTCTATCTGATTTAGGCCTTACATTCACAATTAATTTGAGCCACAGGTTTCTGACTGGTGTTAAATTAGACCCTGGTTAATTTCACACTAGTCAAAAATCTGGTGTGAAATTAACCAAGGTCTAATTTAACCTAAGATCTTGCACTGCAGGAGCAATTCATATGCTTCAGTGTAACTTGAAAGCATTACACTCTCAATCCTATTACAATTTCTTTTTTTTTTTTATAAGGTCATCTTTTATGAAAAAGCACAGGACTTTGGAGCTCAAATACATTCTACTTCTATTTAGCAAATAATTTTAATAATTCTCCTTAATGTAGCAAGCAACAGTAATATAATGAGAAAGAAGCATGTATTCTCCACTTAAAAGAAGGCATATTAAGAGGATAATTACATTTCACAGTATATAAAATACAATGTTCCTTAAATTTCCTACTCACTTGTTTCTGTGGCTGTAACAGTTATGTTGTGCCAAGGTGCTATCTCTCGGTCCAGAGGTTTAGTTGTAATGATTGTTCCATTGTGTTCATTGATGCTGAACAGTCTCTTTAAAGGCATGCTTTGGACAATAGTGTACCTGCATCAAAAAAAGTAAAGATATCCCCTAATACTGAAATGTTTCATCAGAGGCAAGGACATAGAAAGCTATTGCCAGCTGAGAAAACAGAGCTGTGCATATATGCATAGAAATGTGTGCTGCAACAACTCAGAAATCATGAAAAATATACACTTATAAACATTTAAAATTCACTGCTGCCAAGATCAAAGCTCTTATTTTTATAAAACTAAATATGTCTCAGATCTATATTAATGTGAACTGAATCTGAAATGCATTATTCATTCATACTTCTAAGTCAGGCTCACAGCAGGTGAATGACTTCGTTGAAAAGAAACAGCAAAAGTGCCACTTGTGAAATGAGTAACACCAACAGCTAAGTGGAGGTATAATGGCAAATCTATTTTATCATTGCTGACATGCTCTGATGCCAAGGGAATGGGCATTATAAAGACAGAAAACTATTTGTAATGAGGTGCCTAAGCAGGGTACAAAATCCTGCTGCAGGAGATGATTGCAAATGAGCCCTGTGTTCCTGAGTCTTCCCTGAAAAGGTTCTGGATGTTATGTCCATATGTGGACATGCAGATGTGAATGCACATACATACATACACTCAAATGGTTAAAGTTTAACCATTTGTTTAACCATCTGGTCACAGGCCAGAGATGGACAGAAAAAGACACCAAAGATATTGGTTCAAAGAAGGATATTTACTAATATTTTAAACGACCTACAAAGACAAAGTCCTTATATTGCTGTTCCTAGTAGAGTCTTTTCATAGAAATAAAACCTATTTGAATAGTTGAAAGGTTCTTTCTACCCTAATTTTGAATTCCCACATGAAACTACTCCCTTTTACTGTACTTTTAATTGTGATTAACAAAGTTTTTCTGTTTCCTGTTGACACTTAGGACTCCAGCTCAGATAATGTGCCAGCAGTTGGCTGACGCTCTAACTTGTTACTTACAGTTACATTTTCTCTGTTTTGAGAAAGAGGATACATCCAGGAGCTAGCACAACACTTTAAGTGAAAGTTCTTACAATTTGAGCCCAATTTTTTACATTTATAAACCTCTATTTTAGGTATTTAGCAAAGCTTGTTTAGGGTTCTCTGATGTTGTTTTAGTTTGCTTTTTTTGGTAATCTGATTCTTGACAAAGAATTGTCAGAAAACCTAATTGTTATTTTTTATTACTGATGTAGTGAGGATTTGTTGCATGTCTTTTTTATTTTTATTTTTGTTGTTGTTGTTGTTTGAAACTTGGGGTCCACAAGGAAATACATCTGGTTTTCTATATTATGAATAACTTCTCTCATTTGTGATAGCAATAGTATTAAAATTAGATTCATTTACATAGCACTTAGCCCAATAAACATATCTGTCTATTAGAAGTGACATACTCTAAAGAAACTCAGTGATGCAATATGTGTATCACTATTTTGAGACTATGCAGACACATTCACTTTGAAGCAAGTTCCTTCAAAATATCTCTCTAACTAAAAGTCAAAGATATGCATTAATGTTTAATTGTCCCACAGGAGATGTAAACCAACAAATAAACCATCAAATGAGCCCTTTTTGGGGTGAAATGATAAAGTATATGTATATTTTTATTCTTTCTTATTTAATTTAACCTATTACTAGCTTACTAAATAACAGTAAATGAATGCAAAATCATAACAAATCATTGTGTAAACCTCTAAAGACATAACATAATATATATATATATATTCCTGCTATTAAAAATCAACACACCATAAATTATTTTGTGTCAGCCATTTGTCACTATATCCTAGCTTGTCTTAATTGCACAGTACACATCAAAAAGCTATTTTAATCATAAACCCCATGCTAAAGATTAATGACCTGTTTTCTCCCTTAAGAGATAGCAAAATTATTTATTATCAAAATTATTAAAAATAAGATCTACTGTTGCTGGGTTGAGTGACTGGGTATCAGCTGCCTGGCAGTGAGCAATTATTTTGGGTCTTTTTTGCATCACTTGTTTTTCTTGGAGTTTTGCTGTAGGTTGTTTTTTCCCTCTCTCTATTTGGTTGTTGGTTTGTTGGTTTTTTTTTTTGGAGGGGGGGGAGGGAGGTTTATTACTCTTATTATTAAACTGTCTTCATCTGAACCCATGAGTTCTCACCATTTTATCTTTTCAATTCTCTCTTGCATCCCAGTGGGTGAGGGAATGAACGAGTGTGGTTCTTAGCTAAGGGGGTTAAAATATGACATCTAGAGTAACCCAGGCAAACACAGTGAGATCACTATTAACTGTAATTATTAGCCAAGGTAAGGAGCAGAAATACACTTTGGAAATCCCAACTACATTTATATTTGAGGCCTGTTCACATTTTAAGGTAAGTACCTTACTGGACTGTCATCATCATCTGGATCTCTAGCAGTTACGACTCCTACCAGAGAGCCACTCATAGCCCCTTCAACAATCTCCATCACATAGTTCTCTGAGGTGAAAACTGGAGGTTCATCAGCATCTTCCACATTGATTTTAACAATGGTTTTGTCTTCAAAGGGTTCTTCTTTCAAAAAACGTTCATCAATGTACTTGTTAACAACTTTTGCTTGAATACTGTATCTTCTTTTGCTCTCATAATCCACTGTCTGTTAAGAAAAAAAAAAAAGAAAAAGGTGAGATTTGGAATATTTCTTCCTTCATATTTGAATTATATTGCTGTCCCTCAATTGGGAGTTTTTTTTTTAAAAAATAGTTACTTCTAAAAGCAGTTAATGCTAAGGTTTTGTGGGGGATTTTTTGGTTGGTTGGTTGGTTGGGGTTTTTATTTAATGTAAAAGCCCCTTAAAATTAAACTGGTCTTGTTTGTTTTCATATTTAGGTTGGCTTTAATGCTACAGTCAAAAACATTATAAAATAGTCTCCCCACAGAACTTCACCCCTAATAACACATAGTTGCATTACCATTTTAGATAACTTTTATCTTCTGAAAGAAAAAAAAAAAAAAAAAGAAGCTTCCTGAACTGTAATAACTCCATGTAGGTAAAGAAAACAAACAAAAAACTCCAAACCAAACCAACCAACCAAAAACAAACCAAAATGAAACAAACAAACAGAACCCACCACACTTATAGCTTTCAGTTCTTCACGGTTCTGGATTTCACTAGACTATCAAACTCTATCTGTATTTCAGGTGATGCCCCAGATGCCCCAGAAATATTCTTGTGTGATTCCAAAATAAATTACACAATATCAGAGACTGTTAAGGGTCTTAATTAATAAGCTGGTATTTTTTGAGTGTATTTAGTGTCTTTTCTGTCATAATAAAAACTACACTGTATCTAATATTGAAAAATTCTGGCTTCAAGGACCAGGAGGTATTGGAAGTGAGGTAATATTATTTGCAATCTATTGATAAGAATTTTACAGAAGATGCACAGAAGAGATAGAACATTTTCTCACAACGGGATACACTGTTGTAGAGCTAGACATAACATTAAGATACTCTGACTGTCACTGTTGTATTCATCAGTAATAGGAATCAGCCAAAAAGGTAAGCAGAAAGAAAGTATTTTTCTTTTTATTCCACTAATATTTCAATCACATCACAAAGTCTAAATGAAGGAAAATAATCTAAAGCAATAGACCTTTTTTTAACATCCAGATTGCCTGTGGAAGTTCTTTCCAGTATTTAGATATTTTTTAAAACCTTTCTGAGATCTTACCTTTTTTAGTAAGATAATTCCTTCTTGAGTCTCATTATTAGTAATGATGTCAAAAACATCTGAGCTATCTCCTTCAATGGAATAGTTCATGGCTGCATTCTCCCCTATGTCACTGTCTTCCGCGAAGATTTTGCCTATGGTGGTTCCCACAGGAGACTCTTCAGAGACACTCATATAGTAGAGTCCTAAAGAAACAAATACTGGCACATTTTAGTGAGCTGCCATGGTTAATAACTGCTCTAACTGTAATGGCCTGAGATTCTCAGAAAGCTGGGCCAAACCCCCAGTTTTTAGTAGGGCAGAAGATATAATCTAGCACTGTATAGATCATGGGTGCAGGGCATGACAACCTTTCCACTTATAAGTCCTCCCCTATCAGCCCACCTTTAGCAATACACAGAGCAAAGGACAAGAGAAAATTGTTTTAAACTGAAGGAGGAAAGATTTAAATCAGATATAAGAAAGAGATTTTTTACAATGAGGGTGGTGAAACACTGGCACAGGTTGCCCAGAGAGGTGGTGGATGCCCTGTTCCTGGGAAAATTCAAGGTCAGGTTGGATGGGGCTCTGAGTATTCCTGCCCACTGAAGGGGGGCTGGACCAGATGATCTTTATAGGTCCATTCCAACACTATTTTATGATTCTATGAACTAACAGAATGAAAATACAGTGGAGTGCAGCACTTCCTAACTGCTTTTCACTAGTTTTTCCTGACAGCTCAGTGAGCCGCTCTTACATCTGCTAGAAATTCCCTGGACAAAATGTTTCACATCATTTGCCAAATTTTTCATAGGATCTGTCAGAAAACAATGAAGAAAGAGGAATAAGAGGGAAGGTGAGTGAAACTGACTCAAAATATCCTGTTTTCCAGATTTTAGGATTAGGTAGTGCAAACTATAGGGAAAACAGTTTAAGAGCTACAATGAATCTAAATTTCCTGAGGATTTCAATTACTGTAAGCAGCCTATACTCACTCTGTTGAAATTTAGGTGGGTTGTCATTGATGTCAGAGAGGTTGATGGTAACAGTGGCTGTTGCTGAAAATGCCCCTGGTTGTCCAACCATGTCTTTGGCTTGGATGATGACCAAATACTGATCTTTTGTTTCTCTATCCATTTGGGAAGCCATTCTGATGACCCCTAAAAATGAGAAGTATAATATAATAGCATGTAACAGTGTCATTTTCCCCCATAATTGGACAGTATAATATGGGTATGAAATGTATCACTGGATCCTGTTATGAACTTACATTCTACACTGTGCACAACACAACTGTCCTAATGCTGGAAATTAATACTCATGGTAGCAAATATGGTGTATGACAGATCCATTCTGCATATTTAGAGTTCTGGGGAGCAGAATACTCCATATATTTCAGCTATCATATATATTCATCTCAGATACTAGGTTTTTGGAGGAATATCACACATCTGTATTTTCTCCAACATAGAGATAAAAACATAATAATGAGCCATAGACCTGTTAAATGAGAAGTGTTCCTGGACGCCTTTGTTGAATGGGATATTCAAAATCCAACTCTAAGTGAAATTTGGATTTCCTAGAGAGAAAGAATTTCGGCTTCCCATGGGAAGGAAAAAAATTATCTTCTTTAGATCTAGGAACTACACAGAGATGAAAGAGTGTAGAATGATATCAGTTGATCTTTATGTTGAAATGAAGAAAGACATTTTTGCTTGCATGAATTTTGTTAGTTTATGAATGTTTTCAGGTTACAAGTTCATTTGTAGTACCTGTCTTTGGCTCCACAGAGAAATATGGCTGTCCCTGAATGAGACTGTAAATCAGACGGGCACTATTTCCATAAGAAGGATCATCACCATCTGTAGCCGTAACCTGTATAACTGAAGTACCTCAAAGAAAATTAAATAGATTATGTTTATATTCTTGTATAAATTATCTCATAATTACAAATCATAAACTCTTTAAAAACTTTTTAATATACCGATTATATAGGACAAACAGCTCTAAAAATTTATGGAAGCGAATGGCACCATCTAAAATTTATCATTAAAAAGGGAAACTATTTTCTTAGCAACTATTCTTGTTGCATTCAAATTTTCAATTAAAATAAAGTGTATGATTTTTAACACTACAATTATGTTGCTTAAAATGCTATGCATATCATGCTCTTTTCCCTAATTTCTGATATGTGAATGGAATATAGCAAATTGTTTCTTCTCCCTGCTTTGTATTCTTCAAAGTATTTTATGGAAGTTTCCCATAAGAATAAGAAAACAGTCTCTTTATCACCAGTAGACCCACTGGTGATAAAGAAATTAATTGCTGCCAAGAAAAGCAGGCACGAAGTATAACACGGCTTTAATAAAATTTTTTATCCTTGACTCTTTAATGAGCCTGTCCCAGTGCAAAAGTGATGGCAGAATTCCCAGTACAAAAACAGCAGAATCAAACTGTAGAGCTTGATTTTATCTCTGATGGGAAGCTGTTTATATCCTAGATAGAAGATTGACAGCAATCTCATGGCACCACCAGTAATGACTGTTCTTTAAGAGAAAATATTCACAGTAACATAATTTTGTAAGGTAACTATTATTTTTGTCTTTTTTTTCTCATCTAGGTTCTACACTAGAATACAAATATCACTACATGTGAGCAACAGTACTTTCTAAAAATTTCTGACATATGTTCACATGGTTGCACTTGCTTACCAATACAGTGTATGCCAGAAGTGAAAAGAAGAAAAAGTGGTGGAGTGCAAGGGAGTTAGACCAGAAACTCCATTT
This sequence comes from Sclerurus mexicanus, assembly GCA_013396755.1. NCBI lineage: Eukaryota > Metazoa > Chordata > Aves > Passeriformes > Furnariidae > Sclerurus > Sclerurus mexicanus. The sequence goes on along the minus strand of VWZF01001525.1, from coordinate 273,507 downwards.
TTTATGGCAACTGCAAAGTTGATACTTGTCTCCAATGAAACAAATGCATTCATAGCTAAGTTTTCTAGCAGTTAAATAGTTTGATGTTTAAACAGAAATTAAAAATGCTTTCTCATATGAGGATATGCTAAATTAAATATTTTGATTATTTTAAAAAAAGTATTTTCTGTATTTTCTCTCAGTTTATTCAGTACCACTTCAAGTGATTCCATAATGCATTTTATCTTCTCTCAGGTAGAAAGTATAATAAACTATTATTAATTTCCATGAACTTTTAGACCTTTATGTGCTTCAAAATTTATCTACAATATCAAATATCTGATGTTTATATGTACTTTAGATGTGTGCACTGATATATAAATATGTATACAGATCCTATTGCTCTGGAAAAATGTTAAAGATAAAATTACAGATTCATATTTATTCAGGGCACATATAGGCCTCAGAAATAACAGAATTTCATAATAAGACTGAAGGGTAAATAAAATCTTCAGATATTAAACTGTTAACTTTGTATCATCTATGATCTGTGGAAATTGCTGTCACTATTAGAGAAAACTCATCCTCTAAGACAATTTAGCATAACTAGAATGCAATTGCTTTGAAAAAAAAAATGGAGTGCTGGTTAGGAAGGAATTAAAAACTGCAAATAATCCAGTAGGCATAGTCTGTCATGAATGTGATTTTCTATTAAACAAACCACAACTGCCCACAACTATGTTTAGAAATGGACTTATTTACAGCACCATATTTATTAAATCAGGAATAAAATCCATCATATATTGGACTGCAAAGTTATCATTACAACTTTTGTGCATTTCACATGTTTAAAAGTAGATTTATTTTCTACACAGTTTCTAACCACTATAAAGATATCTTGAATCTAAACCAAAATTTCCTGCTTTTCTAAGACCCAAGCACACTTTTCTCCTTGTCTGTTGACTCTTTCAGAGCACAGCATAAGGCAGAAGAATGCAATTTGTCCAGTTGGGCTAGCGGACATAATCAAAAGGTGGATAGACAAGAGGTATCTAGTATAAAGGGAGCTGACCTGGAGGGATAAAATAACAGATATCCTGCACTATTAGGAGGAAAGCTATTTCTAAATTGGGGTGACAGCAGACCATGTAAAGAGTGGGCTATAGTTTCTCATAATTTTTTAAAACAAAGATTTTATGATCACTACATGAACCTCTACATCAAGTATAGACTATATAGTAAGCAGAAGAAAAATATTATGCCATTAAACCTTTATTTCTTTATACACTCAATGATCAGAAAAACACCCACACCAAAGCCAACCAGCAAAAAAGCAACCAAGCAAACAAACAAAAACTCAACAAACCAAACCAAACCAAAGCCCACACAAAAACCAAACACAAAAACCAACCAGAAACCAAGACAAATAATTTACTGAATGTTTACCTACCACTTGTATTTGAGTGACAGAAATTGCAATGTTAATATTCTGTATTCAAAAACTCCCGAAAGCCATTATTTGAAAGTACACAGTTGTGAGAAGAATAATTGATGAGATACAAATCATATCTTAATCAATGAACATATAAATACAAACACCTAAAACCAATCAAAAAGCCCCCAGAACCCTAGCTCCTGACATTATAAGCATGACAGGATATAATTCACAATTGAACTTTTTGATTAGCTGTATTTAAGGTGAACTACTACTTTTTGTCTCTGCAGCCTTGGCTTTACCCTTCTAGGGCAAAACATTGTAGTGCCATTTATATGCTGCAGTGCATTAGGTATACTATGGGGCCCCCACATGGCAAATAGTTATTCATTTTTCTAACTAGAGCTTGAAATCTCTAAGGACATTAAGCACTGATAGATTATTGCATCTGACTCTTAACCACTCTATCAGATATACTGCATTTGTACAAGTTTAACAGCTATATGGAAGACACTTAAAGTAAAATCATACCAAGTGCCTGAGGGGAAAGCACAGTCTTGTGTTCTCAAAAGAGAGTCCATTTGCTGACACGCATTTCATTTACTGTGACACTTGCATATAAAACCCTAATAAAATTTAGTACTGAAGATAAAAGAGAGCTAATAAAGGATTAAAATATATTCTCATTTGTTGGCACATTAGCATATATATATATATTGATATTTGTAACTAACTTCATGCAAAATTATCTATTTTCTGATTTTGCTGTGGTTCTCTGAGGCAAGTGGCCAGTTCTGAATTATTCTCTCCTTGCTTTCTTAAGTACACACAAAGTGCTCATGAGCAGTGACCTGCTTTCCCAAATATTAACCCCGTTTCCTGAGAATGTTTACTGTGAGGAAATTACTAGGAGATCTAGCATCAGTGAGCTGAGCTGATGCTAGAGAACTCTGAAACAGAGCAAAGGGTAAGCCTCTCTACTGCACTATATTACTTAATTCTGCTCTTCGTCCCTTATTATGCAAGAATGTGTTCTAGTTTAAAAAAACTGATATAATGAACCATTATGGCATCAGTGCTGCAAATTTCAGTAAGTTACTCTTTCTGTTTGCTGGGAGGCTATAAATTTCCTTATAAGTCTGGTTTAGGATGCACATTGAAACAGATTTTATCTCAGTAGTGCAGTCTCTACCTTTTAAGAAGCAGGGCAAGTGAGCCTAGAGAAGTACTCATGGTGTGCGGTCAGCTGTTGCACATGTTGGAGCAGACCATTATCAAGGTATATACTCCACTTACATTGTATATTCCAGACATACACATTCGCATTCCAGTAGCACCTACATGGAAGAAGTAGGTGAAAGAATGACCTCTGGAATAGCAATAGTATTAGTGCTAAAGAGGTCACGAGTAGAAGAAGCAATGTAGAAAATATTTCAAGATGCAGGGGATGACCTGGATTCACATATCATACCCTGGATGGTTGTGCATCTGTGAGTTTACTATTTCAAGCAGTCTGTGTCTGAGAAAGTAGGCACTCATGGATCTTACTTCATTTTTCACCTATTCTTACAAATGGGAGATGGTGTTACTCCTGATTTTTTAACTTTCCTCTTTTAGTAGATTTTTTTCATCTATTTCTACATTTAACTGGAATATTTTTTATTTATAATATTACAGGAATATCACAAAGTAAAGTAAGTTTTATGCAGCTTAATTAATCTTATTCTGAAATGGTATTTTAGGAAATTAAATATATAATTTATGACACAGGACAGTAGATAAAGACAGCTGAGCCTTTCATTTTATCTTTTTATAGCAAACTCAAGGGAGTATAGAGTCTCACCTGTCAACTGCTTATTGATGGTTTCAGGTGAGAAACAAAGGCATATGACAAAAGGCTAAAGTGCTGCCCTACCTATTTCCTCCTTTTTTTTTTTTTTTAATTTAGCCATCACTAAGACAAAAAGATAAACTAGAAGAAATTCATTACTGAGTTGTTCATACATATTCACATATTTATGTGAATGGTTACAAGTGTCTGTGAGTATAAATGAAGACAACTAAATCATCAGCTATTTAAAAAACATTTTTAAAGAGACCGGGTGTCTTATAAATAATGTTTTACCACAGGAATAAAATAAATTAAAAAAAAAAAAGTCAAAGTCTTATAACTGTGTATTCCCAGGTAATTCTAGACAATGAACTATACCCACTTTTATTGTGAGCACACAAAAAAATAAAAATGCAAAGATCCTTTACAAGACACCTCTCTTCTTGTCTCAAAACTTGAGTAAATAAGCAAGATGCAAAGGCTAAAAGAACCCTCTGAACAAGCAGCTGATTATGTTAGAAAAAGTTATTTGACCAATAGCTCAGAGGCAAACTAAGTCTGTCTGCATGGAAGAAAGTGGCAGGGAAGAAACAATCAGAAGTTATTTTGCCAATAGAAAGTGGTATAAGCAATGTGACTAGCAAGTAAATTGATTAAATGGAGGTCTTTTTATAGCTATTATTGGTAGTGATGATGAACTGCTGCTTCCTAGCAGAAATTAAGATACTTAGACCACTTTTGATTAAACACCAGGCATGAATACCCTTTTCTTGCAACTGCTATTCTTGCTGGTAAGAAACCATAAAATTTATGTTTCACAGTGAAAGATTCACTAACTCTGCCCTAAAAGTTGAACAGGTAATGCTTAGTGAAACATAGTTTTTATTATCTTTAATGAGTATTGATGTTATAACATTAAGGACCTCATTAATTCATACTGTTTAAAGTAGCATAGTATGTAATTTCTGTTCAATGTCAACTGCAAATAGAAATAACCAAAAGAGGTAGGTATATGAATTAAAATATTATTGAGATTCTTTTTGTGGGATTTAAAGAATCCAGTTTTCCTTTGATTTTGAAGATAGTTATTTGGAGATAGTACCTATAATATGCCTGTTTATGTCAGCTGTATTCACACTTTGGGGTTCCTGAAGGTTTTAAATGTGTGTGTACACATATTACTTATACAAGTGTGTATGTACATACAGATGTATATATACAGCTGTATTTGTCAGATGTTGACTTTGCTTTGTATTTGCTGTATTAAGTTTCCAGATACATGACAGATCCTAGTACAGCTCTGTTTGATCATGTGGAAGTGTGAAAGAAGAGGTGCAGGGATAAAGTTGTTCCTTTTGACAGGAAAATTACAATTCATGTTCTTAGGAGATCAGAAGGTAGTCCTTCACTACACACAGTCTAATCCAAATAAGAAGCTGACTCATAGGAAAGAGACTTGGCAGTGTAAATAGGTAGGCAACATGCAGAGAGTGAGGGTGGTCATCACATCTCCTTTGCAACCGACTACAGTACTCTACCTTTTTCTACTGATAATGCTGTAACTTTAAAAAAGTACAAATTTCAAGCCTGAATCACTAATGGGAAATACAACTATCTGTAGTAAATCCAAGCATGTATCCAGAATATGTAAAAGGACTCAGACATATGTATGTACCTAAATACTTAAAGACACTGATGTTAAGTAGAAGTATTTATAACCTTCAAGTTAAACACATACCTTTGTAAATTTCCAGACCTGTAAACCAGTGTGTTTACATCTCAATGAGAAGCAGTCTGTAACAAATGCTATTAACACAGCTATCTAGAACAATAATGTGGAAATACAGATTGTGGTTCACAACATATCATACCTTCAGGTGACATTTCCGGAACAGTAGCCACATAAGGTCCATCCAAGAACTGTGGCTCATGGTCATTGACATCTTGAACCTTGATAATGAATACTGATTCAGGTTCAACAGGAAGCTGAGTGCTCCTGTTAATTGCTTGTGCTCTTAGAGTGTAGAAAGGTTTTTTCTCCCGATCCAGCTTTTGTGTTACATAAATTTTGCCATTATATTCATCGATGACAAAAATGCTTCCAGCTCCCTCCCCAGTCAAAACATATTTTAGGTTGCCATCCTGCTTGTCTAAATCTGATTTCAGCTGAAAGTACAAAACAGAAAAATAAGTCACATTTTGGGAGGAATAATTTTTTGTAATATTCATTTTAGACTTTGTTTTCATTATACAGTGAACCCTGTCACTAATGAACCTTCTTGAATAGTAACATTTAAAAGAAGATATTGTCACATTTTCAGACAGCCATTTTAATTTTAAAGGATATTGAACTATTTAATTTTAAAGTATTGATATAAAAGGCTTATAAATGCATGACAAACCTGAAAAGAGATGCTTCAGCTACTTTGAAATGAAGGCAATGAATATAAGTACCCACTTTAGTTCATTGCTTTATCAGCTCCCTTACAATTCTGCTGAAAACAAGGCAAAGGCCATTAAACATTATCTAAAGTTTTTATTATTACAAATAACAAGTGTACTTTGTAAGTTTTATGGTTTTGGGTTTTTTTTGTTTTTTTTTTTTTTTACTTAGCAATACTAAGTGTAAATCTAAGCAACACTGATGTTCTATTTCTGCTGAAATATTAAAGAAGTGAAAAGCCATTCTGTGGCATAAGCCTATATTATTTATTCTGAAACAAATTGATAGACATTTTCCATTTCCTTCCAGGGTGATCTACATCCTCTGTTGTCTTGCTAAGTTGAACTTTATGATGTTGATTCCTTTGATGAAACTGGGCCTTGGAGACAATTGTGACCCCACTGAATTTGTTCATGCTAACAAAATAGTTCTGTTAATGTTAACAATATATAATAGAACCTTTTTAATAACAATAACTTAATTTCTTAACATGTCATCACCCATAACTGAATTTTATGGGAACAGCAATTTCTATCATATCATTAATTCTCTGTTTTTTTCTCTTTTTCTTCTCTTATGAAGCAAGAGGTTCAAAATGCAAATAATATGCCTAACCATTGACTTCAATTATCTCACTGTTTTGCTTCACTCTTGTTGACCCTGCTGATCAGTGTAGGATATAGGGCCACAGAATGGGAAAGAAGTAACTGCAGTGTAAAGGGCCATTTCACAATTGAATCTAGTCAAATACTTAGTAATAACTTGAAGTTGCAAAAATTATTTTCACTTTTCTTTGGAACAATACCAATGCCTTTTGAAGATTTTCCTAATGCATAATTGTCTGCATGCACCAAATGGATACTTTATTCAGAATGTGGTGGAGACTCTGCTCTGAGATATGAGAAACAGTTTTGCGTGCCTGCTCTGAGTTCTCTCAAAGTATTTAAGGCCTAAAATATGCGGAGTTAATGACCCTTGCCAGTACAAAAGAGAATTTTAAAGGCTAGGGAGTTTAGAACCATTAAAAATATAAATAACTTAAAGTCAAATATTTTTGACCTAAGTAATTGTGTGTTAAACATGGCCCTTTACAAGTGGTCTGGTCAAACTCATTTTAATACCATCCAAATTTGGCATCTGGTTAAGGGGCAACACAGATTCTTTGTTATCCATAGAACTTGATTTCTTTGCCATGAACCACAAGCTATGGGAGAGATGATGTATATCCATATCTTTATACTAACATGGGGTTCAGATGGAACCACAAAATGAATAAAACCTTTAGGGTCTGGAAGCTTGACTTGGATTGGCTGATTAGGCATAACTTATGTTGAACAACTTCACTCAGAATCATTTATTCACAAAAGACTTCATGACCTTGAACATGTTAAATTAGAGGTCTCTTATCAATGACATTTGCTGGGACTGGGACAGCATACTAAAGGTTCTCAGTTTACTTAGGTTTTTTTGTTTCTTAGTTGTTTTTTTTTAGGCTAAACACAAGAAAATAAAGTGTCTTCTTATTGTAAATGAGAACTGAGAAAAAGAATTTTTGTAGTTGTCCTCATATTGTCATTGCAGTGCTGATGGACACATTTATTTTTCTTAAGCTTGATAATGGAAAAGGAGTTATGAGTCTATGTTAAGTGAAATTAGAAGATTTAGCTCTGACTGTGAAAAGAATTTTATATGGAACAGTGACTTAAAAACAGAGACTGTCTACCTGTGCATTTTCGTTGATGTAGTTTTCTTCAGGGCCTTAATTACTAAAAATTCATGTGTTGATCATAGACTACCACTTCATTTGCTGAAAGCAGAGTATATTGTACTCAGTAAAAAGACACAAGTAAATTTGTCTGATTAGACAATGGTTACACTGCAACAAATTAACGATAATCTTCAATAAAATTTCCAGTTTACCTGTGAGAAATAGAAAGGTGAGATCATGAAAATACATGACATTTATGAAGTTTCTTTGCAGGAAACTGTTTTTGAGGTATTGTAAAAACAATGATAGTTCAAAAAAATTAGAGTGTGTCTACGCTTGTTCTTTCAAAAGTGAGACATCACACTTCCATAGTAGTTACTTCAAAGGGGCTGGGAAAAAGTAATTAATGAATTTTGAGCTCTTCACCCTTTGGGCACAATTAAATTTTAGTACTATTTAATTAGCAGTTAAGTTTTCTCCACTCATTCCTAGAAAGGGCCTTAAAGAAAACTAGATCTCAAGATTGCAATTATTTCTAGCTTACAAATATAAATAATAACAATAAATATAAAAATTATAAACAGAGAGAGAAGAAAGGGGCAGATAAAGCCTCATTAAGACAATTATCTTAAAGCACATTTTTAAAGGAGAGTGAAAAATAATTGCTTTTTGTGCTAAACCTACGTTAATCTAATGAACCATGCAGATTCCTGTAGTTTTCCAGTGGTAAAAGGATTCAGTATTAATCTGCTTCATTTAAAATTAATGACGGGTAAATCAGCTGCTACTTAGTGTAATAGAAAATCATGCTAAATACTGTTTGTAAACTACACTACCTTCAGCATGGTTGCTCTGATGCAGTGCCAAAAATAGCACAAACAAATTGCCAGATGTTGATAAATGAGTCCTTAACTTTCATTCAGAAGAAAGAAAGGAACTTGCCAGCCTTAGACCTTCATCTGTGTATGGAACTAGTTGTAGTAATAGAATGAAAATGAAATTTCCTTGACAGCAACCTATGTGGAGGAAGGTCCTTGATACTGCCATGACCTCCAGCTCTTGGAATTCTCTGACCCTCAGTAAGGTCACAGGAAAGGAGAGATGTAGAATGACCAATTACAGCTTCCTGATCTCCTCTTTCCACCATTCTTGCTGTTTCAGGATCATTGGAGATGTTTGGTCTTCCAAGTCAGGGCAGAAGCTGTTAATCGGTGTGTGAAAGCTAACCTTGTACTGTCCTTGAAACATTACTTATCATACCTGTCCAACATAAACAGGAACCGGTGAAATTTGTTCCTCAGTTGCAAAAAATGGCTCCCATAGCCAGCCCCGTTTCACTCTTTGAACTACTGTGAAAGACCAATCTGTGTTTTGAGCACTGTGCTTCTCCATGGTGGGAGAGCAAGGCCAAAGTTGAACCAGCATCACCATGAGAGGCAGCAATGCAGAGGAATTCATGCTGAAACCTTCTTTCAATCAATTTTAATCTGTGAAGGGGGAAAAAAAAGAAATAAAGTTGACAAAGCATCATTTTTTTTCCACATTTATATATTTATTCTGTGCTAATGTAAGAGCTGATTTGCAGTGCTAAAACCTCCTCCTCTCCCTAAAAGGAGAGAGCTGAAACAAAATCTGTTTCTGATTAAAATAGATATTCTTTCAGTCTATTGGCACAAAAGTCAACTGCTCAACTTTCCTTTATAATAATAACCTACACAGGGATTTTCTATTAAAAAAAAAAAAGATCCTTCAATTAATTCATCTTTCAAATTAAGCTGAGGTAATTGTATTGTGTAGCCTAGGAATAATTTGATTGGAATAATTGTATGTTTCTTGTTAGACAGGGCTCATTTTGAGCTGCAGTCACGGAACTGCCTGAAGGGTGAACATCTAGCCTTTGTGGCCCTGATGTCTGGCAGCTGAAACAGAATGATGAAGATATTTGTTTAACCTCTTCTTACCCACTTTCTGAGCTCAGCAAAATGCCTGCAAAAATTGTCAAAAGAGATAGGGCACCATGAAGAAGCAGCCAAAATCTACAACTTTCTCCTTCCTGGCTGATAGAAATTGTCTTAAGTGATTTTACGTCTGACATTATTGCCTGCAATTAAACAGATGAAGGGCAAATGCATCTTGGGAGCTGTAGGTTTCTACAGCTAGCTTCATCAGCACAAAGAACACTTTCAGAAAATGAGGGCTTTTCACAAATCATAAGTTGTTACTGACTTTTCAGAGATTTTTGGCAGAATAAAGGAAACAGTTTTAAATATAATACAATGCTCAGTTAAGAATAGCCATCTTATATGAGGCAAAAAGAAAAATTTTGAAAATACTTACCATACACATTTTAAGCCTTAAACCCCTATTTGGCAATGGCATTAGGCATTATTTTTCAAGGTTTTAGCCTTGAAGAATAACATTTCCTATGAAGAAGCAGTCTGGTTTGTGAATTTGTCACATGCCAATCAGCTTGTACAGCACTCTTGAAAAAAATGTTTGGATGGATTTGCCTTAGTCCTGAAAAATCCATAAGTCTTATAGTTGTCTAGGATAAAATATAAATTTATGTATTTTAAGCTAATTATTTAAATAATGATGTTATAAATACCCATCCTTATTCAAAGGGAAACATCATAATTGCTAAAAAAGACAGACAGATAATACAGAAAACTATTTATTTTCTTCCAGAAATTTTATATGACGTTGGACAACAGTTTGTTAAAATGTAATGTCCATTTCTTATAGAGAGAAAGAGTGAGAAAAGAAGATAAGGAAGTTCTAATAGTAAAGCCATATAGAATCATAGATGCTAAAGTGTACCTTCCAATTTGTTCATGTTTTCTGAGTTTTGAGTGTAAAGCTGTAACAGTGCAAGATGAGACTTGAATAGAATGAATGTGACTTTGGTACATTCTAGTTTCAGTTTCCTGTGGAAAACTGCCTATTTTCCTATAGCTGAAAGACTAATATATGTGACATGGAAGACAAGGCAAACAAAGCTCAACTTGGCTCTGAAATAAAGCTTGAATGAGGCATAAAAGGCCTTGGAAAGTCTCTATGCAAGGAGTGTACTTAATGATAAGCAGTAATCCGCACAGAAACTAACCCTGAAAATGAGCATTCATTTTATTGCAGCACGTAACAAAGCACAGGCAACTCAAACAATGAAAGCTGAACACTCAAAGAGACCTTTCTGAGGAATCATAAAAAAATGTATTTCAATATTCAATATTGGACACAGGTGTTCAGTCCAGGCCATAGCAAATACTTCTGGCTACTGTTTTGTTGTTGTTTTGGTTGCTTGTTCTGAGACTGTGCACCCTGTTCAGCAAAATATTTCAGGCTTGTGGGGCAGTATTTCACTCAGAGTGAATGCCAAACATTCATTATCAAGCTCACTGTGAAGACATCATGTATACACAACATAGTGAGTATACCGAATAGGCGTACACTGGTCTCCTGTTGGCCACTTTTTCACAATGTGGTCAGCAGTTAAATATGAACAGCATAAAGAGTACAATTAGTATTTTGGTCTGTTTTGGTGTATCCTTTTTACTAATTTATATTAATGCTCTGTGTTAGGTGGATTCAAGCATCATATCTCAGACAAACTGAGGATGAATAAACATTTTTAGATTTTGACATGTTGCATATCTTTGGTGTATAAAAAGACTTTAACTTAAAAATGCAGATGGAAGGCAAAGTTCTGTAAAAAACATGAAGCTATGTAATGGAATTGAGAGCTATATTCATCTATGCTATATCAAACATACTCAATTTGTCTTTACTTTTAAGACCTTTCACAACATGTTTCCTTCCAACATCTTTCTACTCATTTGGCATTGAGATACTGCCTCCAGCCTCTGGCCAGCACACATTGTCATTCTTTATAAATCCAATTGTTCCCTTGTGAAATAATCACCTTCTTTCTGTTCCAGTGGTTGTAGCTAACTCTCATAAGTGGCTCTCATAAAATATCCAGAAATTAAATTCTTATTCCCTTTTCTATTTCTAGTCTTTCCTTAAGAAATCTAAATTTCAGTGTTACCTAACTTAATGGTACATAAATAAATAAATAAATAAATAAATGCTGTGTTTAAGATGATTCTGTGCTGAGACTGCTGCCAACCACTGTGGCTAGAATTGTCTCATTATTCACTTGTTCTTCTCTGTCTTTCCCTATCCATCAGTTATCTCTGTTTTACACTCACTTACACTTTGAAAATTAAATGACCTTTTACTCTGTGTTATAATATTCAGTAGAAGGGATGATTAGGAAAAGCACTGAGATTTTGGTTGCTATAGTGGTATGTACAAATAGATAAATTTTTAATAGAATAATCTCTCATTAAAAAAAAAGACATATTCAGAAATGAGCAAATAATCTGTCAATAATAATTTCCCACAAGAAAGAGATAAATGGGAACCACTCTTCTTCTCCTATTCTTCAGGAAGTGCATCTCCAATCTCATATGCACTGGATTACAATAATAGACATACTCAGAACAGAGTAACGAGAATATTAATTGCAGCTCTAACAACCTGTAAAGCAGCATCTTCCTTTCATACCAAATGAAAATCATGATTTTCCTGAAGACCAGAAAACCTTCTTGTCATAAAGTTGAAGAGTTCTATATCAGGTTTGTTCCAGAATCATCACTAAGTGATATCCTTTCTCCATTTGTAAGTGGATATTAGTTTTAGGTGTGCTGGTAGTCTGACTTGGCTCTGAATTCCCTTTATATTAATAATAACAATAACAACAATAACAATAATAATAAATTTTCTATTATGATAAAGTAATTACATTATAAAATAATACTGTTACTGCCTATCAGTGAAAGAAAAGCAATAGGAAGAGTAAGAGGTCTAAACAATACTGCTTGGATACAGTGAAGTTGTATACTTGTTGGTGAAGAAAATAAAGGACTAAAGGTGAAGACAAACAACAGCTTTCTAAAGCATTAAAGACATCACACATATCAGATTACAGAAAAGAAAAAACAGCATCATTTTGTAACAAAAGCCCCATAAAGTGATATAAGTAAAGCCTTTTAATTAGGAGTTAGCAAAACATTGAAACATGGTAATAGGGATGTGGTCGATACTCCCTAACTAGAGGCTATTAAGACCATCTCCTGTATGTACTTGATCCTATTTACAGCTGGATTTTGGAACAGTGACTCCTGAGAAAGGGAAATCTCTCTGTCCTCGAAAACATTCAGCAGAACAAAAAATGTGAGTTTGAAAGACATTAATTTTGTGGAATTTGGTGCTGTCTTTGCCAGTTTTAATAACATCAAGAAAACAAGTAGAAAAATTCATGTAAACCAATCTAATTATTAATATGCAGCTTCTGAAACATTTTTAATCTCAAGAAGAGCCCTAAGATGATGTTTCAGTTACATGTTCTGTTTTATGCATCAGTGTTATTAGGATTGTAGTTAAATTTGTCTGCCTTGTATATTGTTATCTCTAATTTTCACTTAATAGGATAAAGAAGAAATGGTATTTGTAACTAAGACCCATAGATTACCACATTTTAAAAAGCTTGAATGGTTAGAAACCTTTGTATTTCTGCACTACAGACTTGATCATTTGTACTGCCACTGGCTGTTTGTCCTGGTTGCATTTTGTATGGCTGGTTACTGATGAACCTAGTGTATTATACTGCTACTGCTCTATTTTCTTTCTGGAAAACACTATATATGGACTCATTTACATTGGCTAGCTTAGGTTTTGCACAGTACAAAGTCACCTAGGCTATATTCTGGCATTCTCAAAGACTCAGTAATATACGATCATACACGTATCAATTAATGTAATTAATATATATGTTTTGTGGGGTATTTTGTTTGGTTTTATTTTTATAATCTGTACAGAAGAATGATAAAGCCTTTCAGAGTGTGCAAAATAGTGGGCTTAATCCTATTCTTGTTGCCTCTTACTGTTGCTGAATTTCACGTAGAGTAGGATTATTATTTTAAAGGTTTGGTGTGTTAAAATTCTTCATTACCTCTTTCATTGCTTTCATTTGTGATTTGAGTTTTTGCAATCAGCATCAAGTTGTTTGTTTTGTTTTTTTTTAAAGTAAATTTTCCATTCTTCATGTGTTTTAATGATTTCATTTGGAGAGACTAGAAAAAAGAATACTAAACTTAGGGATAAATATGTCATATGTAGCTACAACTAGGCTGGAAGTCACTATTGTGACAGTAATGTTTAACCAACTTGATAAAAAGCAACAGTGAGGAGAAAGCATTAAAATTTACAAGACTTTATTTTGCTATTTGAACTTCATTTTTGCTGAAGGTACTCACAGTTGCTGTATGCTATACATAGGTATTGTATGACTCACTGATTGATTAATGGATTTTTATGAATGGATAAAATTCATATAAGTCCTGCTGTAGCTCAGGCCACCTTTTCCATGCACCTCTAAGCTTGTGTTTATCTGCCTTGATTCTTTCATTATGGTTATTCTAGTGTTTAGTATTGTTTTAAGTTTAGCTATTATTTTTACTAAATCTAAATATCTTATTTTGACTATCTACTCTTTCACACATTTTTCTTTCTTAAAGAAATTTCAACTGCTACATCTAACAAGTATTCTTTTTTATTATTTAATTATGCTATGGTTATCTAAACTAACATCTCAATGTAATAATATCTTCAGTTAATTAATTAGATGTAAATCAACAATTGACTTGCTGGTCTGTGGCACAACTAGCTATTTTAAGAGCTTCTACTTAACCTTAAGTGTCTACTTTAATGCATACCTTGACCAAATTATATTGACTGGTAGTGCATATTAACACAGTATGGCTGCATGGGTCTCCACTACTCACTCAGAATTTCACTTACATGCAGATCAATTACTTAGATGTTATGAATGTGGATAAATTTCACTTCATTGTAATTGGTACATTATTTTCTTCATTTTGAAAACATATCATTGTGCTATTAGGGAAGGCCTTCCACTTCCAACTATTATATAGAATTACCAGAGTAATTATCTGTCAGTTATACATGGATAAAATAGAGAAATGAATTTTTTAGTTGATTAGTGCCTTTAAGTATAGAGAAGACCAACTAGAAATCCTGTCACTCCTATTGTTTTATAGCATTTTACTGATTTTATTTCCAAGTAGTATATTAACACATACTATCTGACCCCTATATTTTACTACAATATCTGTGGCACTGTAGAAAAAACCCAGATGGCATTGTGGATGACAAAACTTTGAGTCTTCAAAGGATGACAAACAGTAGTCAGAAATCTGTCCAGACTAGAGATTTGAAACATCTTTTGAACTATCAAATTGTAATATTTATTTCTTTAAATCCTATGTCTACCATTAAGAACCTATGGCAACTCTAGGGAAAGTAGGAAGTTATTTAAAAAGTGGAGAAAAGAGTTTAAGGTGAAGGATGAGATTTCCTGCAGTGACTAAAGAAAAGAAGTAGTAGATCTGTGCCCTGATCAGCCCACAAGCCAAAGGTGGTAGTATAGAGGGTGTGGTGATACAGTTTGTTTTACAATCTCATTCCATAGTATCATTGGTAGCTCTCATTTCCTTAGTGGAGCTGTACTAGTCACTAATAGACATGAGTAAACCAACATTGAGAAATAGCCTTTCTATGAACTGAAGTCAGTGACTATTGGTGCTGTCTTATTCCATCTGAACTTTGGCATATAACACTGGATGCACAATGCCTATTTCCTAATGGCTGTGAGCATCACAGAAGATGATGTAGCCAGTCTCTTGCCTTTTTCAGTCCTGTTTCACCTGCATTTTTAAAACTGAACAACTGGTTGCTGATCTTTAAGTTTGTTGGAAATGTACGTAGCTGGGACCAGCTCAATATTTATGAGTATGGTTCAGCATTCTTATGGTTGATTTCCCTTAGGGAACTGTTGTCACTGATATGACTGTAAACAAAGATTATTATGATTATGAAAACATGAAATCATTACTTCACTCACTGTTATCAATCATATTACATAGAGTTGGAAGTGCAGCAGCTGGAAGGCAGTTTCAGTCATGCCTGAGGCAGAAGTAGACCCAAGTCTTCTCATTGTAATTTCTTTGCAATCAAGAAAAGATGACTCAATCCCTCTTAAAAGTCTCTGGGTACAAAGAAAAAGTTGCTCACAAAATTCCCACCAACAAAAAAAGGATGTGTGTTATAAGGATAAACTTCTGGTGGGCAGGACTCTGCCGGATGGGTTTTGCTTGGCAGATGTGAACTTTGGAAGCACTGGTTATGGCAAACACTGTGTAGGGATTGAGCCAAAGGCAAGCCAATATTTCTGTAAACTTTGTGAGTGACTGCATTACTGTTTTTCAGATAATATTAACATTAAATCTGCAACATCAGAAAGTAATAAAGAAAAATTAAGGCTTTCTTTTGGACTCTACTGAAATCCCCCAAAGAGACCAGCAGGTATCACCAAGAATGTCACACTGACACACACAGAGATGCAGTGGATTTCCCCAGAGGCAATTAAACCTTTAGAATTGTTACATGGTTGCTGAGGCATCTTCTTTTCTTCTGGAAGCATAGCTTTTCCACGTGTTATTAACTAAAATATGAAGTTATTTGGTGAATAGTTTCATAGACAAGACACAGATATTCCCACTTAAATTTCTTGTAGGGAAGAAAAATGAAGCAAAAATATCTATGTCTGTTGTCTAAACACTTGCAAATTAATGTTTATATTTCATCATTTTTCACAGACTTTCTGCCCTACAGCTGTTTCCTACTTCAGTCCATATGCTTCCTAACTAAAGAAAAATTGAAATGCTTACCTTAGGACTTAGCTTTATGAAAAATTATGTTCACTTTCTGCAGACATTCGATAGTTTCTGCAATTTTATTCTGATGTAAAAATTGATTTGGTAAACAGATGCTGAGATGCTAAAAGATTCAGTTATGCCAGTAGTTGTGGTAAACTGCACTCTCTACCTTAAAAATAAGCAAATATTTAGTTTTAATAGTAGCTTTCCTCAACTGTGACTATTATTTTATTTTTTGTAAGATAGTTTGCACTACAGGAAATTATGGCTAAACCCATGTATTTTAGCATAAATATTTTGATGATTAAAAAGACTAACACATGTACACAGTAAAAACAGGAATTCTTGCCTTCTGGCATTTGCTTTTTATTGTAGGCAAGTAGTAAATCCAATTACAAGGTGTTTGATTCACTGGGCAAATCCTACTGGAACATTTTTGGCTCTGCAGGATACCACTCAGTACTGAAGAACCACTTGTAAGCATAATGATGTAAAGGACCACATTCTGTGATTCACACTTGAAACTGTTTGCCAAATGATTTTCAGGATGGTACTTCATGAAATGCTCTAAAACTCTCTTCAGGATTTAGGTCCCTTTTATTGCTTTCATTCATAATTATTCTTTGCATACATTAATAGTACAATGATTCACCTTTGCCATGGTTTTGGAGAAGATTTAGTTCCTCCAAACACGAGATAAAAAGAGGCTTATCATTTCATTTAAGATAATTTTGCTAGAATTTGACCTGTTGTTAAACTGGTGGGTTTGGCTTTAGAGTTAATTTTCCACATAAATTGGAAAAATACCCTTAAATTAAAAAAAAAAACCCTTAAATTAAACCATCTAGTCTATGTCAATGAGAAACCAGAGTGAAAACATATTTAAATGTTTATTTTTGATGTAACTTATATTTTTTTAAGTAAATAAATAGTCAAGAAAGCAGTCCCTTACAATCAGCTAAATAAACCACATCTTTACATTAAAAAAAAAAAAATTCATTAACTCACTTTTTTCTTTATTCGTAAAACACATTAAGGTAAATAAAACACATAACAATTTTAACAGCATTAAGAATTTTCATTATAAACTAGAAAATCTGCTCTGATACATAATCCAGTTATCCAGTTTAAAGGTATAATTTAAATTCTTGAACAGAAAAATTCTCTTTCACACATACATGCACTATGGGAACTGGCATAGTGAAACTCAGTTGAAAAAATGCTGAAAGAATGCACTTTCCTCAGAGAGTCCACATTCCTACCAGACAGAAAGGATAGAATTTGCATGCTTTTTGAAAGGGACAACACACTGAAGTTTGTAATTTTCAGAATAATGTGAAATACAAATGAAAGTCCTGAACTGATAAACATGGTAAAACTATAATATTGTTCCTTGCCTTTTTATTCCCTTAATCTAGTTCTGAGCTGATGAATCTTCCATAATCTCTCGCAATGGAATAACCTCTGTTTCAGTTCTTCTTAGGTCTCGGTGATCAGAGGCTTGTTTCTCTCTTACTACCGTTTTGATATTTCACTGTTCTGCTACAAGAAACATGCCTTTTCTTCACTCATTCTATTAATTATGTTAAAGGCTGATATCCTTTTCTTATCTCCCATGTATCAAAAATTTATTAATCCAATGCAGTTCTAATTTGATTCCATTAAACTTTGTAAGCACTTTTCAGTCACCGAGGTATTCAAAACAGCGTAGGAAGAGAGCATTAGGTCATTCAACCAACATAAAGAGTATCATACAATCAATTTCATGTCAAAGATTTTCAAAAAGAATTTCTTTTCTTTTCTGCTATGCTTCAAGGTGTGGACTAAAATTTTCCAGGTATTCCAACAAATTCCATCAGGTTTGCAAATTCTGCATTTTTTAAGGGAATCATATTTTATGAGAGTCATAAATAAAAAGAGGTCTTGACACTCTTCATAGTCAAGTTGCCTTGTGATGTCTCAGAGCATAAATTTTGCCCATTACTTGCATGCTTATCCATAAAAAATTTTTGCGTTCTCTTATTAACTTGCTACTTTGTACATGCAACAAACATATTTCATCCTATAACATGAGGAGCAAAAAGAGTGTTTCTACTTCCATTATCATTCAATGTAGTTCATACCTTGAATAAAATTGAGATATCTTTGGACATTCTTATTAATTATTGATTCCTTTTGACTAAAAATCCATTAATAAGAGAGTCAGGAACAGCACATAAAATCTGTGTTGAAACTTATCTTTTAAAAAGTCATTGTTCAGGTCACGCTGTGTTGTTGGGTGGTTTTTGTAAAGAATTATATCTATGTAGGAAATAGCCTTTGAAAAGTTTGTAGTTGTTATTTGGTGTCTTGAATACACATGCATGCTGCCTTTTCAACACATTTTTCTTGGATCCTTACATTCTGGTCATTCTTCAAAAAGTATTTTTTTTCTCCATACTTTCTGTTCTGAATTTTTACACTTTTCATTAATTCCTTTCCTTTTCCAGACGATTTTTATCTTACTGCAACCTGATTCTTCCTCTTTCTAGCCTACATTGAAGCCTTCTTTCTATCTGAGAAGGTGAGGCACTGAACATCCCGCCCCACTTTTTTTCTCCTTTTTCATTTAAAAACTTTTCCTATTTGCACCGAAGATTAATGAATTACCTATTCACCTGCGGGTTCTGTCCCCACTGCTATAGGTCATCTGCAATAACAGTTTATTGCATCTTTAGACAAGCTTTTTCCCTCTGTATAATCTTTGTGTGTCATTCTTCTCTCAATACCTGTGTGAGCCTCTGTTGCTTCTCTGCTCAATTTTATCTCTCAAACAGACCTCTCTGTGCAGATTTCTTTTGATATTTTACTTCATAGAAACCTATTGTAAAAAATAAATTGTGCTGTATTATATTGTTGAGCTAGAGTCCCTGTGAGTCATTCAGAGGGTAATTTTGCCTATTTCAAGAGCTCTTATGTACTTTGTAGCCTTAGCTTTTGTATCTCCAACTGAACAGGTATCCTCAGTACTTTATGTATTACAAGTATATTAAAAAAATCAGACTCAATATTTTTAAAATTCATCACCTACTTTTTCTTTCAATTCAAGAAGCTTCTTAAACCAAGAATCCAGTGGAGGAGAGATGCAGAAACAGGAGAAGTTCACACAAAAAAGTAAATCGTGTCTAGGATGACTTTAATAGGGTGGTGATAATGGTGAATGGCAAGTGGCAAGAAGTGAGACAGTCGAAGAGTCTGGTGTTTCAAATGCAAGACTTGATTTTAACATAGCCCTTAGGAAAGAAAGAAGCTATATGTGGAGTCAGACCTGCATCAGAAAGGGGCACCAAGCATGCTGAGCCAGGGGCCTTTTTGTTCTCAGGAGACATTCAGAAGATAACTTGCCTCCTAGTCAGTGCACACTGCTGTTGAGCAGGACTTTGGAAACAGCAGACAGGTCCTTTGCATGCTTTGATTTTCTCTCCAGCTTTAAAAATCATCCTTAGCTAAAATCTATAGATATAGAAACACTATAACTCAATTACACTTATTCAGTAGTATTACTTCTGGAATGGTTTTGAGTCCTTTCATCTGAAATATGTAGGAATTGCCAAAATTCAAGAGCTCTATGTTTGATAGAAAGCAGCAGAATGCTCTGTTAAGTGTGAAGTACTCTCTCAGTTGTTTCAAAATAATATTAAAATCACCAAAGGCTGGTGTTGGTGCTGTGACATTAGTGTGGTGTGCTACATGGTCAAAGTAGTTCCTCCATAACGAAGGAGGTAAGAGAACAGACTGAGAAAAGTATGGACGTTACTGTTATCAAACTTGATGATAACATGGCCCAACACATACTACCCAAAAAAATTTTGCAGTCAAGAAAGGAGTAGGGTTCATGGAAGGCAGAAGTAATCTGAGAAGACCTGAATGATCCATGAAGAACTATGGTGACAAGCAGGAAACACAAGTCTTGGGAGCTGATCTAAGAAACACGATGTCTTTGCATATGGCAAATTTATCCACAGATGATGTATGTTTAAAGAGCTAACAGCTCCAGGATTAGTGTGTTTATTTTAAGTAAAAATTTGTGACGGTGAAATATTAATTTCCTGGAAAAAAATTCTGAATAAAGAAACAAGGTAAATTTTAAAAAATCAAGAAACAAACAAACAAAAAAAACAGAAACCAAACAACACCAAACTAAATGAAATTTGAAAATATGAAAATATTTGAAATATAGTATGGGTAAAATTAGCTTTATACAACTAATTTCAAACCATTATCTATATTGACTTTCTTAGATAGAAATCACTGTATAATACTCAATGATTTACTCTGGAAACTTGACTACAAAATTAGAGACATTTGGTGTTTAGTTGGCAAAATATGTCCATGACTATTTCTGTTATGACCATTGCCAATTTATATTGGTGAGTTTTATATGTCTCTGTAAATTAAGCCAGAAACTCACAAAAAAAGAGCAGAAAAAAAAAAAAACAACAACAAAAAACCCACAAATTGCAATTCCCAACCCTCACTACATTAATTACTTAGTTTGTGAAAGACATGGAGGAATTTCCTTTAGGAAATAATGTTTTAGTATAATCTCAAGGTAGGAGATAGGAGACCTTTTCATGGGTAAAGACATATATTTTGTAAAAGATATGTGTAAGACTGAGTACTTTCAAAGTTAATCCCTTCACAGTGGCACATGAAAATTTGTAGTGAAGAAATAGTGCTTCGGAGTTCATTGAAATGAGTGGATACTTTTCAAACCACTTCTTGCTCTTGGACCTGGCAATCAACATGTCTGCTTCCTAGACATTTCCTTTCCTTCATCAGGCTCTAGAGCATTCTTTGGTTCCTGTGCAGCTGAATGAATAACTTCAATGCATATAAACATATGCATGAACTTTCAGAGATAGCGTGATTCACTAAATCAGAACATTTAAATTTCCCCCCAAAATAAGCTTTTACAAAAGAAATTACTGTAGTAGGTTTCTATGGATATCTTACTTCATTAAAGCCAATTTCATCCACATAATTCCCCTTCTTTCTAAAGTCTGTCCGAGTTTCTGATTTTAATTCATTGTAAGCCAACTGAAACTGGGAAGTCCACAGAGTTGCCATAGTAACTGAATGGACAAAGACTTAATTCATCAGTTTATATAAGCCAGAACTCATATCCTGCAGACAGTAATGATCTTAAATTATTTAGATCTATAAAGCCAATGGTTTATACATATTTAAGAAATAAGGGTCAATTCCTTAGTTACTGAAAAATGGGCTTTGATTGCCCCATGCTGTCTCAAAAGTATTTGTATGTTAGATAGTAAGTCCATCAAAAAGCCAAGGGGAATAAAAAGTAACAGGAAATCAGGGTACAGGAACAGTAGTGCTTTCAATGTTAATAGAGGTTATGAGTTATGTTATTAATTTATGAAGAATTTGTTTTGAAAAAATTCCCCAAACTGAGCTGTTAAGATCCATAAAGGCCATATGTATTTAACAGAGAGTGGCATACTTGGAATTTTGTAATCTAGTGAAAAAAATGGGACTGGAATCAATTGTTGTTGCTCCCATCCTACACATGTAATTTGCAATAACAGTGTTGAGATAACCAGATGGGGAACAGCAAGACAGAAGGAGAAGTTTGTTGAACAAGTGTTATGAACCTCATCATTTTGTCGTGGGCAGCTCACGATTTACTTAGGGGCACTGCATATTTTGGATTAAGCATGACATGGTCAACAGTTATGCTGGGTGATGTCAAGATGGATGTGACAAAACTAATAAAAAATAACTATATATTTGCTTAGTTCAGACAGTTCTCTGCTTTTCAGATTCTTGATGGAAACTGAAAATCTTTTACTTAGAATTGATTTGACATCACCCACTGGCTCTGAGAACAGTAACTGTTTTCTTTTTCTAATTTTTCCTTCCTTCCCCACACCTTCTGCTTTATGTCACATTTAACATCTGGGCAGATTGAACTTGTAAACCAGGCCTGCTATATTGCAACTTCAATAAATAGCATTGGTAAATATTATAAGTATAATAAACATTCTTTCAGAACATTGCACTAGTAATTGGATAGGGATATTTCAATCATCAAATCTACCTATAACTTCATCTTTCTTAAAGAACAAACTCTATGTAATTTAACTTCCTTCATTAATGGATGCTGTATGAATTTTTCATGAGATTCCTGAATACATCAGTTATTTATTTTAACCCTGCAAGTGTGAAAAGACCAGCTCAGATGGGAATTGCCACAACAGTTCTATTCTATGTTGTTTTATTTCATTCTTTTCTTAATTCTAGTGACAACTTCTAGTAAGATATTGAGCCAGTAAGTTTCCCATGCACATTTAATTCAAAGAACAGACTGACATCTATATCTCTCTCTGGATGGGAGCTCATCATGCCATCAGATTTTATTCCTAGATTTACATTTTGTGTCCTTCCAGTTATCTCCAGTCATTTCAGATGGTTGGGGTCCTTTTACAGTTTCGTGCCCAGGACCTGTAAACTGTAGATAAATGGCATGAGAGGCAACAGGATAGATAAAACTATTCAGAGAAACAAAAAGAATGTTGTTAACAAAAGTGAAAGAAAACAAAAAATGGTTAGGTATGACACTATCATGAATTTCTTTGTTGTCCCATACAATAAGAGAAGGGTTTGTGTTTTGGTGGGCCTTTTGTTGTTGTTGTTTGCTTGTTTGTTTGTGGGGTTTTTGTGATTTTAAGTAAGTTTTGCTTTGTCCAAGAAGCTTTCATGAGTTGTGAGAAAACAGGCAGTTGTCTTAATGTCAGGTTTCCTCTCATCTTCCTTCTCCAACCTCCACATCTATTCAGCATATTATGAGTTTTTAGAGGTCTTTTATGGAAAAATGTTTTTTTTCTCAGAAGATATTCTGTAATTCTGAACTTCTCATATATATAGGGGTTTGGGTTTTCTTTTGGTTATGTAATCTTGTTTTTTTTTCTCTCAAAGATTGTTACAGAGTATATGACTTTCTATTGTGTATGCTACAACCTATTTAGTCTTCAATTGTAAGCATTAATTTTAATAAAAATATCTGTCCTCTGGACACTCAGAATTAAAAGTATTAGAGTTGAGTCTAAATCACAGAAATATATTTAACTGTTTTAACAAAGTACATCATATGTTCTTCCTATGCAGGGTATTGACAAAATACAGATATGGTCTTACTTAACTTGAACTGAAACTTCATTCAGTAGTGCATCATAATTTCACTAGTGCTTTGTTTAAAAAAAAAAAAACAGATTAAAATACTTAGGCAACTGGAGGAAAATTCAAGTAGAGAGAAACTGGAATTGCTTCCTGTTTTCATGGTTCTACTACAGAGAAGCACATATGAAAAAGGACAAATATTTTAGTCCTGAGTTCTTGCTTTTACTGCCAACTTCAGTCAGCCAGGAAAGTAAATTCTGCACATTTTCACTCTCATTTTCCTTCAAATTACTTTTGTGACCTTCTTGCCCATAACTGAAATATGACTCAAAGTAGAAGTCTCTAATGCTGATTATATTATTGTACTATTTCACCCTTGCTGTGTATTTTCAAAGGAGTAGAAACAGAGACAGAGACATTGGCATGGTGCTATGGAACCTTAAACACAGCACAGAAATCCCCTTCTCTGGGAAGGGGCCAGGGCCATTATCCATTCTAAAAACACTAGCATAGCAATGTGAAGACAAAACAAAAAATCCCTGCTGGATAGAAAGTATCATTTTCCAGATAAATAAATATGAGAGCTTAAAGTTTACTTAGTAGAACAGTAAAATAAGCTCTACTCTGTAGAGTAAGAAATAAATCTAATGTGTTGATTCTACTCATTGCTGAAATAGTGTCAAGAAGGATTAGGTAAAACTAAAAGAAACAAATTCATGAAACATTCACACACAGCCTCCAAGAGAAAAGGAATATATTTCTCTGTGAAAGAGAATTAGAATGGGAAAAAAAAAAAAATCTTGTACAAATCCAGTTGGTTCATATAAACAGGAAAACAGGGAAAGCATTTGTATCTTTGGATCCCATAACTTGATTTTTTTTTCAAATATTGATATCAAACTGGATGCTGAACTACTAGCAGCTATGATCAAATAGAGACCAAGCAAGCTTTGTGAACCTTAAACCAAAATATGATTGGTTACCAGCATTCTTGCAGTTCAGTTTTACAATGTCATCTGTGTGGAAACAGCAACTGATTCAATATACAGGGCACATAATTCCTCTGTAATGAAAGCACTTCACCTTGAAGAGCACTTCCACTAGAACTCAGTTCCGTATTGAAAATTCAGGGGGCTTTTGTGCTTAATGGCAAATGAATTGTAAGAGTCCCCATCAGAGGACTACCTTATTCTTGTGCAATCCTCTTAAAGGATAGCTTACAGTTTATTGCTTATAGTTTAACAATTTTTTTTTCGGTAGCACCAGGACTTTAGTCTGCCTTTTCCCTCTCTTCTATCTAACACCAGACACTTCTGCTTCCCTAGTCAGGCTCTCCTGTTCTTTGAATGGAGAAATTGCATGTTCTGAATTGAACAAACTAAAGAAAAAAACAAGAAAAAACATAACAAACCAGACAAAAAAAAAAACCAACACACCACCTCCCCCCTCCAAAAAAACCCCCAAAACAACTAAAAAGCTGATTGATTTTTTTATCTGTCAGATTATTTATTACCTGTACAATAGAGGAGAAGGTTTAAAGGGAGTGACTGGGATGCGTGTAGCATGTTTATAGCCTCAACTCCTTAGTAAAGATGGTTTCTTTTGAAGGCTAAGGTTAATTTCTTCATGTTACAGGTTTCTTTTCTTGTATAGTGTTGAATTTGTTAAGCATCTTAATAGAATATCTAAGAACTACTTCCAAACTCACTACATCTAAATGCAAATGCTTATTCCTCTTTAGAATGCTTACACAATGGCCCCAAAACTTTGGGATTTATTTCTGTGTAGGAAGCAGAGAGATGAAAAGAACTGAAAGAAAAATATCATTTAAAACTAATATAAAATTGTGTATTATTTTAACACAATTTCCTAACGGATATATAAATACCACAAAGACTGGCTCAGTAATAAAATGTAATAAATAAATGTAAAATAAAATGTAGTTGGAGTTTAATCCCTTTATCCATCTGATAACTAAGATCTTTGCTGACTTTCTATATAGAAAGAGGTCTTTGACTGGGTTGAGCTCAATGGAACAAACTGAACTCCCTAGGTTTTGCTTAATGCTTTCAGCAAATGGTAAATTCATCATAAAACTTGGAAAAAAAATTCCCCTGCTATAATCATAACCTGCAAGAAGATTCCAAGGGAAAGAAATTATAATTATTTTTGTTTTCTTTATCACAGGTGTAGAAATGGAAGAGTTAGAGTGCATTATGACTACTGGAAAACAAAACAGGAACTAAATAGATATATACTTTCAGAATTTGTTCAGAACATAAACAGAACAGAACAGCATAAAATAGCTTCCAATACTAAAAGGGATGGTCTTTTAACAAAGTATTAGCATCAGTGGTGGATTATTTCTGTACAGCCAGGTTGTGGCCTTGCAAATGACCAAAAACCACAACCAACTTATATTTGCAAGCTAAAAAGCTTATATGTGATTTAATGAACATGCTATCAAATTGTTTACCTTTTATATATTTGTATATGTAAATAATTTTTAAAAAAATGGTAAGTAGTTGTAAGTGCACAGACCTTTATGCAAACTTGCTATTTTATATATATATATATATATATATATAGCTACATAATGGGGTAGTCCTGAAGATCTAAAACAATTACTGTTGAGGTATTTCCTCTAAAAAATTTTAAGTCATTGTATCTTCAGTGCCAGGTACTTGAATGAAACTTTTTGAAAAAACAAAACAAAACAAAACAAAAAACAACAAACAAAAACCCAGAAAATTGTTTCTGTGGTATTTTATGACCATTATTTATAAATATGTTGGTATTCAAAAATAAAAGCAGTGGGGGTTTTGTATGTGAAAAGCATAGAATTTAAGATTTTAGTTTTTCAAAACTTGTTTTCTTTAAATAAATTTCCCTCTCTTGAGAGAAGAATGTGAGAATATACACCTTTAAGTTTGATTTTTTTTTTCAACTGAGTTTTGACTAATTGTGAAGTAATTTCTGCCAATCTTTAACTAACTGTTAGCTTCATGAAGCAATATCAGGCAAGACAGACCAGGCTGTGACTAATAAGCCCCCTGTGATTTGTCAGCAGCACAGCTGTATCCTGAATGCCTGAGCTCTGTGGTGTGATTGGCAGCAGGGCTCGGCTGGCTTAGTATCCCAGTTATCTCTTTCCCCCAGCTGTGGGAGGCAGCAAAACATCAGCAGCTGCTGAGGCTGTCACCTGTGGTTCTGCCTTGCATCAAGCAATCGATGTGTCTGATGGGCAAATACCTTCCAGTGTCTTTTACACAGATGAACTTACTGCCACTTGACAGAGTTCCAACCTTTTATACCTATTAAGGAAGGAAACAATAATGCTGTCCTCTTCTCTCCAGGGTTTTCTATATGCTACCTCTGACTGTGTCCTAAATGAATCAAGAAATCAATTTGCAGCCTCTCACCTCAGTTAAATCAAACTTATTCACAGTTTCTGCTGAGTAAAAAACATCTAGCGCTTATCCTCAGTACCCACTATCTTTTTAGCAAGATATATCAGAGTCTTGGCCCAAATTACACTGTCCAAAATGTTTAATTTTTTTTGGTTTCTTTTCTCTTTATTTGTGTTATACCTGTTACCTTTTTACTATTTTATTACATTACCTTTATTAATACTATTTGTGTCAATTAATTCTACTCCTAGAATCATTTTCAACTAAATGCAACTACAAAATGAGGTATAAAATTAATTTTATCACCAGAAGATTAGAACGTAATATTGGAATAAAGTTCTTTTATTAAAAAAATAATGACTACAAGGTGAAATATTCCACTATGTATTGTGAACTCATTGATATCATAGGCCTGGCAATAACCTAAGAGTTTATCTAATTTTTTTCATGTCTGTGAATGTTTATTCTTTATGGCACAGATAATATTTTTGCTTTTAATAATATAAAACTTAAGGCCCCCTTTTTTTCTTAAGATGGCATTTATTAATTTAAGTATCTGAAAGTTAAAGACCTAGTGTATCTATGCAAGCTCCCTCAATAATCAACATTTTAGAAAACATTTCTCTCTAGATTGGATGAGGGGAATAATATTGTCCAAAGGAGTTGACATTTCTTCCTGTTTTCCAGTATGTTAAAAAAAACCCAAACCAAACCAAACAAACAAAAAAACAACAAACCAACAAAACTTCAGATAGCTTTTTTCTTATACATTTTGAAATAACACAGCTAATTGCCATAATGTTTTTCCTTCATATGATTACTAAGATCTGTTATCAATATGATCATAGTCATAGTATTATGGTGTACTGGCATGTAAATCGTAAATACTGTTGTGTAGAAAAAAAGTAAACAACTTTCTTTGTAATATGAGAAACCACTGAAGTTTTCTTTATTACCTTGGTTCAGTTTCCTGTGATTTTGTCACATATATATTAAAACTCTCACATTTTCATACCTTACAGGTAAATATGATTTCATTCTTTTACTGACATGAATTTGTTCTCTGCTAGGTTCTGCTACATCAGCCTGTAGGCTCATCGCATTTGCCTGGTTTAGGTATAGTGAGTATTGCTTCAACATATCCAGATGTAAAAAAAAGAAAGCCTATACTATGAATTACTAGAAATCTAAAGTTACTGTCTGTGAAAGGCAACTGAAATTGTTCCAACAGAGTTTATCTTCAGACATCTTCCTGAAATAGTGTACTTTTTAGTCTCTCTGACATTTACGATTCATAATACAGTCTATCATTTTTATGATGGAACAGTTTTTGCTGTGCTGTCTTATTTTCATTTGAATCAAAATGGACTGAATCAGATTGTAGTAGCTCAGACTTAGGCAGTATTTCTTTGCTTAGAAATCAGCTATTCTTCTGGAGAGACTATCTATCAGATAAAAGAAAAGAAAAAAAAAAAAGAATAAGCAAGCAAACCACACAACAAAAAACCAAAGGAGACAAAAGCAAAAATCCATGATTTACAACAACTTACTAGTTATTCACGTCTTTTAATTATTTACTTTGCAGTTTGTATAGTATATCTGGCAAATGTGAAATAAGTTTATATTTCAGAGCGTCTTTGCTTCATACATGAAACAAACCCATGCTTGTAGACACATGTATGGGAGTAAGCTCTTGCTGTAAATTTTCTTATCTTCTGAGAGAATAGTTTCATTTGGGGAAAGAAACAGTATTATCTACTGAAAAAAACCCACTTTTTTTTAATAATGTAATTATTAGGGTCTTTTTACATTAATTCTCAGGCTTGGTCTTTAAGGACTCAGTGTAATAGAATTTTTTTTCTTTTTTGTTAGTGCTGGGTTGCCAAGAGCAAGTTACATGTCTGGGTTCTTCAGGAGGTGGAACTAACTAACTCTGCCCATCAAATGAGGGTGCTTCAGGATACAGTTTTTCTTCAGATTGTTTTTCTTAAGGTTGACAGCTGAGGGGACACCTTGGTCTCCCCTTGCGTGCAGCTTGTAGTGCAGCTCTGTCTGAGCTGCTCCTGGCTTTAGGAGCTGCCAGCAGAGAAGAAAAGCTCAATAACAGGCTCAATAAAAAGGGCTCAATAACAGCCACAGGCATAGGCTAGTGCAGGGTGCTGAGGGTATTTGAATCAGGAATCCCAGTCAGGTATTGCCTGTGGAACCAGATGGGGCTGGGATCGCTCAAAGAGGTACTTGGGAGTGGGTTCCCAAAAGCATGTGAAGACAGAAATTATTTGTGTACACGTTGGAGGACTCTAAGAGGGAACCAGAGAGACCCATCCAAGACTGTGCACCACATGGTGGAGACTGGTCTGCTGACATGCTTGACCTTCTCGGAGAGCACCATTTCCACCCCTGCCACAGGCAACAGGTCAGAGGAGTAGTGCCACTCATTAAATTTCATATAGCTCTGATTAAAATGCTCAGGTAACTGAGCCCATTTAGTCTCCACACTGTCAAATTGGTCTTAAACTGTGACAGTCTTTGAGTCTGGACTCTGTTTTCCTGTAATCTTTAAGTGGGAAAAAGTCTTTTCATAATATGATCGCTTAACAAAATAGCCGAGATAAAGAACTGAGTAGAAGAAAATTATACGTAAGGCACCTGAAAATGGGTCTAATTTTATAACATTTACACACTCCTGAAAGCGTGCATATGAAAACCTGAGCAATCATCACAGTTTGTGTCTATGCATCATTTCCAAATGCTATTTATATGTTTTCTGGGTCTGTCTTTTATGAAAACAGCCATGTACATCAACTATCTAATGACCTGGCATTTGAAACCAATTCAATTTATATGTTAAATTTGATGTTAAGGGAAAACCAATACACTTACCACATTTTCGTTCTGTAAGTCTAGTTGTCATCTTAATTTGTCTGGAAATACCTTTTTATTTTCCAGGGGTACCTCATGGGATATAAAGTAGCATTAACTATTCTAGTTGATCTTCCATTGGGAATCACTGTTAAGGGCAAATTTTGGCCTAGTCAATATGTATCACAGTGATACATAAAAAGAGCACTAGAAATGCCCTTCATCTTCTCCAACAACTATCTACATCACATGGAGAAAGAGAGAGTGAGAAATCAGATGTTTGAACTGGGCAGTAATGTGAATGTAAAAAAAAAAAAGCACTCTAATTTGTTAGCAAAGATGGGGAGTTTATATTTTGCTCTATATTGGCACATGTCCTCCTTTCTATTCTTTCACTGAAGTTTTCTGCAATCTCCATAGGAAGATGAAGTGCCTGGGAAGGGTGTCATGAGTGTTGCAAATTTTCGTGGCTCATGAACATGTGGACAATGATCTC
This sequence comes from Sclerurus mexicanus, assembly GCA_013396755.1. Taxonomy (NCBI): domain Eukaryota; kingdom Metazoa; phylum Chordata; class Aves; order Passeriformes; family Furnariidae; genus Sclerurus; species Sclerurus mexicanus. The sequence goes on along the minus strand of VWZF01001525.1, from coordinate 243,363 downwards.
TTTCTGTGTTTTTCATCTGAAGTATGAAAGAGAGAAGAAATTTGCTCTACTTAGAGAAATAAGATGCCATTTAATGTTGTTTCATATGTCATGGATAAGTCAAAAAGCAAGTAAAGTTAGGACTGCTCCTCGTTTGTTTCCATTTTCTCAAAAATCCATAACAATGAATCAGGGCACTGGGGAGTTTCTGTAGCAGTTTGCATAAACATACTTAAGCCAGCATGTGACACAGAATATGGTTTTGTGTTATCAGCATGTGTGCTTGTACGATTATTTTCAGTAAATTTCTAAAAAAGATGCAGAAAGTATTTAGAGTATTCTGATAATATAAATTCTTAAATGTTGCCATGTTATGATTTTGTTTATAAAGTTTCTTGCTTAATTTATGAAGTTTGTTAGCAATTTTTGGAGTTCATTTTTGAAGTTTGTTGAATTTTCAGACTGCTTCAAATCATCCAGAAATCAAAGATTAATAATGTATCAAAGATTCACACCTTTTTGGTTTCTTGGATCCCATGTTTACTTACTGCACTTAAAACTCCTAGGCAGTGAGCTCTATTCAGTTGTGACCATATCCAGTGAACCACAGTCTATTTGCAAAGACATAGTTCCTTCTTCCATCTCCTGATAAATTCCATTTGTGATGTGTAGATGTCATTTAACAATTTAAAATTGATAAAGACATATCGAATAAATACAGCTTCCTTTGCAAAGTTTTTTGTGCCTCTTTTCTTTCTAACCAGTTTTGACAGATTGCATTGTCCCACTTCTACTTATGAAATGCAGGAGGCTGATATTCCCCACATACTCTGGGTATCTTATTCACCATTTTTAAAAGGTTCTCTCCAGGAAAAGAAGGGTGTAACCATAGTGTCTTTACCATTTGACAAGCATTGTCTCTTTAAATCCCTTTTAATTTTTGTAATCTTTTTATTTAAAAAGAACTCATCAGTTTGACTACACCATCAGAATGCTAACAATGAAAATCCAAAAACCTTCTTTGTGTTTCATGACAATGAGGGCAGAGCATTTGGAATATTTGTTAACATAATAGAAATATATTATATTGCTTAAGATACTTGTAAAAATAGCCTTAAACAGAAAATTTGCAACAAAACAAAACTTCAAGAACTTTAATTTTCTGTTTTATTTGCCACTGTCTAAAAGATCTGTAAAATATTGAAAAAGAGTTTATTTTGCAGAGATATTTTATCCTGGCTAGGTTTTAATCACAGGAGTTAAAGACAGTGCTGAGTCACTTCATTTAGTTATTATTTTGCTATTTACATATTATAATTTACTCTACTAGGATGTGTTTTGGGCTCCAATGTGTTGTAGAAGGGAAAATGTTAAGTGACACTTCCCCTAATGTTTTGTTAACAATTTTAAGGTTGCAACAGTCGTCTCTCATGAGTTATGAATATGTATACTTATATAGGGCCAATGCAAAAAAATATTGATCTCCACAATTTTAGCATTGCATCAGAATATATAAGGATTAGAGTTCTCCCTTAAGATAGTCTTGGTAATCTTATTTCAGGTTTTATTGTATTTTTTGTTTCAGTACTATATTTGATACAAAGTATTTTACTCAGGTTTTACTTTCTTTCTTTCTTTCTACTTTTTTTCCTAATTGGATATCCTTTTCCCTTAATTTTGTCGTATCGAAAGGAGTTTGCTATCAGTTAGGGCAGTGGCCTGAGAATGAGGGATTCTAATTTAATACCACCTTCCACTGGCAATATCTTCATTATGTGTCCCTGGTAGAAAGCCAGTGAGTAATGTTCTTTTGCAAACATAGTTAACAGTTACATCTTGTTAGCAGCAGCAATTGCAATTGCTTTTATGCTACAGGCAGTGAACATGCGGAAAAGAGACCTTGTTATGTGTATCCAAAGCACAGTTATGTTTCCAGGTCTGTCCCTTGTGGTTTTGTTGAGATTGCCCCACCTGCATCTACTCAGCAGGGTCTAGAATGAATCCAGGATAACCAGGATGGCTGAGGCTACCATACACATTCTCTGGCCCTTTGATTTATGCATTTTCAGAAACTAATATTTTGTTAGGTAAAGAAGATTGAAAGGACAGATAAGCAAGGCACCATGTTACACCTCTCTCCCTTTAGCATCAAAAGGAGTAGGAGCATAGTTGAAATAGAAAAAAAAATAAGGGATTGTGGTGGAATCTAACTCTACTACCTGTGGTAGAAAGCAAAACTTTCTGGGACATACAAAGTAAAAGGAAAATAATGGTTTTCATCTACAAAGGAACCAACATTTTAATTATCTACTATATTTTTGGATTTGTGACAAAATTACTTCTTTTAAATTAATCTAATAAAAGAAATAGCCAAATCTTTCTAATTAAGCTAAATAAGAAGTATCCAAATGTGTTTATAGTGAATGTGGTGCAAAGACTACACAATGGAAATTTCACCCAAAATAATGATAAAGTGTAAAGCAAATAAACCAAAGGCTAATGATGAAAAATAACATGTGGCTTAAACCGTTGGGCATCACTAAAATCTGCCCATATAGTATATCATATATTGGGTTCTTATTTCAATATCAAATTGTGTGAAAATTGTCTGAAATTTACATCATGTTGGTAACTGTAAAACATTTTGATGCAGAGAAGCGTATTGAGTTAATTTTTGAGATATTACATATTTTTGCAATTCTGAATGCAAAATGTGCATTATCATTTCATAAACTAACTTACACTAGGTAAAAATAGTTACCTTTTGGTTCTAAAAATGCATTGCTTTCCATAGTAGATTTGTGATTTTGTTCTTTAATTTTAAGCTACTTTTCTTAGATAATTTTTAGCAAGTTTTTCTTTCATCATCTTTCCATTACCTAAAGAATAATTCTAAGAATGGATTTTCATTTTCTGCTAGCTCTTACACCAATGCATTTTTTATTCTGTAAGATTGCAGAAAGTCTGAACTCCAGGCACAGCCCTATATTCATTTTATGTAAGTGCTTCCTTCAACACTTCTAACAGAAAAATGCTGAACATTGAAATGTATCATTATAACTCCTAAAATTGAGTCCACAGATCAATTTTTGCACCTTAGTACAAATTTATCCAGGTATAAAACAAAAGTAGTTTATCTGGAGTGCTTTTGCAACTACAACTGATTTTCAATAGCAATCTATTAAAAAATAAGTATATAATCCAAAAGCTGTGTAATTCCCAACAGTTTCATACCAAAATAATTTGTAGAAATGAACAAGCTGACAGACATTCAGCATTTTAATAATAAATCAACAGCTATTAAATATCTCTAGGCTATATTCTACTGGCTGTTTCTTAGCTACAGTCTGTTTGAAGAGTCTGAACATGAAAAATAAGTTGTAGCTCTACCTTCTAATACAAGGGTTACAAAAGAAACATGCACTACAGTTTGTTAGTATATATATTGCATTGGTGTTTGAAAATCTTACTAACAAATTACCATTTTACACTCAAGATCTGACAAAAGTATAGACATACATTTTTTTGTGATCTGAGAGACTTTGTAGTTATAGGTCTAGGAATCTAAATAGAAATAGAAATAGAAATGTGAATGGAAGCAAGACAAAAAAAAAAAGATACTCTTAGCATTACAGTAGAAAGAAGAGTATCAAGGCAGGGAGTATTTCTAAATGTTCCTTTAAAACAAGAGACTTTTCACTCTTCTTGATGTCTCCCTCAGAAATTACAACCACATTTTAATGGTGATCACTTGTATGAGTGTAGCTGAAGCAATCAGAAGCACTCCTGTCAGAGATGAGGGACTTGCAAAAACATACTTATAATCAGCATGAAGTTTATGTTTTAACATGCAAGTTAAACACAAAACAGGCTTAGTATTTCCTCTAATAAATCCGACTTAGGAAGCTGGAATTCCACAGATACAGAAGTTAGACAGTGGACTCTGAGGAAAAAAACAAAAGCAGATTCCTCTTTCCAGATGTTTTGAATGTGTCGGGATTTGTCTTTGCCTTTTGTGGTTTCTGCACTGGAAGCACCCAGATAAATGTTTTACATTTGATTTTAGATGATAATAAAGAAACAAAATATATAGACATCTTACCTGTGTAACTTCAGGGCCTTATAGGTGTAAAGAAGTGGGTACTGCAAAAGTTGAATGAAACATATGATGCAGAGAAGTAAGCAGTTCTGTTTTACTCCACAGATCCTCAGAAAACTTTAGGAGTTACAGCTTTCTGCCAGCATAAGTCACTTCTGCCTTTACTTTTGAAAACTCACAATATGACACTGCTTACTGCAAGCTATTTTGGGTGCCCTGAGTAAAACTATGAACACAGGCACTTTTGTGCAAAACATCATAAGGCCTCTCTGATGTTCATTCAGAGTTCAGAATTAAAATGCAGAAGGCTCTAGCAAGCAAAATACAAGCTGATTTTCTTTTTCCTGGTGGAAAAATAAAGTACTCCCTTGGCAAGTAACCAGGGTGGTGGGAAGGTAATTCATTTTGTGTGAGAGCATTTTGCAAGTGAAAGGGGTATGCCCTCTGTTTAGAGATTAGTCAGGGAAACAAGTGGTCAATTTAGAGTAGTCACAAAAGTTAGTCAAAGAAGAGAATTTCTACAGTCTGGTTTTTGCCCTCCAGCTATCTTTTCCCCCAAAATAATTTAGTTTCAAGAATTATAAAATCTTCACACTGAGAAAAGAAACACAGGCCCAAGATTCTGGTTTATCTCCTCATGTATTTTTAGTGAATTTAAAGAAATTCTTTTTTCTTTTTTTATAACTGTCTACAAAAGTTAACTTTTGTCTACTAGCTAGTGTTGGAGTTTTACAGTCAGATGAAAAGATAATAAAAATAACATAAAACTAAAAACTAAAAAAAAAAAAAAAAAAGAAGAGAAAAATATCCTCAGAATACAGTGGAATAATTATGCAACAGGTTATATTTTTTCATATAAAATAAGTTTTATTTTAAGCCAATTTAGGACATTTTGAGCAATAATTCAAATATTTATTGTGCTTTTATAAAGAAATCAAGATATATGTGGAAAAAAGAACTGTGTGTTACAGTAACACTTCAGCAATTATGGAAAACATATGATGAGATAATTTAGAGCTTAGTGTTACATCAGTTATAGCTCCAGGCCAAGAAGATTTCTGAGAAGTCCTAAATGGAAAAAAAACCCAAATATAATATTTTGTCAGACTTAATGTATCTTGTTAATAATAAAACTAAAACAAATTCCAAGTGACCCATCTCATGAAAAGTTATTTCTCCCTCTTCCATCTTCTTCATCCAGTCTCAGAAAATTTAACAACTGTATGTCCGTAGAAATAGAAAAATCTTATTTGTATTTTTGCCACATATATTAATTTTTTTTTAAATTATTATTATTTTATTTTCTGGAAAGGAAGGAAAATAAATTCTGACCAGTTATTCAGATCTTACTCAGGTGTTCAGGAATTTCATAGCCAGAACACAAGAGCTGGCAAATGAGGGAATGTGATTATTTAGCTTATGTAATCCTATAAGACAACCTGACTAGACCACGTTGCCAACCAGCGAGCAACAACAGAGCAGAAGATGTTCTTCAAAGGGAGCAATTCTGATTGATGGATATGTGAGCCCTGATACCTTGGTTAACACTGAATCACTCTTTGCCGTATTTATGTCCAGATGTCAAGGTTAAATCACTTGGTTCTAAATAAATACAAAACTCCCTAATGACACAGACTTTAAAACTTGAATTGAAAGGGCTTGAAGTAACACAGGAAAACTGTCCACCCATCATGTCCCTCTTGACAGAGTCAGAAAAACCTATCTCTATAGAAAAGTATTGTATACACTATCTGAGCAGCTAGATTTTTGTAAGGTTATTCAGAATCACTTGTCAGTCTTTTGAGAATGATCTCCTGATAACTTCTTGAGGATTATCTCATCCTAACCACTTCAGCAGAAGTAATATAGTTTCTGTATCTGGCTGGAAATGAACCCAGAATTTATCAAATTATACACAGTTTTAGCTTTAACAAGTAGACCAGCGAATTTATTTTTTTTTCCAAATCAAAGTGAACATGCTAATATTATACAGCTTCAGGTTCTTTGATAACCCAGTGTTCTTAGTAAACATTATTTATTAATTTATGAAATTTGATATCACAACCAAGCTGACAAAGATTTAATTCTGCTGCTATAACCTGAAGCACATTTTGCTTGTGCTAGGCAAAACTTGATTTCTTTGTCTAAAACTTGATATTTGATTTGAGTAGGGGAATTAACATGAACTAAGATCACATTTTCATATCTTCTTTTTTTATCTAACTTTTTATCACGCTTGTGTTTTTGTTTGTTTTCTTGCTTTTAGAAACAGAAATGTTTGGTGAGAGCTGCTATTTAGTAAGAATGGTTGCATCCTACTTTTGATTCATGGTCTGACATAAGCTCCACACAGTGTGAGGTATAGCTGATGCAAAACAGAAAAATGTGAAGAGGAGAAGGGTGCTCTCCTAAGATCTGTGGAAACTGAAGAAGTGTAGTTGGAATTCAGTGATATGCTACTATTTACCACTTGGAAAAACAGCTTTTTTACCAACTCTGTTCCTCACTGACTTTTTACCAATACAGAGGAGCTGACATTTCATTCATCAAGGCAGAATTAACCAGACATAGGTGTAAGAAAAGGGAAAAACCATTGCTGACAGGATATGCTCATTTACTTGGAATGCTGAATATTGTCACAGGATATAATCTAAATAAGATGTGCCATGTGAAGCAAACATTAATGAATGCTAGGAAGCAAAGAAAAGTTGAAGTTCCTTGGAAATGCTAGCTGAAGAACAGTTGAGGGGACCTGGCCGGAATAATGGCCAGATTTTTAAAAAGGTGAAAATAGTATGCAGTTATAAGGGGAAAAAACAAACGAACAAACAACAATAAAATAAATTTAAAAAAAAAAAAGCAAAAAACCACACACACACACCAAAAAACTCTCCAAAACCCCAAACAAAACAAAAAAAAAACCCACCATCAAACTAGTTGTATAATCTGCTTCTTGAAAAGTCAAATAAGAAGGGTAATTTACAAAATTATGAGAAAACATTTCTCAACCCAGAAGAAAACACATACATATTCACAGTACAGTGTTCTAATAAACAATCTCTGCTTTTTGTCTAAGCACGTTAATGACTAGGAGGCTTTTGATACTAACATTGAAAGGAAATAATTTGGACTGCCACATATTAAGGAAAACCTTTACCCTGTCATCTCTTTTCTGATCTCACAGACCATGCTATTTCCTGTAGAGATGGACCTCAGGGATATGGGAACACTCAACAGCCAAGTCACCTTGAATGGTGTCACAGTTCCCCTCCAAGGTATGTTAAAAACCTAACATCCCCCTTCTCCACGGGGGATACCCATTCCTTGCTGACAGCAGAATTAGTAGCACAATCAAGATGACTGGGCAACTAATTTCTGAGGAAACATGTGAGGAGCTCTACTCGTCACCTGATCAAAACCGTACTGGAGGTGTGAAAGAGTTGAGTGAACACTTTTTTTACCTAAATAAATAAATGACACTGGGGACTGAGGCAGAAACTTCATAATTCCAGTTAAACTGTTTGGAGTATGTTCAAATATGGTGATCAATCATAATTTATGGATATAAATGTTATATAAATAGCATTTTTATAGCATGGATATAAATTTATATATATATTTATTTCTATTTAAATATATATATTTTATATTTCTAGATATTATATATATTTATATATATTTATAGCATACTATAATGACTTGAAGAAGGGAGATGTAAACTTTCTCATTTGCCTAAATGAACAGATCTCATAAGATTTCACTCTCTTGAGTTCATTCAGCAGGACTGCAGGTGAACAGTTTTTCCTGTAATTGCTTTCAATGTGAGAATAATTCAAAATACAGAAAAAATTATTAGGAAGGGCAAAATATTTTCTTGGGTAACCAAAAGAGGAGACAAACAAAACAACTACAAAATAAATAAATAATAATAAAGAAATTAAAAATAAAAACCTCAAGAAGACCCCAATTAATAATGCTTCATTGCTTATTTCATTTATTTGCTGTTTAGTTGTTCTTCTACTGTTGTGTTCATGGGCTGTATTTACCCAAAGCAGAGATTTAAAGGAAGTTCAGTGATGACACTTCAGTGGACAGATTTCTCTTATAAAACACGGGAAAAAATACAAACAAAAACAAACCAAAAACCAAAAAAAACAAAACCCAAAACTTATACCCAAAGCAAAACTTGATCATTTTTTTACTTTGAAGATACTTGTCTCTAGAAGGGATTAATAATTAATAAATTAATAAATTGCATGTGTATTAGTTTGCAGAGAATAAGATGTGGTTTTATCTGCATAGAAAGGTAATTATTTTTAAAAAAGACCACTTAAAAAAGCTTCATATTTTTGAAAAAAAGTTAAATTAAGGTAGTCAAAGTGAGAGGCAGGTGGTGAAGAAGAAAGTATGCATCTCTGTATATGGTCTCTGAATATCGTGTAGGTTAGGATTTTTTACACTTTTATTAAGAGTTAGTGTGAAATATGAGAAAAGTGAAGTTTCTTAGTTTATAACCTTTGCTAATATATCATGGAGAAAATAAGGTAGGTTATTCAAATATTGATCTGATATCAGAGTAAATTGAATTTACTCAGTGAAGGATAGGAATTGGAGGGGAGAGGGACAGAAGCTGTGATTTCAAGGGAAAAAATTCTCCCATATCACCCATGCCCAAATCATGTATTTTTGTTTGGAATTTGTATTTGAAATTTGTACCAACCTAGGCACAATTACTTCAGGCTAGGTAAGCAGCCATCACATTACTGCAGAAAGGTGAAAGTGTCATGAAAATAGAAGCAGTGAAGCATCAATAATAGCAATGAGACCATGCATAAGATTTTTATCTCTGGACACTCAATATTGAATTTGGGGGATTTATGTTGTTTGTTTNTCTAAACCAAAACCACTACACCACTTAAGGGAGGCACAGCTCAAGGAGAAGCCAAGTGGAACCAAGAGAGCAGAGAGAAGTAGGGCTTGTAGGGCTTCATAGACTGAAATACAATAATACATTTTTTCATTATTGAGCAGTCTCTTGTCTCTATACAAAACAAATATGCTATGCTGAATGAAATAATTTATTTTTTTTCCTGCTTCCTCTTTAATAATACTGTAACTAAAATTCCATTCCCACTAAAATATCTAGGAAATCATGGCTTCTGCAAGAGAAGATAGAAACAACACATCAGTCACTATAAACACAAAAATGCATGAATTAATCTACAATACTAGTGAAACTCTTTCACAGAATTATCTGGAATAAATTTTTTTTTCTTTTTTACAATATTTAATAGTCATCTTGTGAATTTTTTTGTTTTCTATGTTATGATTTTTTTTTTTTCAGAGGGGAAAAAGGTTTAATGAATTGCAACAAAATATAATTACTTAAGAGTGTACTTAGGGGCATGTATGAAAAGTCTGTGGAAATGATACTTTAAAAAAAAATATTAAAAGAAACTGAGTATAATGCAGTAATCACACTTTTCCAAAGATGTTTCATTTTTCCCTTTCCCCTTTCCTTTTCTTTTCTCAGTATACACTTTTATGATAGAATATATTGTGTTTAGAAAATAATATGCAGACACCTCATTATCTTTTTTTCTCCCTGTTTATATTTCCATCATAAGACATAATTGATAACAACAAATACAGAGCAGGAAAATCTTCAAGATTATCCCCTAAAGGAATGNTTTTTTTTTTTTTCATTGTTGAGATCTTTGCCATTTCTATACAGATTTTTTTAATGGGGATTCTGATCTGCAGCTTTACCCAAACCTACTCTTCCCTATAACCACTTGTGACCGTTTGAAATTGGCCAAATGCCAAGAGCCAAAGGGCCCAGGACAAAGGCCCCAAAGGCCCCTCCCGGCCACAGGGAAAAGGGGGGGGGGGGGGGCANCTTTATATCTTTGCTTACGTAAAGAAATGAGATGGAATACTTCCTTAGTTATGACCCAGTTACCAGGAAAAGTCTAAACCAAAACCACTACACCACTTAAGGGAGGCACAGCTCAAGGAGAAGCCAAGTGGAACCAAGAGAGCAGAGAGAAGTAGGGCTTGTAGGGCTTCATAGACTGAAATACAATAATACATTTTTTCATTATTGAGCAGTCTCTTGTCTCTATACAAAACAAATATGCTATGCTGAATGAAATAATTTATTTTTTTTCCTGCTTCCTCTTTAATAATACTGTAACTAAAATTCCATTCCCACTAAAATATCTAGGAAATCATGGCTTCTGCAAGAGAAGATAGAAACAACACATCAGTCACTATAAACACAAAAATGCATGAATTAATCTACAATACTAGTGAAACTCTTTCACAGAATTATCTGGAATAAATTTTTTTTTCTTTTTTACAATATTTAATAGTCATCTTGTGAATTTTTTTGTTTTCTATGTTATGATTTTTTTTTTTTCAGAGGGGAAAAAGGTTTAATGAATTGCAACAAAATATAATTACTTAAGAGTGTACTTAGGGGCATGTATGAAAAGTCTGTGGAAATGATACTTTAAAAAAAAATATTAAAAGAAACTGAGTATAATGCAGTAATCACACTTTTCCAAAGATGTTTCATTTTTCCCTTTCCCCTTTCCTTTTCTTTTCTCAGTATACACTTTTATGATAGAATATATTGTGTTTAGAAAATAATATGCAGACACCTCATTATCTTTTTTTCTCCCTGTTTATATTTCCATCATAAGACATAATTGATAACAACAAATACAGAGCAGGAAAATCTTCAAGATTATCCCCTAAAGGAATGGAATTCTCCTATTCTCTTACTATCAAACACTGTTTAGATATACAATGAATGAAACTGGGGATGTCATAGCATCTCTGTCTTTGACCTAAGGTCTCATGCTGATGATTAAATCCTAAAATCCTGAATTGGGCTGATATCTGTAAGTAACTAGTTCATATTCTGTCACCTGTCTCCTGCAGAGAGGGCAGTAGCTGCTACGAGATAGAGATCATATGTAGTGCAAGTCAGAATTCAGTGTGAATTGTAAAACATGTTGAAGAATAGCAAGACAAATATTTCTTTCCATTTATATGACCTTCATACGCTCTTTCACACACATGATCAGTTGGCTGCAAATGTTAGCTATTCTATTTCTATGTCAAGTAGTAATGTAAGTCTTAGCATATCCATTTACTTCTAGAAAAAAATTAATCCTGTTGGTAGAAGAAATATTAGAAACATTAAATGCAAATTTATGAAGACAAAATCTATAGCTGTGTCTGATCAGCCTAGTATTCTACAGCATTAAAATCTCTCAGTTTAAAAAGTAGTATAGAAATTAGTACAAGAGTTGTTATAATGATTACAATGCTGGGTCAGCCTAATTTGGAAAAGACATGTATGCATAAATTTCAGTGGCATCATCATCTCTTTATGTGTTTTACTCTTTGGTACCAAAACCATAAAATGTTAATATGGAATCAATTTTTCTGAATTTGTGTTGTTAAAGTCTTTACCCACTGGAGAGAGAGGAATATATATATGTATATACTTGATAGTGATGTCAAAATAGTTGATGTCAAAAGACCAATTAAAATACAGTAAAACTATAAAATAGAGACGCTAAGATGTTCTATTTCTTTGAATAGGGTTGTTTTTACAAAACAGGATAGAATAAACAGGAAAGGTGTGCAATGATGCAGAAGCGATCTTGTGAGTGATAATTTCACAGTATTTAGGAAACCTTCTGCCAGCTATTGGAGAACAGAAAAGAATCAAAGGAAAAAGATATCGAGAGAGAGAGGGGAAACAGCCAGATCTCCTCTCCACAGTTATGCAGAAATCTGGCCAAAATTCAATATGCCTAGATGCAGTAAGTAGGCTGGGAAGAGAGGGTAGGAAGAGAATGACTATTCTATATTAAAATATCCAGTTCATCTTTCCAAGAATAAACCAGATGGAGAAACTGTGACTAGATTGGGTTGGACACTAGCCAGATGGAGGCCCAGTTATTCTAGCAGCCAGAAGAAAGGGGAGAGCAGCCTATAAGAAGCTCAGCAAGGTCCCAGACAGATGAAGATGTGAGTAGCCCAGGAGCAAGGTCAGCTCTGCCTTGGGTACTGGCCAGCTCACCCGCAGCAAGATGGAGAACAGCTTGTGCAGTGGTCAGGCTACTGCCTTCAGGAGCCAACCCACCTCCTGCCTAAATGGCAAAGCTGTGGGGTTTCACACAGGGAAGGATGTTGATAGGAGAAGGAACTGCCATTGTGACTGGATGACTACTCTTTAGAAAGGGTTTAGGGATTCATAAAGCTTTAGCTTCTAGCAAAGGTACACCAGGGCACTCGAATTCTGTTATTTGGTACAAAACTCTGAAGATCTACCTTCTGTTTTTAATCTTGTCCAAATAACTTGCTTTCTAAAGTGTAAAAGAACTACAATATTATTTCAAATTTCCTGGTGTTTTCAAGATTACTGGCAATACTTATTTTAGGCTTAATCTCAAATTTGACTTCTCCTTAGAGAACTTGCAAGAAGCATTCATTTCTACTATTATTGCTATTAAACTAATTAAAATGTTTGATCTTTATTTCACATGAAAAAAAAAGGAACGTTTTTCAGTGTTCACTTAAGACAAATCTCTGACATAACTTTCCTTAGGATAGTACTGTAATTTATTGCTGTTACTGTTGTTTTAATTTCAACATGATAAATTAAAATCATATTTAAATTGCAGTCCTAAAATCGGAGCTTTTGTATATTGCCAAGTATGGATACAAGTACAAATGAAAACTAGAATTTAGATTTTCACAGATATTTTTAAAAGCAAAATCATGTGTATTTGTGACCACTTTGCTTTCAGTTCTTGATTAATTCAAATTATTGTCCTTGTCTTGTAGGGGAAAAAAAAATGTTTTCTAGGTGTTTTATACACATAAAACGAATCTTGATTGCATTTAACTTCATTTCTACTATATTGGTCACTTATGACAATAATTCAATATTTTGCACCAATATTTTGCACCAATCCGTCGCACCAATACTTAACAAGTATGTTCTTCATATTCACTTAATGCAATTTCCAGCCTTCTTTATCTAAACTGCAATAAATATAACATGGATGACCACTTGCAATAATATTTAAAGATATTTTCGCATGTCTGTGGTTTCTTCTGAGAATGTTTATGACTATGACTTTCAAGGTCATCATCACGACCTTGAGTTATCAAAGTTATGTTATGTTATGTTATATGTTCAGCAGAAAGTTGGAATAGATGGTGTATCAGTATAGAAGTCATTGCAGACACATTGGAATAGCCACATGGGATGAAACCAAGGTCTAGGTAGAATAGGAACCAGTTTTCAACAGTTGGTAATGTTAACCTGGTCCAGAAAGCTTTCTAAGTGAGGTAGTAAGGGATTATGGGCTAGCATGATTCTCACTTGCTTTTCTGAACTATTTTTACCAAGAGCTTGATCAAATCCTTAGGTGATTTTGGGTTTCTCCAATAGTGCCTTCAAGACAAAGAAAGGTAAAAAGTATTTCCTACAGAGCAGGGTAGATCTGGAAGAAAGATCAGGTTTTTCAAAAGCTGGTAATGCTTCACATTGGCCTGAATAACTACAGTCTTTTCACAGAGTGAGTTGAAAGTATGTGTCATAATTCCCTCCAGTACATCAGGAGGACTCTGCAGAAGGCACACTGATTGATTAGGACACACTTCTAGAAGAAACGAAGAGCAGTATAGGATTTGAGCAAATAACTTCAGCAAAGTCCTAATATGTAAGAAAATGATAACTGAACATTTATTATCTGACCCATAACATTAAAGATCTGGGTTTAGAATAGTTCCATTTCATGTTTTTGGAGGAGGTGCATTAGCAGCCCAGGGAGTGAGTGATTTTAAAAAAAAGTATCATAAAGATGTCTAGCCTAAACCACATAATCTTCCAAAGTGTACCAATAGATAGATAGATAGATAGATAGATAGACAGACAGACAGACAGATAGATAGATAGATAGATAGATAGATAGATAGATAGATAGATAGATAGATAGATAGATAGATAGATAGATAGATAGAAGAATACTCGGATCTTGTGGGAAGCAGTTGCTAGAAATGAGCAATACTGTTAGGTGCTACATATCAGTACAGATATCTCCAAATTCTGGTACATCCAAAGTCTTGCTCAGGATGAAGTGGTAATATGTTGTGATGGTTTGTTTGGTTGGTTGGTTGGTTTTTGGTGTTTTTTTTTTTTTGGGGGGGGTGTTTGGTCATGCTTGAAAGAAAGTAGTCAATGGAAGAAAATGACAAGGAATGCTATTCTCTCCATCAAATTTATCCAAGGTGAGAGAAATAGGAATTTTTTATAAGAGAAGAATCAACTATATAATAAAGGAAATAAAATCAGTTACATAGTAAAATACATTGATATGAAATATGACTTGACATTAAATTGGAAGGCTGAATGCTGGTAATTATCTTTAAATATGGCACCAAATTAAGGAACAGTTGGTATTTGCAAAGAACAGATGTTAAAGATCATCATTATAACCACTGGCAATATTGTATCTTATAATATGCAATATATTAGCACAAAATAATGTGGAAGGAAAAGTAAACCTCTGTTGAAAATTACTAACAGTTTTAAGGGGAAAAAACTGTCTTGATTAATATTAATTGAGATCCTAAAAATATAGCACATGCCTTAAGTAATTTAAAAAAAGTCATGCTTTGCTCATAAAAAGATAAAGTAGAATAAAAGTTCACCAAACTCTCTGAATGAAGAAAGAAGCTTAAAGCACTGTGAGAGTGACACCTTATTATGTAGCGCTAAGTGGGAAAGAGCTTCTCACATCTGCAATGGAGCAGATGACAAACATCATTATTGTGAACATCAATATCAACATCTAATTTATCTGCACATTTGAATACTGTACTACTCTCAGTGGGAAATGCCACTGCCTGCTTCTAGCCAATCAAGGAAAAGAACAATGTTTTGTGCACCTTGTTGTAAATATAGTATTTTGGAATCAATGGGACATTCAGTGGAGACATTAATGGAAAGATATATAAATTTAAAGTATCTAGCTTACAGCTTACACAGCTAGTATACGAAACAGGAAGAAAGTACTTGCCAGGAAACAAATACACATACAAAACCTTCAGAAGAGTTTTCCCCAAACCAAACCAAACAAACAAACACCCTCTCAAAAAAACCCCAAACAAACAAAAAAAAAACCACCAAAAAATCAATCCTGTTTAAACATAAAATGTGTCTTAGACTCAGTAACACTGAGGTAGATCAAAGGGTGGGGTTGGTTGTTGTTTGGTTTTGGTCTTTTTTCCCCAGAGTTTTTTTCTAGATACTGTCAAAAGTTGGAAGACTGGATGAACTTTGATAAAGATTTTCTGATAATGGTCCATCTTGATCTTACCTTTTTTTTCCCCTTTTTTTTTTTTTTGTTTGTTCTCCTAATGCTGATTAAAGAAGAGATTATCGTGAGAAAGTATGCACCTTCCATTCATTAAAGATAGCAGAAATAATCTAAATACTCATCTTAGGAAAACAGATAAATGAAAAGCCTAGGATTACAAGCTTCAAAAGTGTACACTGCCATTTGGAAAAAAGAAAAAAACCCACAAACAACACAGAGAAAACATATCCATGTAAATTTAAAAAAAAAAAAACATTGCAGTTTACTCAGTTTACATGGCAGAATCACATTTACTTGCACCTTTGTGAAAGGTTCTAATTTTTTTTCAGGCACTTAAAATGCCTTCTACAGTTTAAACTTGACCTGGTAGTCCCAAATTTGTGTTTTAATGTTGCTGCTTACTACACATATTTTTTTTTACTCCTTTCCTGCCTTCTAATAAGGAAACTGAAACTGCAAGGATAAAAAAGACAGATAGGGAAAGACATACATAATGTAATTCATACAAAAGTGCTCTAAGTGGCTCATTTAGATATAGTTTTGACATATGGGCTAAATTAAGACTTTAAGTAGTGCAATACATCTTTTAATGCAAAAGAAATAGTATAAATGGGACTCAATTAATGAGCGGAAAATGTAAAAGACATTCTGGAAAAGCTATAAATTGCTTACTAAAATAAACCAGCAAAATTAATAGATAATGAGTCTTGCAGCTCACTGTCATGTCCTCTTAACCACAACATCCATCAGAAAAAAAAAAAAAAAAGGAAAAAAAACCCACAAAACATGCTTAGACCCAGTTATTTTACTTATTGAATCTGCATGGGTGAACACTCTGATAAGGATAATTGAAGGTCTCTTAAATTGCCAACACAGAGGTAAAGCAGGACTTCAGATTTAAAAAAAAGAAAACATACAACAAAACAAAACAACAAAACCCCAAAAAAGTTAATCATTCCAAGACCCATGTGTTCACATACAGCTTCCTGCTTCTGAAGCAAAAAAGTTGCATCTATCAGCAAGACATGAATCCTCAGGATGAGGGAATGGCTTCTGGTCTCTGGTCCTGCTCCAAGCAGGGCCTTCCTGCCTCTGAGGTTGTTCCTCCTGCAAGAGGTGCTGGCCTGCAGAAGGATGGCAGAACAATGCCACAGCAGGCAGCCCTGCAGGAAGGGGAAAAGAGCAGAGAGGTGGGGAAGGGGCAGGTCTCTGCTGCATTCACTGGCATTGACTTCACAGCTTTTCTTCCCCAGGGCCAGGGAGGAGGAGCACAAGGTAGCAGGACACAACATCTGTATTTCCCCACAAAATGATTAAGACAACAGAAGTTTTTATTTCCTTTCCTGTAACTGTTGATGTTACTGTTATTGCCATCTTCTAAGATAATTCATTTTAGGTTTCAGCAATTTTATTTCATGTTCACAGAGGAAAAACTGATGAGATGGTGTGATTATTTATATTACTGCTGGGGATGGTGACTTTAGCACTGCCACTGACACGATGTATAGTTCTGCTATACAAAAACTGCATGTGATAGTTACCATCTCATCTTTTATTAGTGAGCTGACACTGATTATAAAATCTGTAAAAACATAATGCTTTCTATTTTTGCTAGCTCATGAAGACAGTCTAGCAAGGGCTAACTTCAAGTTTTATCTTTACATTCAATTTTTTTATTTCTGAAAATCAGTGAAATAGAACAATAAATAATTTTTCTTTCTTCAAAGAATTTATTTCACTTCTGGATTAGGATTGATATACAAACATTCCTGAGGCTTCAGACCCTGGCCATCAGATAGAAATTATAGTTTTAGGAACCTGTCCATGATTTTGCCATTCACTCCTACACAGAATTAAGAAACTATCTCAAGTCAACCAAACAAAAGAAAAAGATGGGAAGTTTGCTTCACATATTCACAAAAATACATCTATTTTTATATTACACATTTGAGAGTGGAGTATTGTTGCCACAAAATGAGGCTTATTTTTAATATGTAAGTTTATTAATTTTAAAGAAAATACCTTGCAATATTCCCAAATGGTTTTTTTTGCTCGAAGATAAATAGCCTAATGGCACTTATGGAATCTCCTAAAGTGCTTTACATCAACAGAAGTTACTATCATAGGTATTTGAGTGAATTTTTACTTCGCATTGAATTATTATTTATGTCATCCCTGCAGATATATGACTCCTCTACAATATATTTTCATTAAGATTTAATAGGTTATTCCTAATGAGTTGGCTTCTTTCTTTCTTTGCAGTTTTTTGCCCATAGTAGCACTTGTTACTAGAAAAAGACCCCCACAACTGTATTTTTAAAATAATGTATGTCAGTGACATTTTTTTGAGTGGAGAGTGTGTTTCTGAACTGTTAGCAGAGCAATACTTAGGAGATGATATATCATACAGGTTGGAGTACTCTCTATTTTTCTTTTGGTAGTATAATAAGAAACAACACGACAGGGTGGGAGGAAGAACCTTGAAGTCATAGCTACCTGCATAGAAATGAAAAATGGAGGCAAAGGAGTTGAGTGACCTTGCTCTGTCATATGTGTGCCATACTCCCAGATCAACGATCAATTCTAGCAGGACACAGGCACTTGTTTTAGTGACCTCAACTTGCTAGTCCTAGTGGGAGTCAGTTACTGCTGCAAAGAACAAAAAGAACAAAAAGAAGAGGTGGACTGATGATAAATAGAAGAGTCAAGGGAGAAAAAAAGCAAACAGTTGGATAGAAATCTCCAGACAGCATGAATCCTTGGAGAAGGACTGTTGGCCCAGCAAGTGTCATATTTGCTGAGGTTTTTTCCTTTCTTTTTTTTCTCTTTTTATTTTTTTTGGTGCAATTTCCTGCAACTTTGTTTGTCTGACAATAAGTCCATTTCACATTTATGTACAGCCTACCATGCCTTCTGAATTGTAAAAATTAAAATTATTCTGATGAAAAAATAATTGAATTCGACGCTTGCATGTTTCTAACACATAATTCAAACAAAAAAACAGCTCAGCAATGCACTGCAAAGAACAGGAAACTTGATTTGCTAATTGACTAAAGATCATATCAGATACAAGATGAAATAGCCACGCTCGTATTCTGATTTTCAGTAGACTGGGGGTCTTTTTGAACTCCTGCATTTTCAGGGAGATGAGTGAACAACAAAGTTTGTCACAGTTTTCTACATTGTCTAATCTGCCAATTGTAGGTTCGATACAAACCTCATAACTTACAAACATTTTATATGAATTCTGTTTAAAACAAGAACAGAAACCAAAGAACAACTCAATATGTGAATATTTAATTGCTTCTTCTGTGTAAATTGAAAGCAACTTCAAAAGGAGTGATCTAGCCTGATGAAGTATACAGTGATGATAAAATTTATTAAAAATATGCAGTAGTATAGACAAAGAATAAAGACATGAAGATAGATGTAAAGTTACAAAGATGTATATAAAGTAAACTCCACATTTCTTCTATAGTAGAGTTTTCTCCTCCCATGTGTATCCTATAGGAAATTTCATGGAGAAGATCAAAAGAACTCAACAGTCATTTCTAAACTCTATTATAATGTCCAAGGCAGGTTCTAAGGTTAATATTCTAAAATCCTTTATATTTTTAGCATGCTGTAACTTTAGTCTCTAATTCTGTCTTACTTTTCATTCTCTTGAACATGATACTCACAAAGAATAATTTATTTCAGTATAAAGGAAGGTTTTCCACATGAATGCTTTATACTGAACAAAATACTTATCCATGTAATTCTGCTTGCTGAATATTATCATAAAGTACTGTACATGCTTGTTGGGTTTCTCTAATTGAGGAAATATAAATTAGCATGAGTGAGAGCTATAGTTTGCTTCTGAAATGTTCCTATGGGTGATTTGCACATTATATCTTTGACTGTAACTTGGTCTCCTCTCTGATGATTATTCCTTCTTTTTCTGCAATCACTAAATGCAGACAGCCTCGTGTAGCACTAGGAGATTATGCCCTCTGCCAAGCAGCATATCTCTGCCCTGGAGGATGCTGAAGAGTACATCTGAGACAGTTAGGAGGACAGATCAAGATCTATTCTCTTGTTGGGTTGCTAAGGGTACTCACACCCTCACTAAACAGACAATAGTTTTGAATTTTTCTCCTATTTCTCTTTTAATGACCCTTTCTCTACCAGTGAAAAGTGCAGTTATATCCTGTTCTGTATTTAGTTTTGTGGCAGAGCCATGTTTGGGCTTATACAAATAAGAGATATAGAAGTAAAGTAAGTGCCAAGAACTTGGAAATGTATAGGCACACACAAATCCACTATTTGCATCCCAAATCAATATTGCTAAGATTTGTTACTTCTTCCTACAAACAGGAAAACAGAACTTCACACAGACTGTCTTGAACATGGCAATGAGCAGTTACATTAAAAGAGTAAAGGCTAAGATGCATGAATCATGTGGAAGTTGACTTTCTGTATCACGTAAGTGGACTGTTATCAATGCAAGCAGACATCTGTCGGCATAAATTTTGACTTATTTTGCTGCTGGTTTTTGCCAGGACAAATAAAGTGGTAAATAAACTAAATGTTTATTGTATGAGAAAATTAATAGCATCAGGATTTTGCTGAAGAAGTAAAAGCCCCATAATATACAGATTTCATCACTCTTAAAAGATTAATGCCAAAAACCAAAGGAAAAAGGAAAATGTTTCTGAAAAAAATGAAGCAACAACAAAGGTGCTGGAATGGGGTGAGAGGGTCAGCCCTGCAGGGGTGAAGGTTCATTTTTCCCAAAGAAAGAATCTCAGCAAACAGTGGCAGATGTCACCCTGACAGGGAAAGTGGCAAGCAGCCATCTCAGCTCTGCTTGTAACTTCTTTCACAAGAGTCAGACTGCTTTTTCCACTCCATTCAGCATGTTTGTGAGTGCTGGGTTTGTTCAGAAGACAAAAAAGGGCAAGAGCTCTAGAATTCAATAGAAGGTCAGAATGGCAATCTTTTCTTCTGGGTTGGGCTTCCTTTTATACTGTGACATCTGGAGCCATTACCAGAACAAATTAGAGCAATTCAAACCACCAACAGGGAAAAGTGGGTTTTCTGTTTTTCATACGGCAGAGCTACAATATTTGAGAAAAGGAACTGGGGCTCTTGACAACTCAGCATAGCAATAGATTTGATACACTTCTTTTACAGATTCATACAGCAGCAAATGTAATCAGTGATTAAGCTAAAGATGTCCATCCTTCAACACAGTCTCCACAAAAGGAGAAGAAATAATTATGCTGATGAGTTTGCACTTCATTTTCAGCTTGTTACAGCATGAAGTACTAACAGTTCCAAGGAAGCATGCTGCAGAATACAGAGCACACCTCCTCTTCCCCCGTCTGGCATTTTAATATAGGTGGCAAATGTCATTCTTTTTTATTCCTGTAAATAGTATTATATATTTTACTAGTAGGTAAGGATGCTGCCTCCTTAGATTATTTGGAACATTAAGTCAGTTACTGGTGTTAAACATTTTGAATATTTGTCTGTCTTTAAGCTTTAGTGTTCATATTCTTTTCCATTTTCCCCTGTACTTAAACTGAATTCTTTCTACTGCCTGCAAACAGGAGAGCTGCACAGTTAATACATCTTCTAGGTACATTAGCTGCAGGCAAAAATGGGTCCTACACATGTAATCTGTACTTGTTAGTGGGACTGTTCAACAGTGAAACAATTTATTGTGTCAGATTGGACTGAATCTCACTTTCAGGAGACTTTTCCATCTTTTATTGTTAAAATCTTTTCCTTGTTAGAATTCAAATTTCAATTTGATTGTATAAGATTTTCTTTTAAAAATATACCTTGCTGTGGTCTTCCATTCAAGCAGAAAAAAATTGCATCCTGATGAAGTTGAGCAGAATTGTATGTACAATACTAAATTCCCTGTTCGATTAATAGGAAATATATGAATATCAAAGACATTATGCTGCCCTCTGTTAACTCAGCATTTGCATAAATATCCCCTTCAGGCATCAATCTCACCTTCAGACTGAGAGCCTATTCTGACATGTCTCTGACACCTTGATATTGGGCTGATGGCCAGCAGATAATGCCTTTCACTTGTAGAGCTGAGAGGATTTAGGGGACTTAGAATATAGACTGACAGAACGACTTGGCTTGGAAGAGACTTTAAAGATCATCTAGTTTCAATCCCTCTTCACCTTTAACTAGACCAGGTTGCTCAAAGCCTCATTCAGTGTGGCCTTGAACACTTTCAGGGATGTTGCATCCACAACTTCTTGAGAATTCTGTTCCGGTGCCTCACCACCTTCACAGTAAAGAATTTCCTCCTAATATCCAATCTAAACCTACCGTCTTCCTTTGAGAAGAAAGGAAGGTATTTTCCACCCAAACTGGAACATCTAAATGTGCTTTCAGATATGATGTCCCAATTTCCTTCATTCACACTATCAAGAGGCATCATTGATGAATACACAGAGTGGAAGTCAAAAGAAGAAGAAAGGAAATATTATTTATTGCCTTGTCCTATCACTACATACTCTTGAAATCTCATGAAATAACATGTTACTGTCTTAGCTCATAAGGGCATGGTGCAAAGTTTTCACCCTGTTGTGTATTACTTATCTGCCAGTATTTTCTCATTACATCATCTTCAAGCAAACATGCTGTTTTCTCAACAGAACCCTTGATACTGAAGGACATCAGCCATCAAATAGATCAAAAGCATTTTGAAAAACTGTTGGGAGTTTAATTTGATAGAATAAAAAATATAATAATAATTTTAAAATATAAGAAAACCATCAAATATTTCATTACTGGTTATCCAGAGGACTTCAAACGTCACCTTAAGATGAAGACCTCTTAACATAGAGATGATCCACAGTTATTCACCACTAGAATGGGGTGTTTGTCTTGTTTATGAAGTGTCTTGCGTTCAGTAGGATCCCTAAGTATGAGAGTAGCACTGGACAAGACAGTTTTTTCCCTATAAGAGGTAAGCTACTCCCCTGAGGAGCAGGGAGTTGTACTCCACGTTCCTTATGAGTCCCTTCCCATTCAAGATACTCTATGATTCTATGGAGAGATTATATAGTATAAACTATATTGAATCATTATAACTAGATTTTTGATTTGGTTTGGTTTGGGTTTGGGGTTTTTTTTGTTTGTTTTTTTTGGGGGGTGTTTTTGTTTTTTTTTTTACTTTTAATAGAGTTGGATACAATCTGTAGAAAAATGAATTCAAGCCTCTTTTGGTGGAATTTTACCACAAATCCACTATTTTATGTGCTAATCCATTAATAAACTACCAGAACTGGTATTTGAGACCTACTTAAGAAAAATTGTATCACTTCTTTTCTCACAAAAATAACAGCAGTAAAAGTAAATCAAGACTTTCACCATTAAGTTTAATCTAATATTTATGTGCCAGAATAAGTCAGGTAGACCATACACTTGCAAATACAGAGACCAAAACTGAATTTACCCAGATATGATCTGTTTATTCATTCCTCAGATGCAAAAAGACATGTTACTAAAAGTAATTTACAAGCCAATATATGGCTGTATTTGGCCCTTACCAATACATGGGATTACTATGAACCACCTGAATTATTAAAAAGTGTCTATGAATATTGTTTACTCAGAATTTGGCAAGTACTTAATGGATTCTAAAGGGCAGTATGACTTCAACTAAGTAAAACAGTTACAAAGCTGAGGAGTTTATATTTTATTTAGTACAACCTGCAGCATAACTTGTTTATAGCAACCAAAAGTTTTAGTTTCAGGTGGTATCTAAAAGAAAACCCTACGTCCTTAATCATCATCTTAATCTAACTAAAAAACATCTTAACATAGTACATATGCTGTATTTATTTACTGACATATACCTTACCTCTTTGGAAATACTCATGTAACCACAGTTTAGGATCAGTGACAGCACAAGCATATACAGAGCCTTAAGAGAGTTGCATTTCACAGAGCATATTTTTACCTAGAGGCACTTACCTAATGAAACAATTTATTACAGAGTCAATATTCCTTGTCTTTATTGTTTCATAGGCATATACAGATTCCTGCAAATAATTAATATCAGTGATCCCTGAGGAAAAGAGAAAAACTATCTGGAGTGTCCTTTACACTAAATCACTGCATGACTCTTGACAGTGACAACTTCCTTAGAGAAATTATGTTTTAGGATACTTGTTTCATGTATTTGTTTCACATTCAAAATGACATTCATTTTACTTTTGCTGCAAGGGAACCTACCACTTCTTGAGCATATTGAGAGAATGTGAATCATATTCAAGGCTGATAACACACTTTGCTGTTCAAAATACATGTCAACCCAGATAGCACTTTATTAAGTTCTTTCATCTAGCTTTCCTCCCAGCTATTCCCCTTTTAAAATGATGACTTTTAAATGCTCTGTAATTAACACTAAACTGGTCTGGTTAGGGCAGAGGAAGACATCCTGACATGATCGATATCACAACACTCTTTTCTCCAAAGCTCAATCAAATGACCTGTGAAAAGTACTTTCTATTTTTATAGCCTTACACCTTCATATCTGAAGACAGTGAGCAGACAGTGTAATGTGGATCTAAAATGAAATGTCCTGTCCATCAATAGTCAAACCAAAGACTCAGTAGCTATTACAACTAATAAAGCAAAAATACAACTTAACAGATGAATCACACTCAGAAGATAATACTAAAATGGAGGGATTGAAAGTAATGTCTATGAGGTATTAAAATTATTTTAAATTACCTTCTACATTAATCTCTTATTCTTACTAAAATGCTGTACTGCATAGCTTACTGTGACATGGGATCGTAAGATGTTTTCAGGCATATTATTATATCATTGTTTATTACTAGATATATTTCCAAAAGTGTTTTTCTTTTCATTTTTCTTCCCCTCCATTCCCCCGCCCCTCCCCCCGTTATGTACTCAGAGTGCATTGGTTCTCTCAGAGAAAACCCAAGCTATATGACTTCATGTGCAGAAACATTTTTCTTATTCACCAGAGTGGATAACCAGGATTACTGTTCATGTAAAGGTAAAGACTTGTACAAAGCTGGGGCAGCAAATCTCAGCTGAGATATTCTGAGGCAGGTCACCTTTACAAGGGTAGAAATAACTCTCATTTCACCCCCAGTAGACAGAAAGTCAAGGTTTCCCTTCTCTAATGCATAAGAAACACATCTGACTGAACACAAGACTTTTCTACAGATTTGTTGCATAAGATCACAATAATGGTTATTAAGCTGACTCTCACAGAGAAGAAAAAAATAAATCTACAATTCTTTGTTCTGTATGTGTAGTGCAGCAGTCATACACTGTTCTCATAACAGTAGTCTGGCACAAAACCAGACTAGTTTCCCTCTGGTCTTACAGTCAAACATTTTGTACAGGCTAACAATAGAAAATGATTTCATAGGCACAGGGTCTGCCCTGAGCTCACCCAGAGGCTTGAAGTCATTCACACAAGCTCCCTGTTCCACTCAGTCCTTTCCCCCTTGTGCCCTTCATTGACATCCAGAACACAAACCATCCTGACTAAAGCTGTAATTTATATGAAGTTCTCTCTTGCCTGCAACTGACAGTGCCTTTAAGTACCTAGCTAAGACCTCACTAAGAAAAACTGGAATTCTGAGACTTAGCATAACATAACACGCATTTTCATAGTAGGATAAAAATATGGTACCTTCTTAAAAATAGGCAAATTAATTTTCTGTGTACAAGGGCATACTACTTTCAAAAGAAGTTTAGTCTCAAGGTTTCAGGAAAAACACCTTCAGGGAAGGTGTTTAGTGCCATGAAGAACTCTCCTAAAACTTCAGTTCCTACCAAATAACACATCAGGTGGCAGCAGTGATTCACACAGGTCCCACTTCTCAGACCTGACTAGGAGTTGTTACTGAAAGAGACTCTTTCCTCATTTCAATAAAAGTAAAATGAAAAGTGGAATTTTCCAGCTACTAAAGCACTGGACAAGGACTCTTTAATGTGATACCTGATAGAAACTGCCTCTTTTATGTGTCACAGAGGCCTTCTTCACTGCTCCTTAAATCCAGGATCTGTGCACTGCCCAGCTGGAGTCATGAGTAGGGGCAAAATTTCTCATGGATATCTTCGGGATCCAGACAGCCACTTATTATATGTAGTGGGTTCATACACCTAAATAAAAATGAGAATCCTTTTTCATCATGGTCCTTTGCAAGTTCATTTTTCTCTTTTAATTTCATGTGTCAGAAGTGGGAAGGTAGTGCACAATGTAGTAGTGCTTTATACAGTCAATGATGAAGTAAAAATTTCAAATGCTTAAAAAAGTGGGCAATGCAAACTTTTTTGAGTTTTGTAATCAGATCCAAGGGGAACCTAATTAAGCTTTTCATCAAAGTTTTGTATCGTTGGGTGTTTGTTTCCTTTCTTTTGGTGGGTTTAGTTTAGTTTTATTTTAAATCTGCCTATTTCAAGGAAGCTGGAAAATTCCTTTAAGGGACAACTTCAGCCTCCCAAAATAGTTCTGGTTTTAGCAAATGAGGGTATCATTTTTATAATAATATTTTTTAGATTGTATTTTCTTTACAATTTCTTTGGCTAAAGCTTTATAAAAAAGGAACATTTAGCAATTAACTGTGTCACAGTGTGTGACAGCTAAATGGTTTCCTAATTCGTTTGGTGACAAAGAAAGACTGAAACCATGACCTAAATGTATTCCTAACACAGATTTTAGATTAGTCTTAGTGGGTGGGTAAGGTTTATCTCCCCAGGTTTGTGGAAGTAACCTGTAATGCTTAGCTGAAGAGCTTTGTGTACTCTTTTTTCCCTTCTCTTCTGGTTAAAGAAAGAAAAAACTAAACTTCCATAGCACATTAGCTTTTTGTTTGTAAGTTTTTGTTTTTGCATGCTGCTTGTTTTCCTCTCTTCTCCTTTTCTAGTATTTATTTAGCTTCACCTCACTGAGAAGCTTTTAACTTCAAGGGGCAGAAATGGATGGGTCAGCTGGTGATTATAGCTTGTTTTGCATCCCACAAGTTTACCTCTGGTTTTAATTATCCATTATAGTTTTTGCATAGTCATATGGCCTTTTACACAACACTGGTACAGTAATTCAAACATATTTGTAATATATTCCACATCATTTTCAGTAACTGCTGCTATTTATAGCAACAGTTCATGCTAAGTCTTTGGAATTATTGTGAAACAAAAGAGTGGTTGTTTCTTTTTTTTTCCGAGAATTACTTGGAATGATTGGTATTTTCCACCCAAACTGGAACATCTAAATGTGCTTTCAGATATGATGTCCCAATTTCCTTCATTCACACTATCAAGAGGCATCATTGATGAATACACAGAGTGGAAGTCAAAAACTGCTCATTTGTTTTATGGACTGAAAAACAATCACACTTGTGGTGTATCTTAGAGAGAAGAAGATTCCAAGAAAGGGAAAAAGGAGAGATACATGCAGGTGTTCTTTATGGCCTTGTAATACATATAGTGAAAAAAGAAAGAATATATATGTTTTAATTATATTTACAAACAGAATATAAATTTGATTAAAATGTATTTTATCTGTAAGTTTTTTTCAAATTAGGTTAAATTCTCAGCTATGAATGTGACAAACTCAGCACAGAAAGGAAAACAAAATATGTCACAGATTTAATTGAGCATCCCTTGCTTGAACACTTCAGGACTGCTGTGAGGGTTTTTATAGACTTCGAATCCCATAAGTCATTCTCTGGACAGCCTCTGCCTGAGGCACATAGTATATGAGCTTCCCCTAGTGACTCTGGTAATCCTTTGGCACCAAAGTGCTCAGAGAGACTAGGTCTTGGAAATAAGATTTGCCCTCCCTAGGCACCTCCAGCAGCTCTGGCTGAAGATGAAATTCTTTCAGCTTTACAATAAACGTTTTCAAGAATTTGTGACAGGTATGCGTATTATCACATATGGGCACTTTGTTCACACTTGAAAGCAAATTTCTGTCAGACTATATGTCAGACTACATGAGAAGTATCAGACAAAACCAATAAACAGCAAAACACCCTTTCCTGACTTAGTGTTTTCATTGCTATGGACTGTTCTGGGATACTTCTGAAAGCATCCTTTTATGTACCCTCTACATTTCAAGGATACTCTAGAATCTAGTATCTTCTGTACTTCATAGAATGTTAAGAGTTGGAATGGATCTTAAAGATCATCTAGTCCCAACACCCACTGCCATGGGCAGGGACACCTCCCACTAGACCAGGTTGTTCAAGTCCTTATCCAACCTGACTTTGAACACTGCCAGCTTTGGGGCATCCACAACCTCCCTGGGCAACCTGTTAACAGTATTTCACCACCCTCACAGTGGAAAATTTCTTTGTAATATCTAACCTAAATTTCCACTCTTTCAGTTTACACTCTTTACTCCTTATACAGTTTCTGATAAAGAGTCCCTCTGGAGCTTCCCGGTAGGCTCCCTTTAGATACTAGATGGTTGCTATGAGGTCTCCATGCAGCCTTTTCCTCTCCACGCTGAACAGTTCCAACTTTCTCAGCCTGTCTTCTTAGGGGAGGTGCTTCAGTTGTCTCATCAACTTTGTGGCCCTCCTCTGGACTTGCTCTAACATTTCCATGTTCTGGAAGCACCAGAACTATACACAGTACTCCAGGTGGGGTCTCACAAGAACAGAGTAAAGAGGGAGAATCTCTTCCTTTGACCTCCTGGCCACACTCCTTTTGATGCAGCACAGGATTTGTTTGATTTTCTGGGCTGTGAGTGCAACTGCAGACTCATGTTAAGTTTTCCATCAACCATCATTCCAAAGTCTTTCTCTGCATGGTTGTTCTCAATCACCTCTCTGCCCTTTAATTCTCTTATCCTGCTTGGTATTATTATTAAACCAGATAATCATCCCACATCCTCTCTGCTTTATGAGGATAATTTCCCAAATGCAAGAAGTCAATAATTTCCCTTTTCTTTCCAAAGCATCCTCTGTGAATTTGTAGTTTTTACCCATTTTGTCTCATTTTCCCAGTAATGTGGGAATGCCATTCTGTATTCTACAAATATTCACTGCTCAAGCTCTAGTCTCACAAAGTTATATTCCCACTGAGACAGATATTGTAATAATCCCTTTGAGAGCATCCTGACTCCCAAGGGCATCACCGTTACCTGATGAGAATACATTCATGATGAGCTCTTTGTTTCTGGCCCAAGAAAGATTTGTTTCAGCTTCTCTTTGCCAACAACTTCCACATTTGCTGAAACATTCAATGATGAGTAGGACTTCACAGCCTGTATCTGATTTAATAAACTGGGATGGTGTATTGGTTTTCTTTGCTTTGCAGGGGAAGTTGGGGTGAGCTGAAGTTTTGATTATGGAGTGTTTCATTCTCTTAGATGTTTAGATTACATGGAACTCAATATTTCAAAATATGCTCTTCCAGGCATGTTTCTAGCTCATTTCTGGCCATTCAAAGTGAAAACTATGCAGCTAGATTTTTTTTGTTGTTGTTTAAGGGGACTTTTAATTTAAATTTTTATAGTTATCACAAAATCCACTAGCCAGAAGAGGAAAGTTCATGTTAGAAACCAGGTTTAGTTTTCACACTTATAATAACACTGAAATCCTATAATCAATGTTTTGTTGAGCTCTGTCTCTGCAAATCTTTAATATTAGATGAAGAAAATTTCTAAAACAAATTTTATAACTCCATCAGATTTTATCTATGGTCATATACTGAAATACTACGCAACAATGTAAAGCCTTGATATAATAATTATGGGGATAAATCTGTCACCTTTGTAACTCAAAAGGTTAAATAAATGACCAAAATTCTAATCCAGTGTCTGGAAATTGATTAAAGACTACGGATGCCTTGACATCTGTTTCAACCTGATCAGTCTTACCTTTGAAGATAGGTGTAAAATAGACTGCAGAAGATGCACTTCACACCGTAAAAGTAAGACTTTATTTGGAGATAATATGAGCCACTGTTGAGATTGACCTTAAAGTAGTTTTTCAGACAGAGTGAATAACTGCAATGCTAAGATAACATTACTAAAAATATGGTATGTGTAAGAAGGAACATTTTAAATTCATCCATCTTTCTTCTCACTATTGATTTTTAACTACTAACTTTTTTAGTTGTATAAATTTATTTAATCCTCCCTTACTTCTGTAGGTATCAATTTTTAAGTTCCTGAACAGTTATTTCTTCCTTCAGAAAGCACCAACATTAAATGTTTCTTTGTGTGTGTGTATGTGTTCATTTGTGTCTAACAGAGGTCTCATACAGGAGTAACTAACTATGAAATTCCTTTTCTAAAGTAGAAACTGTTTGTAAAAAAAATTGTATTTACAACAGAAGGAAAAGTAAAAACTGTCCTTAGTTCCTCTATCACTTTTTTTTTTATTTTTGTCTATGAGGAAACCTTGGTTTTTCTCTACATGGAGGATAGAGGATCTCAGAAGGATTCTACGTCCTTTAACTGCATTTAACTGCAGTAGACCTTTTAGAAATTCACACATCCCTAAACCTGAGGAAAGAAATTTTTTAAGGTGAATGCTGCCCTTCAGGAGAGATGAAGGAAAAAAAAAAAAAGGAACATAGAATAGAATCATTGAATAACGGATTTGTTAAAATTAGAAAAGATTTTTAAGACCATTGAGTTCAACCATTAACCTAACATTGCCAAGACCACCATTAAACCATGTTCCCAAGTGTCATTTCTACATGGGTTTTAAATACTTTCAGGGATTCTCCTTGGCCCATTGGTCCAGTCTGTCCAGATCCTTCTGCAGAGCCTTCCTACTCTCCAGCAGAGCAGCACTGCGACCCAGCTTGGTGCCATATGCAAACTGACTGAGAGTGCTATTGATTCCCATGTTGAGATTATTAATAAGAGATATTAAACAGTGCTGGTCCCAACAATGAGCCCTGGGGAACCCCACTAGTGACTGGCCACCAGCTAGATATAACTCCATTCACCACCACTCTCTGGGCCCAGTCATCAAGCCAACTTTTTACTCAGGGAACAGTACGCCCATCCAAACCATGAGCAGCTAGGAGTATGTTTTGGGAGATGGCATCAAAGGCTTCGCTGAAGTCCAGGCAGACAAGATCCACAGCCTTTCCCTCATTCACTAAGTGGGTCACCTGGTCGTAGAAGGAGATGAGGAGATCAGAAGGAGATCAACCCATGCTGGGTTGCCCCATACATGAAGCATCATGACACTTAAGATGATCTTCTCCATAACTTTCCTTGGCACTGAGGTCAGGATGGCAGGCCCGTAATTCCCTGGATCCTCTTTCTGGGCTTCTTGCAGATTAGCATCACATTTGCTGACTTCCTTTTCCCTCTTTGAGACAAGTGTACCCTATCTGTTGCCAGCAGGTCTATCATGTAAACTGACCCATGTTCAAAACCCTTAAAATTCTTCTAGTGACACCAGGCTCAGAGTCAAGTATTGATCTGATGGCTCTTCTGTTTCTTCTTTCATCATTTTCTGCAATGTCAGGATGGAGAAGAATGCTACTTATTCTCCTGATACCTTAACCAGTCTTCCCATGGCCCTGAAGTTTCTAGTGATTGCCCTTAGACTTGCTGCAACTTCATCACTGCATGTTGATGATTCATAAGTCATGAATGGTTAGTCTTTAGGAACAACATGGTACTTGGAAGGCCAGTATCATGATGTTTGAGAAATGCTATTTAGAGAGTCGAATGTGGTTGGTTCTGAGATAATTTTCTATCATTCAGCTGCTGCTGCTTCAATACAAAAATTCAAATACTGCAGCTCAAATATAAGAGTTGGAATAAAAAATTATTAGCTTTTCTGAGTACTTATTTGTATTGAGAAACCAAATTCAGAGAGTATATCCACAGAGTATATTAGGACAATACTGCATGCTGATATGCTCAAAACAAAATGCAAGATATGCCTATGCTGAGTTAGTATTATTATTAAGATTAAACAAGTAAAAGACAAAAAAACCCAAAAGAGTAGCAGATGTGGTTGCAACGATGTCAAAGGAGAATGCAAATCTGCTTCGTATACTACTAATTTAATTTG
The DNA here is from genome assembly GCA_013396755.1 of Sclerurus mexicanus. Taxonomy (NCBI): domain Eukaryota; kingdom Metazoa; phylum Chordata; class Aves; order Passeriformes; family Furnariidae; genus Sclerurus; species Sclerurus mexicanus. Next base: position 211,816 of record VWZF01001525.1, on the reverse strand, counting down.
TATTCAGGATTTAGCATTTACAGATGAATCTTTTTGTCACATCATCCATCACAGTCTGGCACTAGAGAGAAGGAAGATAGAAAAATTAAAAAGCTGCTTGTTACTGTAAACTAAAGAGCATGAACAACATCCATCAAAGACAGACAGAAGATAAAAGTGATAGCCAAAGCCAAGTGATCTATGCTGATTTTCTTTTAAACATTTATTAAAATGCTCTAAGTGCAGATTCATTTTCCTTTAGTAAATATTTATTGTTATTTCTTTTGCCATGGATTGGAAACTGCAAACAGTGATAAATTAGTTGTAAAGGTCTATAATTTTATTCTTGATTTTATAAATACATTTACATCTTCTACTGAAGTACTATTTTCTAGCTCTGATTAGTGGGGATGCATCCTATATCAGGTGATAATTAAAATTCTCTTTTGTTTTCTTTGCTGAGAGAGTCACAGGGTAAGGCATAGGTCATTAGTGTAGGACAGTTACTGCACAGGGCGCCTGATACAAAAGTAGCTGCTGCCAGAGGAAGTGTTTTCACTGATTCAGTACACTTTAGATTAAGCTACAGATCAACTCCTTTGTACCCTCAAACCACAAATATCTGAACTTTTACTGAGAAAGAAATATACACATTTACTTCTTAAGAGGCAGTCTGAATTCCAGTCTATTTCCAAATTGGAGCTAATGCAATCATATCCTCAGATTGTGCAGTATCAAAATACATACTAGAATGACTTATCTTTTAGATAAAATTGCAAGATCTAACATTTATGATAAAAGTGCTACCGGGCCTTAAGCAGCAAGTGCAAGGATGATGTAAGGGTATAAAAACTGTGCTCTGATACATAATGCACAGTGGCTTCCTATATTTTCCTCTAGTAAAGAAAACACAAATGTGCACAAAACAAAATTCAAAGGGTCTTGCTGTGAGGCAACTCAAGTAGCTCCACCAGCAATTGCACCAACAAAGCTGAGGGGAAAGGAGAGGACTTCTTTTGTCTAGAGAGGAAAGAAAAATAAAATGTTTTTGTGGAACTACACAATTAAAGTTTTTAAATTAAAGGTTTGAGGAGGGTGAGTTGAAGTCAAAGAAGGCATCATGAGCTTAGCCCATGTGCATGTTAATGAAAGGCAGGGGGACTATATGAAAACAAAAATGAAGATACATGACAGAAAATTTTATTCATTGTAGTCTAGAGCACTGTAATATACTCGGCAAGAAGGAAAACAAATCCATACAAATTAGTAGATGCAGAATTCATTTTAACCTAACAGGAATAGGATCTATGTATCAAGACAGAAGCATGCTGAATTTGGTTTCTCAATACAAATAAGTACTCAGAAAAGCTAATAATTTTTTATTCCATTATGAGAGGGTAAAGAATAATACAAGAAAGTGTGTTAGTATAATCTGACACTCATTTTCAGTAGAGGAATGATTTGTACTATGTTATTTCGGTTTTGTGTCAGCAAAGGTCCATTAAAGTCCTATACTATCACAAAGTACAGATAGACAACCAGCAACAACACCTTTTGTTTGTGGCAAAAGAGTTCATCTCTCAGCAAAAGTTGGAGGCACAGTAAAAGACTCTTTGTAAGAGACTCCTACGTCTGCAATTGTTTGTTCTACAAGGTAAAAAATGATCTCTTCAGCTTCCTCAAAATATGGGCCCTGGGAGAAACTTCAAGACCCCTGTTTCTGCACTGGGCACTTAGGGATGATTAATATTCATGTATGATCCCCATTTAACATTGGGCATTAGAAGTTGTCATGCTCTTACATTCCTTGATGAGTGTGGAGTCATTCTTCAAAAAGTTTGTTAATGTATTTGGAGGCAAAACTAAATTTTCCAGCTTAGAATATATTTATAAAGTCAGACCATAAGTTAGGTTTTTATGTGGCAATACCACACCAGATTTCCCTGTTACTCATTCCAAACTATTATATTCTAGTGGTGTAGTTATGTAGAAATCTGAGATGACTTAAGAACCTTCTGTCTTCCAAAGGGAGACGGCAACATTCCACTCTCCTACCTCTGCTGCCTCAACATTTCTCACTGTACAACCCTTCCCAGCCTTGAGCCATCAAAACTTTGTCCGTGCAGTAAATCAATTCAGTAAACTAAACCTGGATGGGAAAAAAAAAAACACAAAAAACCCCAAGCAAAAAAAACCCAACCAAACACACACATACAAAACCAAACCAACAAAACAAGAGAAGCAAGTATTTTTGTGTTGTCAAGACAAGTCAAATAGGTTTATCGACCCCTTGCTTTCATGGACTCTTACATGCCTTCAAGAGCAGATGTGTCAGAGTTGATACAAGAGAGGTGAGATTACTGCACAGAGATTCAAGCAAATACGAAGTGAGAGAGAAGTAGCTGGAGATGAGAGGAATTATTTTAGAGGACAAAAAGGGAGATACCTCAATCCTTTGAAGCACTAATGCTGTCTTATTGAGCTACATCCAAAGAAGGGATTAAATGTTATTTCATGTAGCTGAAGACTGTATATTCTCCCACTTTCAGTTTTTAATATGGGGTAATTTTGATTAAATTACCACAGAGGTAACACATCATATTTGCTAGGTAAGTTCCCATTTCCCAATTTTCAAAGCACTTATCTACCAACAGATGGAAGTCTAAATTGTGCTTATGCTTAGTCACTAATTCAAAACAGAAGTTAAATATAAATATCTCCACTGCCTCCCAGAATGGATGGCATTTGCTAGTTTTCTTGAAAAATGGAGCTTTATTTTTGTTGTGCGGTTGAGTTTAGAAGTACTGCACTGGAGTAACAGATTCTTAACAAAACTGACACAGAGACAAGTCTGTATCAAACATATTCATATACCAGTAAAATAAAAGAAATATTCTACTTTCCTCTGTCTAAACATGCTTCCATTCTCTGTGTGAGATTTGTTTTGTTAATTTCCTTTGTGAATCTAAAAGATAAATGGTAAAAATTCTGAGATTCTCTTTTCCTACTGAAGTGTAAACTCAGGCTTTAACTTTGATTTTGATCTCAACTTCATTCATATTCACAGCTAGATACTTCTCTCTGGAGTTAATGAGCACCTTCAGTTTGAGTAATCCTGCCAGTGTGACATTCTGGGTTCAAAATCAAGAGTTCAGTTGTTGTGTCCTGTTAATGCGAACATTGAGCAATGACTTTGCAAAGGAGTTCACTTAAGTGTTGAAAATCTGAGTTAGCATCAGTGTGAAAACAGACCAAGTGCTTGGATAAAGAACTAACTTTGAGATCATGCTAAACTGTACCAGCTGCTGGGGGCCTCAGCAGGCCATTACAATAGTCAAAAAACAGTAGAGAACTTCACCAAAATGCCTTAGTCCAGAACTAAGTCTAACCCCAGAAGAAAATTATCTTTCTGAATGCCTTTAATTCTCAGTCTCTTTGATGAAGTTCCCAAACAATTCTAGTTCTGTTGACTAATTTCCTGATGGACCCTTGCCTCGCAGGAAAAGATCTGTTACAGTCACTGAAGTGAATTTTACAGGTGTTGAGGAAGAGGTATTGGACTTTGAAAGTGTAAGTACCTCTTGATTTGAGTTAGACAGGGATCGGTGAACTACAGATTAAAATATATCCACAGATTGGACCCAATTGGAATTTTCAGTCAAACAAAGTTAAGTTTCCTTAAAAAATTGCAAAGACATTTCAGAAGGCTAGGCAAGGAGTTCCTACACTGCATACAACTAGTAACCTCTTATCTATTTGCTTGATAAGTTGAGAGATAAAAATCTATATGATGGAAACTGGATATCAGGCTGGTCATTGTTAATGGTTTTATCTGAATGGATTAGGTATTTAAAAAGATAGCTCTATGGGAATATAACTAAGAAAACATGTCATAAAACATTATGCTTATTTGGTGAAGACATGAAATGTACCTGCATAGTTACAGAACATACTTCAAATTTCAAGAGCTGAATCTAAAACTTTCCAGTTTATGAAAGAAATTAATAGGTGTTGGTGACAGATTTTGAATCTGAAGATCTTGTAGCATTAAAGCTCTAGGAGTAAATAGAAAATTAGAGCATGGCTTCTATAAAAAATAATAAAGCCACAGAACAAGGTTCAAGGTTCAAGAATAAAGAAAAGGGTATAAATGAGTTCAAGAGATTCCTAGGATACAATTGTTTCTCAACAAGGAAGAAATTGATGGATATGATGAAAAGGTGAGAAGTTGAATTGTGGGAATAAGATAAACCTAGGGGGAAAAAAAAAAGTACACATGCTGAGTTGCTTGGGCACTTTGTAGTTCAAAAGTGTTTCATGTTCAGTAACCTCTGATAGAATTCTTTATCAGTTTGATTTGATTGTACTTCAGGGTGCACTGTGGCAGACTTTTGCCAGAGCTGTCCATTGCTTCAATGAGAGCTGTTAGCTAGGAAGTGCGATGCTGTCTTTAATTATTTCTCTTGAAATATGGAGCCCCATTGTGTGCATTGCGTATTATTTTTAAATAAGATTCAAGCCTTCGAGAAAGCCACATGTGGTCGAGTTTGCTGAAGCAGCTCTAGGTCTTTGTATACTATTTTAGGGGACATGTTCTCTTTTCCTTTTTTACAGGAAGCTTAATGTGACTTGGCTGTCATTTTGGCAGTCAGGTTGTCCAGGATGTTGCAGTTATTACATATGTTCAAGTCATAACATCACCCTAGCAAAACAGTGTTGCACAGCCCGTTTTCACCACCTGAGTGCAGTTGTTGTGACAGCTACTGTTTGAAGACAAATTTACAGGTTTTCACAATGAGTTGACAACCTGGGCTGAAAATAATTAACAAGCAAAGAAAAATGGGTGACAAACCTTTCTTGCTGCTCATCAAGAATAGGTGAGTGATGAAAGTGTACACATGATAGATTCTTTCTGTTCTCATTTCCTTCACTGTTTGAAAGACAAGTATGGTTCCTCTGTCTTCCTTCAGCAGGCTCTAGAGCTCGAAGCAGGTCATCTTAACACTGCTCAGAGCCAAGGAAAGTTCAAAACTTGCATACCAAATGGCAAAGTTAGTAAGCTTAATACATAATGCTGAAAAGCACAGGATTGCTTTTACATTTTGAAATATTCTTTGTTTCCTAAGCTTACTTTCCTGTTGTTTTCAGCTGGAACAGAATCAATTACATAAGAATGTCACTTATGTCTAATTATATAGACTATACAATCTGATTGTCTGATATCAGTTGACATGTATTTTGTGAGGGTATTCATACATGCTTGAACTTAGAGACTTCTTGTTCTTTTCAATTACAGAAGTGACAGAGGCCACAACTAAAATCAAGACAGAAATTTGGCAAAGGAAAATGGGGAACATTGTCTCTATCTCTACTCTTTCACTTGGTTTCTTCTGCTTTATCTATATCCCTGTCCATACTCAGACATTATGTTAAATAAAAAAATGAATACCCAAACCTTGGGAAGTTAAAGTATGGTTTTGTTTGTTTGTTTGTTTGAACACAAGCATCCCAAGATTTATGAATTGTTCCACCCTTCTGAACCTATTCAATTTAGTTATCATAAGAACATTTTTGAAAAGAACTTTTTATGTATTTTCTGAGCCCTCACTGGAAACAGAGAAGAAAACTCCTCTCAGACTGGATTTGCATTCAGCCATTACTGAACAATGTGGCTGTGATCCAGCAAAGCATTTAATGTTAGTTTATCTTTAAGCATAATCCTATTGAAGTTAGTAACATGATCTATGTACTTAAATTCAAACACATGGTTGAGTGCTTTGCTGGATCACAGCCAGAGTATTCAGTACCTTACAGGATTGAACACCCTTTCTTCTTTGACGCTGACCTAAGGCAAGATATACAGATACAAGTGAATATATATTCCTTATAGTATAGAGGTTAAATACAGTATTATTCTCAGAATTCTTTCATATTTCTTTCAGAAAAAAAAGATATTCTCAAGTTTCCTAAAAATCCTTGCCGGTTGTATTGAAAGTGAAAACATTACAATTCCAAAAGAGTCTAACCTAGACTGTCACTCTCCTTTCTTTTTTTGATCATGCTGAATTTTATAACTCAGGAGATTCAGGTCAAGTTGGTGTTCTGAATTAAGGCAATTTGTTAACATACGTTTAAATCACCGCAATGTTCTGCTGACAAAGGCTAAGTTAATACGCAACAGATTCAACACACCTCTGGTGCTGGTATACATTTTAAATGAAAGTGCATTTTACAGTTTGGACTAACTGGAGCCATTTGGGGCTGACTGAAAGTCAAGTGCTTCAGGCAGCTGAAGTTAGATAATTCTGTACATGTGTGTTTAAGGCTGGTTTGGAAAGTAAGCCCTACTGTTCCTCTTGAAATGTCAGCATATCTTGAACATTTTTACATAAAAATACATAATGTATATAGAATGCACTGTCTCCATCAGATTAAACCAACAACACCTATAGATCAGATCAATATGTTACTGAAAATAATTTTTTTTTGTCTGTCACAGACTATTTAAAGGTGACCACAAATCAGTCTAATGTGAATAAATTTAGCTAAAAACATGGGTTCACTTGAAAGGTGTTTTCCTCCTCCTTCTTCTTAGTGTTTTCTTTTTTCCCCTCTCTTAAGCATTCTTTTCAAATTCAAAGTTCATATTCCTTATCTGAATATCAGCCAATCAGACTTTGTACAGACTAATGATACATTCCAAGTATTATTTGCTTGATTATAAAGCCTGGTTTGATGGGATACAATCACTTTTCTGTTCTCAATGAATGATGACATTACTCAGAATTCCATTTAGATGATTCAAATGACCTAAGCAACTTGTCTTCTGCCATGGCAATAACTAAATTCAAATGTCAAAGAAAACTTAGTAAAGAAAATGTCCCTTTTATGTGACTGAAATTATGCTATGGGAAGCTTATGAATAATAGCTATGGAAATTGTTTTGTTTCTTTCACTTGGATGAAATAGGTATATGCATCCAGACTCAAATTTCATACAATGGCATTTCAAGATTTAACAAAAAAAGAAAAAATGTAGAAAAAATTGGTAAAATTACATTAAATTAAAAATGCAGCACAGTTATTTTGTTTCCTTTTCTCTAATAAGTTGTCTTAATTCAGAATTTGGGCAAAGTTTGTAATGAAACAAGTATTCCTTCTCTGTTTTTTCAAGTGCTGATCATAATTGCTCTGTTTCCTCCATTTTGTTTTCTACCGCTACAATAAGCCTGGGTCAAGCAAGCTTCAAAATGGCATCAATATTGTACTGGTAGAAATAACCACAGTAGCTCAAGGTTATTAGTATCAAATATCATGATATGGGTCCCACAGATACATCAAAATGAGCTTTAAACTGCATGGCTTACTAGAAGCCTAGTTTAGACAGCTCTGAGGTTTCTAGGACACGATTTCTGTTTTGAAGGCCTGCATAGCCAACACTGACTTTGCTGTTTTATCTACTTCATCCAGTGTTCAAGGCATCTAGTGAAAAATAGGCAAATAATATTTACATTATCTGTTCCTATATCTTGGTTGCAACAAAGTCTTCCACAAAATTATCACCCAAAAATATGGACATGGTCTTCTAGATTGTCTCAGACACATGGAGGAGCTTTTTCAAAAGGAAAGGTTTGAAACTCCTTGTTTGCACACTAATTTGGTGACATGATTGAAAAAAAGCCTTGATAGGTAATGATGAAATGCTGCCAACTGGTTTTACTACTATTTCACTTCTTCCTCAATATCATTCTCTGCTAACTGCAAAATGTAATTTGATTATTTTGAAGGAGTTCTTATGCTGAAGCAATGTTAACTACAGTATTTCTATAAAAGTGAGAAGTGAAAGTAGCTATCAATGTTAACAGTGGCTCATTACAAGTGATTCCACCTTTCTGATTGTACTTTTGATTTTAGGCAGATTTACATGTTCCACAAGACATTATGACATTTCCATAATAAGATTACGTTCCTGACATTGATGTCTTCTTTTAAACTGAAGATCAAGAATAAAGTTTGATATCTGCAGTAGAAATCATTGAGATTCCTTGAAAAAAATCGATTATTTGGTCCACTACATTTATAGCATTGCTGTGATAGATAATTTTCTTTTTTTTTTTTGGATACTAAACATACACATATGAACAACTGTAAGAAATTATATAGCGTTTTGATGAAGACATTCACTGTCAGATGGTCTGTGGCTCAATGATGCAGTACTCTCTTCATATCAGTGAAACTATAATTATTTTTATGTAACCAATGTCTACCAACAGAGACATTCTTATAGACATCTCATTATCAACTACACCAAAGCGCATGAGTGTAACATGGAGATAAAAGTTTCAAATTTGATTTTATATCCTTTCTTTAATAAGTTCAATGAACCAGTTTGGAATTAGTGAGAAGGTTTGATTTCTAAATTCACCACCATTTGGGATTTTCTTTAAGAATTAAGGTCCAGCCATTAAAGAGGAATAAACGGTGAATATAGGGAACACAAAATTTAAAGTAGAACTGTATTGACTTTGGCTTTTTCACATATCAGCAGTGGTGTCTAAACTCCATTTTTCATACATTTTTCATACCATTATAAAAATTGAATAATAAATTCTAAAGACTGATGCATTATTTTGTTCTAAAACCTATATCCAAAAAAAAATATGAAAAATATTTTCGAAGTTGTGGGAATAATCCATAATTTTAAAAGTTGTATAGGAACTTAAGCACTGTATTTAAACCTTTCATCTATCTTCCATTTACAGTTTTCAGTTCACTTTATTAACTTCTACTTATGGTCAGCAGCTCAAATTCATAAAGCATATTTTATTGCTATGGATATGTATGTTTATATACACAGACACATATGAAATAATATTTATTATCTTTAGTATTCAAAGCCACCCAGAAACATCCTGAGACATTCAAAGCATGATAAAGTCTACTAAAGACAATCAGCTTAAAATGCATTGCACAATTTAAAGATCAACATCAGCCTCACAATTGTTTATTGCATCTGTGATCTTCTAAGATATTTTTATTATTTCCTGTCCCCTTTTTTCTCTCAATTTTATCTGAAATAGGAGTAATTAAATTTAAGACCCCAGTGAGTCTACCACGACAGTCTTGGGAATCAGATAATAAATGTCCTGCAACAGCCAAGCCATGTCATCTACATTGCTTTACTGCCGCTTAATGTTTTTTGCCATAAAGATCACGCACATAAAACTGTATTGACTATCAATCTTACATGTTTCATATTTTTTCCTCCACTTTTTCCTTCTTTTGTAATGTTCCTTGCCTTCAACTGAATATTCTATGATTCCTTGGTGTTTTTAAAAGAAGCAGTACAATTTTCAAAGCCTTATACATAAAAAGAACAAATCAGCTGTTTTATATTTACAGGAAATTATAGTTGGATATTCAATCATGAATGTTTGCACTTCATTGATCACTCCTTCTGGTTATTCATTTCATATCTGATACTTAAAAGAAGAGTGCACTGGGTGTATAAAGAATCTCTCTTCCTCACTGAAACAGTCATATATAAGTATCTTCAAGACTATGTTTTTCCCTGGATTTGGTAAGTGTTATGTGACAAATTAAATCATGAGACAATTTGTCCATCCAGCGTAACAGGGTCCACACAATCTAAGAGCACCTTTGAAATCCAGAGTCTAAGAAACGTTCCAGCCAGCAGTCTGGTCAATCAGGATAAACCCAAAAGGAACAGTTTTCACCACAAAACATTTTATTCATTATCATCTTGTCTATGCTGAGTCTTCCAAACTTTGAAATTCCACTTTTTTTGTAATCAAGGGATTTTGGTTTTGTTTTTCCTGACAGAAATTTTATGAATTTTAGGAAAAAAACCCCAACCCAAACCAACCAACCAACTAAACAAATAACTATGGATTATATCTATTTTGCTTGTAGCCTACTGAGACAGAAGATTAGATAAAATTGTTGGCTTAAAAATTAAGATTTGAAAGAATAAACAAGTTGGGAGATGTAGATGTATCTTTCTTTCCCCTTTAACATAAAAAACCGAGACAGTACTGCTCTGTGTGTGAAGGACTGATAAAATTTAAAAATATATGCATACACTCTCACATATGTACACATATTTGCACTCAGTGTTTAATAAAACTCAAATAAGACCTATGGTTCCTAAGCATTACTTTATAGAACATAATGAATGTGCTGTTTGTTGCCCAAGCAATATGCATTTCAATACAGGATATCTTTTCTAGCAATTTGACCTGTTAGCTACCTTTGAAAAGGTGCTTGTTTCTATTATACCAAAATCTTTTGGGTCTTCTGTATTCTTTTTGTTGGATCTCTCATATTGATTCCACAGAATCTGTGTGAATTAAGAATGAATCAGCAAGTTCTGGATAAGTTACATGTCAGGAAACGGAACACGCAAACTTTCTTTTCAAGAAGAAAAGCATTTCTAATACAGAAATGTGACTTTACACTAAGGTTAAATTGATGACTGAAAGTTAACAGAGCTAATATAGTAAATTGTTTCATTTCGGATTTGGTGTCATCATTGTTTAAAAGGAAAGTTATAATTTGTTCTTTTGTTTAAATGTGTAAAGATATATTTACACAAGGCCTATAGACAGTATTTCTTTTAAACAGTTTTGTCATCTCTCTGTTGCATCACACAAACAGGGTTATAGTTGTGGAAGAATGGAAAAATATTGCACTGAAAATGTTTTGGTGGACTTGAAGAAAAGATCCACAAAGTTTTGTTTAGTTTTTCAGTTTGAGTGTGTTTTTGTTTTTTATATAACTCTACTTCTCAGAGAGTTCTCATTAATGCTTTAATCAAAGTTCTTAGCAAGAACTTCTGTGTATTCGTTGTTATCCTCCTCTGATGTGGATGCATTCATGAACTTTTGTAAAAGTAGCAAATTATACTAAAAAAAAAATACTACACTTCACTGACTTCTACTATTAGGACGTGATCTTCAGTGTCCTGGATCTGTTACAGCACCACAGAATAACAACCACAGTTGAACTTAATAAAAGATAGTCTTATCTTACCTGAGAGTTTTCCTCTTCTATCACTTGGTTTACCTCAGTTATACTCAAATAAATATGCTGTGGAAATATAAAATCTGATTCATAGTAAATCATTGAAATAATTGTGGTAAAACTGCACCTATAAATTTGGTAAAATGCATTTCATATTTAAATTATTGTGTGCATTTGACATACTTCAATATCTCCTTTATAGCTGCACTAGTATATCAATACTGCGTTTGCATATAAGACAGTCTTGAAAAAAAAAAGATTTTTTACCAGAAAAAAGCAAAACACAAGTGCATACACAAATCTCTGTAATGGGCTTATTTTTCAAGTACACTGAAGACAAAAGAAACAGATCACCAATCTATTCTAATTCTTGGCATGAATTCTTGGCTTCTTTATTCATGGATTGTTGACCTGACAGACTGAAAGGGCAATGACTTCTATTTCTTTTGGTGACTTAGATCAGTCTATTGCTAGGGAAATAGACAAAGAGTTCAGATTTCTGTACACTGTCATTAGGTGGAACTCTGCTGATGGCTGTATTTGATTTCTATAGGAAGAGTGGGATTATATCCTATCCATTGTGGATGCTGTTACTGATTGTGTTGTTCATAAATGTAGAATCAGTTGTATAATTTCTGTGTAGTGTGATATACTAAAGCTTCTAGACAAATAAGGTTTACAGTAGGGGAACTGAATGATCCTGTTCTTTAATAAATTGGTAAAGGGGAATGTGGGTTTTTCTTTACATTCCTGAAGAGGCACAATGAATGAATATTTGTAGCTAGTGTGTACCTCATAAGCAAGTAAATTGAGCTATCCAACTGAAGAGTAAGCACGGCCAGGCAGGCAGCACAAAGATAACAACTTTTGCACAGGAAAATGTAACTCAGTTTTCTTCCATGGGAGGGATAACTCCAGGTTTGGACTATGGAAAACAACTATTAGATGGTAAAACATTATTTTTTGTTGTTTATTTATTCAATTTGCAATTCCATATCATAGTCCATAGGAAAATATGCAAATAACCTTCCCCATCTCATTCTGTTGGCATAGATATATTTCATCCTTCACAGTAGCCATAAAGCTTTCACTCATTGATTTTCTTTAGGGCATCATAAACAAGTACTGTAGTGAGGTGGACTTTATGCCACTATTGTGGAAGGAAAGAGTTAAATGCATCCCAGATCTCTATGCTCTGTGGGATGCAAGGATAAAAATGTGATTTCACTGTAAGGAAGTCAAGGAGCAGACAAGGATACTGATTACTCTGGTGAAAAGAGTTTTCACTCCTATCTGTCACATTTCAAAACACAACCCTTACTGCAGCCAGGGAAGGAGAGTTAATTGGACCTGGCTGTCTACCATGTCATGACCCAAAACCAGAATGCTGAGGCCTCTTTGTTTAGTCAGTCTTACTACTACTAATTGGAAAGAAGGGGATGGGTAAATTCTTGAGCCTCTTCTCAATCTCAACAAGCATTAGAAGAACAGAAAGCATCAATTATTAAATTAGTGTGACATTTTGCATAGAGGCTTGTAATTATTGGTAGAAACTGAACAGAAAAAATCATACCCCTATTCATGGCTTCTCAGGACTGAAATAAAATTCATTAATCATTGAGTACCATAGTCTGCTGTTATAACACACCTTCCATTGATCAAGTGGATTGACGATTAATTGAGATAACTCATTTTGTTGCTTAAAGTCAGACTACCTTGGCCATGGAATAACTTTAAGCTCTAGAAGTAATTCTGAGAGAATTAAAAGGGAAAACAGAATATACTGTCTTCTGATGATTTCTGTTGTTCTTCCAGTGACTAGCCAAATTACTTTCTGACCAGTTTGTACCTATCTAATCCTCTTTGAAACTAAACATAATGACAATGATCATACGAGACACAGCATGACTTGTAACATTTTCCATGTTTATATTATAAAGTTAAACTGAGAAATGAAGTCTCTGAAATTAAATATGGATTAATTTATTCACTTTCCTATTCCTAGCTGCAAACCTTATATATATATATATATATAATATATATGTGTATATATATATATGTATATATGTATATATGGTTTCCCTGGCACATGAGTCCTGAATTCAATAAAAATTAAAATTTAGTTTAAAAATAAATAACTTGATACTCTCCAGAATTTTTTTATCTTATGGATTACTAATTAATTGAAAAATTTGTATACTTTTTTTTCCCCTGAAATGAAATAAACTCCTAAATAGGTCATTTGAATCAAATAACTAAATCTTGAAAAAGTAACTAAAACTTAAAATTGTTAAAGCATAATATTTTCATAATATAAAAGTCTGTTTTTGTTTTTTTTTCATTCCTGCGGAAAACAAAGACATTTGTGAATACTTACATTTCTCTATTATTGATATTACTTTCAACAAAACTTTTTTTAAAAATTATAAAAAATATTTTCATTACAACATTCCCACATATCTTAGCGATTCCCTAAAGAGAAACATTTTTTAAAGAAAAGTACTTTAACATCAGCAGCAAGACTGCTAAAATGAGCAACTTTTAAAGGTTTGGAAATCTATATGTTCTCATGGTTGCTGGACTATAACACTTAAAGTGGATCTACTGTCATCTGCGCTGAGGTGAGCTTAAATTTTCCTCAGTGACTCCAGGATCAGTGTCAGTGTGTCACACTTTAATACTAAGCACTGATGGGTTCAGAACCTAAGAGAAAAGTGGATAAAGGTCTATGACTTCTGTTTAAAACTATTCTATTACTATTGCTGGAACTAGATCTGAGCTTGGTACAATATATTTCAAATTCTTTGATTTCTGCTTTCAAATTCTGTGGTTTCTGATAAAACTATGCTTATTCTATTAAATATGTGCCACACTGTATTCACTGTAGACTGTAATTTTTATGTTTCCCCATAAATAGGACCTGACATAATGCAGAGCCAAAAGTGTTCTTTATCTTCCAGATCTTACCCAGGCTACTGAGCTTATAGGTCAGGATTTGAAGGTGGTTTCAAAACCAGATATTGAAGAATAGAGCAAGCCAAGGTTCATAATTGAAAGATAATCACTGAGGCATTCATCTGTGAAGTGTATGCATGTTTTCAATTAGTTGCAAATGTTCTTTACATTGTTCAATATATGAGGCAGGTTAGTCTTGCATTGTGGTTTAACCCCAGCCAGCAACCAAGCATCATTCACCCACTTGCTCCTTCCCCTACAAGTGGGATTTGGGAGAGAACTGGAAGTGTAAAAGTTACAGAACTTGTGGGCTGAGATAAAGACAGTTTCATAGGGAAAGCAAAAGCCATGTACACAAGCAAAGCAAAACAAGGAATCAATTCACTGATTCAAGAGCAGATGTTCAGCCATCCCCAAGACAGCAGGGCCCCATCACATGTCACTGTTACATGGGAAAGCAAACGTCATGACTCTAAACATCCCCCCTTTCTCCTTCTTCCCCCCACTTTATATACTGAGCATTATATAATGTATTATGGAATATCCCTTTGGTCACTTAGGGTCACCTATCGTGGCTGTGTCCTCCCATGCATCCCCAACTTCCTTGACAGTGTAGCAAAAAGTAGAAAAGGCCTTGTCCCTGTGCAAGCCCTGCTCAACAGTAACAAAACCACCTCCATATTATCAACCCTGTGTTCAACACAAATCCAAAACATAGCTCAATATTAGCTACTGTGAAGAAAATTAACACCACCTCAGACAAAACTGTTGATCTAGAAAACCTGTACCACCTTTCAAATAACAGAGATGCACTTTAGGGCAACTCAGACATTTTGAAACTGAGAAAAACATGTGAGCAGATAGCAAGAGAACTTGGAACATGCTAGTCATTGTGATGGAGTAACAGTAAGGCATACTGAATCACAGAATCCCTTTTGAATGTGCACATTGCTTTGTCAAAAGTGTGAAACACCTTTACAAAACCACTTTTACATGCTCTTGATCACCATTTATACATACATAAACCCATCCTGGCCACAAAGAGATAAGGGTTTTGCTGCTGTCATGACCAAGACTCTGTCTTGAAACAGAGAACTCTGAGGGAGTAAAAAAGTCCCCAATTTTAGAGAGTTAGAAGACAGATGTGCAAAGGAAAAATAAATGCCATACCTGCTCTCTTCATAAAATGAGTTGTTTCTTGCTGTCAAGGAATTCCTCTTAGATTCCCTTTTGTCTGTGTGGCTATGTCTCAGCATTCACTCTTGTTGTACATCATTTATCAGTATCAGCACTGGGAGCTAACCAGCATCTGTGGGATACGTAGTAGGTTTTGGATGAAAGCTCTCCCTGTTACCTTTAACAATGCCAATTGTTCTACATCCCCAGTGTTCTGTGCTTGTCTTTGGTGGTTAGAAATAGCATTCCCAGCTGCAGTGGGAAAGGGTTTTGAATAAATATTAGGCAGATAACAAACATATTACATATAAATTTTGCATGAATTGTATTTTAAACTGAGTAATAATTTTAAACTGAGGTTTTAACACTTATTATGAGCGTCTAAATTAGGGGTCTTTTTTATTAATTGTCAGAAGGCGTCTAAAGAAAGATCATTAATATCCTGTACTTTTCAGTCAATACAAAGAGTTAGGCATTTCTGATCCAAGATATTGGATTCAGACTTGAAATCTGAGACCCAGGAGGCTCTCACATTGTGGATACATTGCTGACAGCAATTTCTTCTACACTGCACTTTGGTAGAAACAATTTTTTCCTTCAAAAATATCTACATAGTTTTGTGCCACAACATGATATCTCCTCGGGAACAAACTACCCCATCTCTATCATTCAGTCCAATCTTTAGAAGTGCTGGTCATGAGGGAACTTCTTGATTCATAGAGAGGTCTGACTCTCACTGTGATATCCAATCAAGACTTTCATGGCTGCTGTGATAGCAAGAAAAAACAGCTGAGATCTGTAAGGAGACTGTTTCAGGATCTCTGTGGTCCCTGATTGGAAGTCACATGTATTCAGAGCTAAAAAGTGGTTTTGGGTTGACCTTGCCTGGACACCAGGTGCCCACCCAGCCAATATATCACTCCCCTTCCCAGCTGGAAAGGTGAGAGAAAATATGATGGAAAACAACTTGTGGGATAAGGGATAAGGAAGTTTACTAGAGGCAAAAACAAAATAAAAGTTTGTATGTGCAAAAGTGAAGCAAAAAATAACAAGATTTATTCCCCTCTTCCCATCAGCAGCAATGTCCAGCCACTTTCTGAGAAGCAGGGCTTCAACAATGTATTATGGTTTCTTAGCAAGCAGCCATAAGAATGTCACTTATGTCTAATTATATAGACTATATGGTCTGATTGTCTGATATCAGTTGACATGTATTTTGTGAGGGTATTCATACATGCTTGAACTTAGAGACTTCTTGTTCTTTTCAATTACAGAAGTGACAGAGGCCACAACTAAAATCAAGACAGAAATTTGGCAAAGGAAAACAACGAATGCCCCCCTTCCTGCCCCTTTCCTTAGGTTTTATATGTGAGATGACATCATATGGTATGGAATACCCCTTTGGTTAGTTTGGGTCACCTGGCTTAGTTGTGTCCCCTCCTGCAGGAGAACGAGATAGCTATGAGAAATGGAAAAAGAATTTTCAAAAGTGGACTTACGAGGACAGAAAGACAGAGGACCGAGCAGAGACGGTGAGATCCGAACATATATGGCTGAAGTTTAAAGAAAGAACTGGACTTTAGTTGCTCATGGACACTTTTTGATCCAAGATACAATTGTTCATAGAAGGATCATTTCACGACTATACATCGGTCATACAAAGCTGAACAGTAATCACTTTAGTCTTGTCCTGAGGTGTTGTCTGAGGTGTTGAAGTGATACCAAGGTCTGCAATCCACTGCAGTTTCTATGTCCTCCACTTTTGAACTATGAGCTTTTTCTAAAGTCTTGGCGGGTTAGTTGAGGTTTCAGGTATATTTGAATTTTTTTTAATTTCAGACTGTGTCAAGTGGTTTATTTATACTAAGTGCAGTGGGAAGCCTTGTGATTATCACTTATATGATAAGATAAAATGGATAATAAGATAGACAGATAGGAATTTATGCAGGGATAGGAGGAAATACGCCTTAAATAAGGTGCTTACAATCACCATCGTCATAGACATTAAGAAGAGATTCCCATCTGCAACATTCCAAACCCATTGCACAGAAGTAGGTTTTGGTGACCAGCAGTACAATTAAGATGTACAATGTAAATATAATTGTGAAAATATCTATACACTTTCACATCTCTGTATTATTTCTAAGCTTTATTGGCATTCATCAACTTCAGTTAATCCTGTGTGGCCCTAACACTGCTTCATAAGACACTGATTTTTTGCATGGTAAAATAACTTCTCTGACTTGATGGATATTGACAATAAAGGAGAGAGCAAATGAGTATCAATTTTCTACTTTATTCTCAGACTTTGCTATAACTCATGAAAAACAGAAACATGTTTTTTGGGGTGGGTGTGTTTTCTTACAAAAATGCTCTACAGTGTTTCAATGTCTAGCAGTTATTGTGACCAGATTTTTTTACAATTCATTATTTCCAAATGAAATACACATTGAATGTTTACTGAGTTTTAGTTTATACATGTGCTGCTATTCTACATGACTCATCTGTGGGAAAAAAAAAGTAAAGAATTAAAACGAAGAAGTTTTAGTTAAGTTGAAAATCCTGGTTTTATTGTCAGTGAAGAACAACCATTTAATTTCAGCATTTCTTGCATAATTTTGTGGACTTTTAGAATCACTACAACGCTAGAAGAGATTGAGAATATATGGTGGCGACATATTCTAATATGTACATGTGGAGAATACAAAAAACTCTATATGGCTCAGATCAGTTTCTGTTTGGTCACACAAGCATTTGTCATGCAATACCAATCTTTAGACTAATATAAGAATTTTTAATGTTAATAAGAACAAAGGAAAAGCCTTTTGAGACACAATAATTACAATACTTGTTTACCTGCACTTGCGTGGAGGGTTGGGTTGGCTCACTGCCAAACCCAACTGCTGGCCACACAGATTCTCCCCTCCTGAGAGAGAAGGAAAAAAGCTACCCAAAGACAATTGTAGTAAAAGTATATATATATATTCATATATATTACAATTATATACAATCAAACACTCTGAATATACAGCATAAGAACCCCAAACAACCCCAAAAGGAAAAAAAAAAGCGGGAAAGGGAAAGAGAAAAATGGGACAAAAATGGGTAAAAACAAAACAAAACAGATACACACACTCGTAAACTCAGGGAAAAGCTCAAATAAGTAACTAGCACAATAAATTCTCACCAAAACTTCCCTCAAGAGAAACAGTAGAAATCCCCACCTCCATATGGCTGAGACACCAGCTTCCCAGACAGGCCTCAGCTCACATAGATAAGAGCTAAGCTGACACAGAGACCTGATGTCCTCCCCAGCAGATGAAAGGAAGAGAGAGAGGGAGGAAACCTTCCTCCTGTCTTATATACCCCTGATTACATGAAGGAATGGTGTGGAACACTTCCTTAGTTATAACCCTGTTACCAGAGAAGGCCTAGACCAAAACTAAACCACCACAACTTGTTTATCTGCACTTGTCGTCTTTGATAATAAAATGGTTTACAGATTATTCTGGTTTATTGCAGATTCACAGTTTAGTTTGCTTTTAAAAATTACTGCCTTTGGCTCATAAAGAATCTGGAAACTTAATTTGCTTCCTTAGAAAATTCTCTTGGATACTTTTTCTGGAAATATATTTTAGAAGTTGTTTTTTGCTTTTTTTTCTGAAGATGGGTAGACATTACTTTAATATTTTACTGGTTGTAACTTGCAAATTTCGTTTTTTTCTAAACTTCAATTTTATGTGTGATGTATACATATACTATTGAGCATTCATAATTTGGTTTTTTCTATTGATATTTTTCACCTGTACTCCAAAACATGTTTATATAAGAGTAAATAAGACAAAGAACAGTATTCCTATTAGAATGAAAGATGCTCATATATACAGAAAGGCACATCCTAGCCCTTGGAAGTTCCCAGAAAAAATGGACAAGACAGATATTGGAGGTTGGGGGGGTGGGCAGGTGGGCAGGGGCAGAGAGAGGGTGACAGCACATGCCAAGCCACAAAGGTAGAAATAGTCACAGGGCCCTTAAATGCTCATCTATTGTCCTGCCCCTTATGTAATACAACTTTGATTCTTCAAAAAACTTTTAATAAACATTCATAGGAATCCCCAAGAAGTCAAAACCACCAGGCCATAGTATTTTAAATTTAATTTGGAAATACCATTCCTAAGCCATAAAGTACTACAATCTATGTAAGCAATTTTGTTTGGAGTCTTTGAACATGGAGAGGAAACCTGACTTTTATTGCTACATTCTATTTGACTCATGAGCAAAGCAAAAAGGTTGACAGACACTCGCATGAACACACAGCACCCATATGAGCTTTCTACAGATATGAGACAACCAATTCACATGCCCTATAATTATTCATTCTTAAACTAAGAAGACTAAGAAATATCATTGAACATTGTCTGTTTGCCTGACCTTACTAGCATTGGTGCTTAAGTTCTGAATCAGTTCAAAAGAGCATCATATAAACACAGCGAAATCTTGGCTCAGCTAAGCAGTCTCAGACCAACAGTTTTGCTGTTTCTCCGGTTGTAAACCATGAGTGCACTGTAGCTTTGCTGACTTGCAGTGATCTTCAGTCTTTGAGGCTCCTGCAGACAAGGGGGTAAAGGTACTACACTGACAGTAATGAATGAATGCTGAATTAATCTGAAAATTGCAGGTTATTTTTGCTTCCCTTTTTATGACTCATCCTCACCCCTTTACTTCTGTTAGGAGTGGGGGTTTTTTGGGTTATTGTGGTTGGGTTTTTGTTGTTTTGTCATTTGTATTTTTTTTTTCGTTTTGGTTACTTGTTTGACAGAGTCATTTCTGATTCAGAAACTGTTAAAGTCCTTTGCTTTAAAGGAGTTTAAATGCTAAAACACAAATGTTAAAAGGGTTTTACTGGAGAGTTTTTCTCCATATTTCTGCAAATGAATGTCAGTTTCAATGATTTCAAGTCACTGTTGCAAAACTGAAACACTGGCAAAAAGAGAAGGGGTGTCTGTAACCAACCATCTAAACTGCACCACTGATGTTTCCTTACATATTTATCAGTAGGTTTAAATAATTTTTAATACCCCCTATCTTCCCAGTTGTTCATTACGACAGATGCTGCATCTTTCTGTGTAGCAATCTCTGTAAGATGATATCTTGTTGGTCTTCTTCACTAAGAAAATCCCCAAACCAAACAAACCCCACAAGCCTTTTTTTTTACTCTCGGCAATGTCTCAATTGTCTCAAAGAGGTTGTCAGGTGTGGAAAGGTTCTGATCATTGATGCTGTAGTTTATTTGGAATCTGGGTGTTGACAAGAATACTATTTTCATTTTTATCCTGAAAGCTAAATTAGTGTTTGACTGCTTATGACTTTAAATTTCTAATGCCAGATGAAGGGGTTAAGTCTTTTTTCTTTTTTTTTTCCTTTTTTTTTTTCTGTTCAAACCCAAAATTGTACTGTGAAGCATTTAGAATGAGAAAGCAAGGACAGCCTTAGCAAAACTAAGATATGATTTCCCTCACTTATTTCTTTAATAGAGACATCAATCTCTCTTGTCATGGTTTTGTTGCTATACATATAGAGTAGACCTCTTTTTTTTTTTATTCTGACTGATTTACTTTTATTCTATATTGAGGAAAACCAACAAACTAGAAAACAGCAAAAGAGGAATTGTAATATGCTGCTTCCCAATTGAAACACTAAATGAGAGCTGTTTCAGCAGGTAACATACTATACTTAAAGTTACAGTGAACACTAAATACTAGTTTTCTTGTGCTATTTATAAATGTCTCACTCTTTTCTTTTTCCAATCCCATTTAGTATATTATATCATATATGAAGAATTATCACAGTCTTTCATTTTATACATCATGTTGTGTGTAAGACCTACACTTACTGCCACTTCAAATATAGTGATAAACTAAGGAGCAGCCAACAGTTTTTGTAGCTAGTGCTGCCTTGGACATAGATATGATGTCTTGAGAGTAATTATAGTTTTCGTCTGAGCAGTTTGGCTCTAGTCTTTCTGCCTTTTCTCTGGATTTAACAGCTCACAGATCTTTCTTCTGCCTTTATTTGATCTCTCCTTCAGAGATCCCAGGGTACCCATGTACGGCTGCTACGCTATGCTAATGTGAAATGTGGGCTTCTTGGAAATTCCTACGTTATGTTTCCTATAGCCCATTGATCCTGGCTTGCTCATTTCCACCTTTCTCAGCAAGGGACCACTCTAATGGCTCTTAAAATTCATGTACACCTACAGTAATTATGCCAAGTCCTATCAAAGTTCTGATATTTACTTATTTTTAATCACTAAAATAATTTCAGAAATTAATTGTAATTATGTATGAATGCAAGTATAAAGTACCAGATATGATAAAATAATTAATCCTCCTCAACATTTGCATCAGTCTGTTCAAAACTTGTATATGAAAAGACCATTTTAAAGGTGTTTTTTTGCTCTCTTTATAGGGATTAATGGGTTATGCTATTTGACCACTATAGACAAGCTCAATCATGTGCTTTAAATTCAAAGTTAGTATTAATGTAGTGCATCTTACACAGTAAGTACTTACACAAAGGTCCTAATATTTTTCCTTCTTCCTAGTTTATCCCAAGTACAAGAAGCCATTTTAAACTTTAACTATACTTCAGTCAATATTGCAGAAAAAAAAAAAAAAAAGGAGGTGGGATAAGGTGAGGAATTTCTGAGCATGTTTACTATGCAGAGTTATTTTACAGAGTAGCATGTTCAGACTCAACATGAAAATTTTTCTTCAGCAAAAAATCACAGAAATTTCAATGTGAGAGCTTAAAATTCTGATTTGTGCACATTAAAATAGACAATAGTAATTTTTGAACACAGGAAATTTTACTGTATTTCATAGAATTAGCAGTCAGGACAGTGAGGACTGTGACATTTCCTGAATGTCTCTGAAAATTTGTAACTCCAACATTTTCATTAGTGATTCTTCCATGCTAAATAACTGCCACTTTTAACACTCAGTTAAATTTCTAGATATATTGAGCAAAACACAAAGACACGTATATTTAAAACCACATAAATCATTATCCTGTTTATTACTTAGAAGAAGGAAAACATACTGCTCCTCTCAGCCAACACCTTAATATGTCAAGGTGGATGTATTACTCTGGCATAGACAAATGTAAGGATCTTATTCAAAAAATACTTCAAGACTGGTCTTCCAAAACAATTAGAGATGCCAGCTTTCAGAAAGGAGCATATAACTTTTAATTGCCTTAAAATCTACAGCTTGAGTAATATACTTTTCTGCATAAGGAAAGTGTTAGATTTAAAACAAACATGAGAAAATCTTCTTACCTTCATTCTATAAAATGCCACATTTCTAGTTAACAGTTAAACTTAAAAACAAACAAACAAACAAACAAAAACCACAAAAAAACCCACAAACCAAAATGTTATTTACTTGGTCTTTACATGCTTTAAATTAACTTCTACATTTTTTTAGCTACTTTTTAAATTTTCCTTCAGCATACAGATCACTGTTTGATATCTGAAGTTCTCAGAAGACATCAGTTTTTCATAATATCTTCCACAGACTCTGCACATTGAGTGTTTCAAACTCTCCCTAAATAATTCCAGAAGTCCCTGGATCAAGATCTGGAGATCACCAGCTTCTGTTATTGTGAGGATCTCAGTGCATTACCAAACATCCAGGAGGGATGCAAAGAGAACTAACAAAATTCCAGGTTGTTTCCTTTGATATTTAATGTCATATTCAGAGTGCAGATTTCTTGTCTGCATATGAACCATGGTGAAACTTCTAGAAAAAGCAGATATTAATATTCAAGCTTCATACTGATCCAGATACTTGTCAGTCACCTGGAAAAATCTGAGGTTTTTGCTGTGACTTTGCTAGGTCTGCTCATGCTATTCCTTGAGACTAATATAAAGAGAAAATCTCTACCCTTCCTATTCCACTAGACTACATGTATTAATGTGCTCTTCACAAAATAACAATATTTTGCTAATTTGGCAATTTCTGAAAGATCTAAAGACACGAACACAGTAAAATATTAATTCATACCTAAAATGTCATTATAATTATTCTTCCTCCCTTATTTCTAGTTTAGGGGATTTTTAGTTGATGAAAGTTTATTTTATATTAGATTATCTTGTTCCTTGTAAATTCAAATGGAGAAAACCAGTGAGAAACCATTGAACAGCACTAAGCAATACCTTTTATACTGCTTTTGAATGTCACTGCTTCTTATATTTAGGCTTCCTCATTTTATAACACAAAATTGACCACAGACACATCCTTTGAAGAAGTGATACAAAGCTGCTATGATGAAAATCACAGAAAGGATCTTTCATGCTACAAACTGGAAAAAAAAAATGCTGATGTATACTAAATATTTGCAGATTCCTCTAACAAAGGTGAAAGCAGCATGATTCTGAGATTGTAAAGACTTTGCATGGAAAACGCAATACTCAAAATGTTTGGAGAGAGTAGCTATAAAATATTGTGCTGTGCTCTTGTTTTCCTACAGAACACATTTCGTGTCTGTTTTGTTTTGTTGTATACCATTTGCTTTCCTTTTGTCCTTTTCCTTGTTTAATGTCAAAGCATTTACAATTTCATTAATCCTAGTTATTAGTCACCACTCCGTGCAGTAGAAGACAGAGACATACTCAGAAAGATAGCTTGGTCCCCAGTTGTTGTTATTGTCTATAAATAATTCTGTTAGACTTCCTAGACACCCTAATATCTATATGGGTTCCACAGAACTGCCTAAATGTTCTTAAAAAGATAGTCCTAAACTAAAAGTGTAGTATAACATGCTGTGGTCATTTTATCCAGTTAATGCAAAATTCTTCAGGTCTACCTCAAGGAGTACAGTTTATCTTCAAGCTATCTACCTGTAACACTGTCTAGTC
Source organism: Sclerurus mexicanus (assembly GCA_013396755.1). Taxonomy (NCBI): domain Eukaryota; kingdom Metazoa; phylum Chordata; class Aves; order Passeriformes; family Furnariidae; genus Sclerurus; species Sclerurus mexicanus. Next base: position 187,744 of record VWZF01001525.1, on the reverse strand, counting down.
CTCTTGTAATCTATCTCCTTGTTGGAGAGCATTCATGAGTAACATAAATATCAGTCCCCTATTTTAGAGGTTTAGAATTACTTCCCTAAATGATAAAAGGCTACAAAAGAGCACAAAATAGAACTTATATCTTCTATTTTAATTTCATATATTTATATATATACAGAGAGAGAGAGAGAGAGAGAGAGTAAAATGCAGCTAACTGGAGGGAGGAATGGAAAGATCTTTCAAAAAAGGCAATATCATCAAAGGAAGATCAATTTTCTTCACCTTTTTTTTTTTTTCTGATTCTCTTATAATTTATAGAAAGTGAGGCTGAGTGCACAGTTGAAGATATCTGCACTGTTTTAGAATAAGGTTCTCAACCTTCATTCAAACACTTAAAGTGTAGATTATCTTGCAAAAATAGTGTTCTATTTACTCTAATTTTACCTTCTTACAGTTTGCATGTGTTATCACTTCATGTATCCACACTCCACCCCACACCAGTTCGATGTGTTAGAGGTCTCTAAGAAGCATAATTGTCTCACAGTAGGTCTACTAGCTTGTACTATTAATATTTTCCTCTATTTCCAGAGAGATTTCCACATCACTGTTGTTTTGGTTTTTTTTTAAATGTGTTCTTTTTTTTATTTATGTTCTTTAGGAGCACATAAGGTTATCCATAGCTGTTTTTAAACTTGTTGTGCCACATATTCCGAAGTTCCTTCCTTTCCTTCACCTTCTTAAGCTTGGGATCTTTGCTTTTCAAATGACAAATGCCTCATTTTTCTAGCACTGCTCACACATTGGTTGAGCAACTAAGAGTCAACAACGAAGCAGAGAAGAAAATGAACTTGTTTTCAGTTCTGGATGACCTTATTTTCTGGTCATTCTGTTTCATGACAGTAAATGAGGTTGACATCACTTCCAGTAAAAGAACTTATAATTCTGATTTTCTGTACAAGTAATTGTGGTTGCATAGACAGAGTCTGGTTCTGGAAAATAAAGGCTTGAAAGAAAGTATTGTGTTTTTTTGATTTTTATGAGTCGTTTGTCTAATTGTATTTTTTCATCTGCACCAACTTTTAAAAAAAAAATTCTAAAACATTTCCAAGGGGAAAATATGCTTTAAAATATTTTTATATAGTTACTGCAATTTTATGAAAGGAGAACAGGTTGGTTATTTCTTTGATTGTATTTGATTTCTGTTGTTAGGAGAAAGAAGTGGAGTATGTATTTTTGTGTTGCAAAGCAGATTTTGTGGCCTCATGTGGATTTCCCTGCATAGAAAAATAGGTTGTGTTGTGGTTCTGATTTTTATTATTATTATTTCTCAGTCCATTCTTATTTTCTAGTGTTGCTATTTTTCATCTGCAATTCTGAAGGAGTGGTAGATTGCTTTTCAGTGTTAGATAATATAATCAAATAGATCAGTGTCTGAAGGAATACTATCATCTCAAAAATTACTTCTGTTTGAAAACATTGTGCTTGCTCTTGTTGTAACTTACAAAAAACAGACCATATTTCTATAAAGAAAGGTGATGGGAGGATAATTTAATTTCTTTAAGTGTGTTTATTATATGCTTTTCATAGCACTTTATCTACAGTCAGTTTCAGTTTCTTGTGTAATGCCTCCTAGGCAGACTCCCCTACTTTTTTGATATCAGCAAGAATATTATTTTAGTTGAAAATCATCACTCTAAAATCACAAGAGGTAAAGGAGAGATTAACTAATGTATAAAATACTTGAAAATAATTTTATAATTTTTTTTCAATAACTACATTTTAGATTGATGGTGTCTCATCAATTAAAATAACATTTTCAGAATTTTCAGTAAGAATAAATTGTTCATTATTTCCTCCATGCTTTAGCAAATCATGTATTTTGCATGCTTTAATTCCTTAAATTATTTAGTCTTTTTCTTCCTCTGAAACGACATCAGTGTACATATATTTCAATGTGTATTATCTGGGTTGCACATACACTTCCTAATCAATCTTGAGATCAAATTTCTATAGACATATACATTTTAATATGCAATGTTAAAGTTTGTACTTGCTTAATGTGCTGTTCAAAATCAAGGGATATTTGCACAAATAAAATTCTGTTATTAAAACATATTACTCCTTCACAGTGAATCTAAATCCAAATGATTTTAATAAAAATGTCTAAATTACTGTGGCACAAGGACAAAAGAAAATACTGCCTTTGTTTACTTTTTTTTTTTTAGTCAAGAATGTGTCAAGTTGTCAGTTTTTCTAATTACTTACTGTTAGAATCCAAATCAATGTACCTTTTCTGTATATAGAGAGGAAATAACCTTTTCCATAAATTCTACCACATCCATAGATTTCCATAAATTCTACCACTAGGAATGGACTCTTGGGGATGGTCCTGTGCAGGGCTAAGAGTTGAACTCAATGATCCTTGTGGACCTCTTCCAACTCAGCATATTCTGTGATTTTCTTGTTCTGTGACCAAATCCATCTTTAACTTCATGTAGCCTTCTAGTGGGCTTCCAACATGTCAGAGAATTGCAAGGTTATCAACAAGAGTTCAGCATGTTGAAGACAGTCCTTATTCTGTAAATTACAAATAACAATCAAAATTTGATCACACGAGATGGGGGCAAAACCTTAGAAAATAGGCAAGTGACCCCACAAAGGCCTCTAAATGATAGAAAACATTATATCACAAAATGAAGGAAAGAGTTAAAGAGATTATTTGAATGGAAAAGAGAAGGAATGTAAGACCTACGGTGAATTGGAAGACAGTAGCTCTGCAGAAAGGCAGGGGACAGAATCTGGAAAGGATTTATCCCACAATAGACCAAATCTAGTTTATCTGAGCCAGCTGTAAAAATCTGAACTAGTATGGCCTATGACTACACATGAGTTGTTTTTAAATTAATTTCTGGATTTATGTAAGAATTGAAGGCATCATGGTTAAGAGCAAAATATAAAACATCTGAAATCCATGTACTTCAGCTGGAATGATACTTTAGAATAAAATAGTGCTGGAAAAGATACACAGAAAATTAAATGAAACAAAAACATCTATTATTGCTTCTGTCAGGATGCCTACATTTTTTGGTTAAAACTCCCACTTTTGCTCATATGGAAATGAAAATAGGAGACTGGCATTATTAAACACTTAAAGAAAGTCACTAAATTTAGATACGCAAATTCAAGAAAATGTACATTTAGTTCATAATTCTTGCATAAACAGTGGAAAACTGAAACTCTAGGAAAACTAAGAACTGTGATTTCATTATTATCCACTTTAAATGAATTGCTTATAAAACAAAGGATACACTTTCAATCTCAAACCCAATACAATGCAGCTTCTCAAATGTCATTGACATCATAAAACTGCAGAACAGAAAAGCCTGTACCTAGCTTTGCTGTATTTATTAGGAAAAATAAATCTTCTTTAGAAAATCATGACACATAAGATTGTGCAATAAGCAGTACAAGCACAGAAATGCCAATGTTTCTGAAAAGAAATTTCTATTGAATAATAAATGTTCTATACATATCATACTTATATATATATCATTAGTGCAATATATTTATATTATATAATATATTAAAGATAATAAATATGATCTGCAGCCCACACAGCTATAAATAAAGAGGGAATAGGTTGAATTCAATAGGTTCAATGATGCAAGGATAAAACCAGAGTCATTCACATGCATATGAAAGTGTGGCAGACTAAGTTTTGCACCCCTTTTATTTCTCAACCATAAGAACAGTTCATATGCCACTTATGAAGAAGTTGCTTCATCCCAAACACAATTTAAAAGTTTTGTATTTCTTTTTTTTTTAACTTAATCTTTTTAAACCTATAGAAAATTCTGTGGTTTTTTTTTTCAGTTTGCTGTTTGTTTTACTTTCTTTTTTTTGTTGGTTTGGTTTATTTGGTTTTTAATTTCTTTGTTTAAAACTGTAGAGCAGAAGTACAAACTTTGAAATAAGAGTCATCATTCAGACTGTATATCTAATCATATTTGTGGTTCAAATTCCTTTCTTAGCTGGGGTTAGATGTGACTTCATTAGAATTATTTTATAAAATTTTCCTAGAAAATACTTCAAGTTCTGCTTGGATTTGTGCTTTCACATCCCAGTTTCATACTGGAAATATAATTAAACTATAAATATATATACCCCCAAAATATTTAAATTTAAAGTTAAATTCTTAATTCAGTAAGATGAACTTTAATCTTAAATAACCTCAAGCTAGGTTCAATTGCATAACCTAATTATAAACAAGGGGGTTTAAAGTTCTATAGTAACTATCAATTATTAATGTAATGTCCCTTTAATAAATGTTTATTTTTTTCCTAAATTCTAGAAGGAAGTTTAAAATACCACACAGTATTTTCTAGTCTGAATTTTGCATTCTTGAAGGGTGTATCTCTTCTAGATATACTGTATTGAACTACACTGCATCTGCATTTCTTCTGCCTAGAACAGACTGAATTTAATCAGGATTTCCAGTTACAAATATAAAGGAAACATTTTGAAGATTTTTGTAGCATTTGATATTAAAATGGGAACCCTGGATTTTTACTTAAATATTAAATAAGAACTTCCCATCAATCCTCTTCTGAATTTTATCTTTTGTTTAAGAAACATTGAAAACAACACTAACTCTGTAAATATTCTCAAGATTCGTGATCTGGGAAGACTAAGAAAATATTTATTCATGTCCCCTGTAGAAGTAAATTATATCATCTTGGTAAATTAAAGTCTTAAGTTAACAGATGTCCATAGCTGTTCCTAGATTGCAAACTATGTGAGCAACAAATTCCATTATGAATTAATAGGGAAAGAGGTGAAGTTTGTCAGATGAAGGTGGACAATGAAACAAATACTTAAATGGAGGCAATTATTATATTTTTTTATTTGACAATATAAGGGCAAGTCTTCATATGTCATATCTTTGTATTATATTCCTTTACTCCCCCATGCTTTATCCATGGTCTTTGAGAGTGATCTTTGAGAAGTCTTTGTGAAACAATGATTTGCCAGCTCAGATTTCTGATCATGTACAAACAGAAATAAGCTTGATGAGATACAAGTATGTTATGGATTTTGAACTTCAAACTGTAAAATATATTTTAAATAAGTAATTTCTAAGGATTTCACCTGGAAAAAAAAAGTCAATGAACATTAAAATGTTATTTTTTCTCTTTCCTCTGCTACATTGTCTCAGCTGTAGCAGGTTTTCCTTAGATTTCAAGCAGACTGGTTTTCAAGTAATGCTGCAGTGAAAACCCCAAATCAAAACAAAACAACCACCTCCCGCTTTCCCCAAAAGACATTTCTATAACTAATACAAGCACTTATAAATAAATGTGAAGATCCTAAAGAATTTTTTTGAAATTAGATAAGAAGGGTAGCGTGTCACAGTCTAAGAAGAAGTCATTTATTTATGCCAAAAAACCCCCTATATAGAAAGACGAGACCTTTAGTAGCTAACTACATGTAAGCTACCTCCTTACCTGCCCTATGTTAGGAATATATACTCAAGTGGTATTTTGAGCTTCTGAGAATGCTGAGATATGTTTAAGCTAGTAAAAACTAGAAACATTGACCCTGTTCAAAGTTATCTCCACCTGTATTGTACACAGAGAAGCAAACTTGTAATTCTGGGCAACATTCTTAAAGAGAGTCCTGCTGTCTTGCTTAGTTACAAACAGTTTTTTAGTCAAAATAACCATTTTTATTCAGAATAATCATTCTCTCATTGATGACAGTAATGTATAAATGTAATGAAATACATTTTTAGTAGCCCATACATTTCCAAACACTGAAAAGTTCCATAGAATGAACAGTCCTTGTTTTATCTGTTTTAAGTTTAATCTTCTTGATTAAGAAATACAATTCATTCCTGTAATTATACCAGAATGAATTCTCTGGGGGGTTTTCATTTGCTTTAATTTAGTTATAAATACTAATTGATTTTTCACTCAAATCCTCTGGAACTTGGGAGATGTGGTAGGGGTAGGACAGTCTGCAGAGCAATGCTGAAGAGGTATGATTCCTGTTTGCTTTATAGCAGAATTAAGAACTCTGTTGAAGAGGGTTACCTATCTGCAAATATGCTCAAATACCTGGTCAAAGCATTCTGCAGATTTTTAAAGATAAAAAGTACCAACAAACACAGAGCAAAGCAATCCTTATATGAACCCAGTGTACTCTAAATTCAAGTATTTTGGTACTTTTCTGAAGTCTGAGGTTCCAGCAAGTTAAAAATGATAACACGACCAATGATTTTCTCCTTTAAACACAGAAAATGAAAAAGGTCAAATGCCATGCAAAAGTATTTACTGCAAATGAACTTCAGAAAATCTGAGCTGATGATTGAAAATACAGCTCCAACTCTTTCTTACTTATGGAATTATGGGAATTTTACTCCTGACGCTTTAAGTATACAGCTAATGGGAGCAGAGCTTTCAAAATGTTTTTAGTGATTAGAACTTTTGTTCATATATTTTCCTGAAAAGTTCCTTCCTTTACTTCTGCTAGAAATCAGCCTTGCATTTAAGAAACATTTCTGTTTGTTTGAATATCTCAACTATCAAAACATACTGAATGATCACAGACAGCACTTTGTCATCAGTTAAACCATTTTTTGCCCAGTACTGTTAATTCACTCATATAGCATCTTGTAATGATTTTTGTTTGTTTGTTTGTTTGATTTTGGTTGGGTTTTTTTGAAAGAAGCCAGAATGCAACCAGAAGCTTATATTTCAGTGATTTGTAAGACATGAGAGGATAAAGATATGAGAAAATAAAATGCTTTATCTAATAAGAATGATAAAAAGGTACTGTAAGAAACAATCAAACAAAGAAATAAAGATGTTTGTCCTGAATCCCACAGTTCTTCAGAGAGCAAACACCACATTGGAAGACTAGATTTTCTTTTCTTTTTCTTTTTCTTTTTTTTTAATTATCCACACTTTTTGCCTTTTTTATTTTTCAATTGCAGCAACAGAACATATATAAATGATCTTAACGATCTTAATGTTTTAAAATAATTGTCTAGGTGGTTAACAGCATTAATTATTTTATTATCTAGCCTAAAAGAAACTGAATCTGTGATTTATGATGTCTGAACTTTAGCGCTATTTTTTTCAAGTTTGAAAGGAATGATACCTGGTATTTAACTAATTGATAATAGTGAGTAAAGAGGTTAATCAAGTGTTCAGACTGTTAGGTTCTCTTTTTCAGACAGCAGGAATAAAAAGTATAGTGTTCTGGTAACTGCCCAACATTTTCATCAAAGCTGTGACAGGACATATGTAGGTCATCTTATTATGGAATAAGAAACAAAAGACCCAGCACTGTCAGGGATGTATTTTTATTAAAGATACAACCTCTCACTGTAGTAGAGCCACCAATTCCTCTGTGCTAGTTTATGAGGAAATAATTTTTATCCCTATATCATGTGAGTCTATTTATCCCTTAGCCTTACAGTTTATCCATTCTGGAACAAAATTACAGTCTCATAAAAGTGCAGTAGTATTCTAACTGCAAAATTAGAATTCTATATGAAATATTGTAGACTGTTATTAAGAAGTGATTGTTTTGTTTAATTGCTGGTTATAAAATAATATTAAACACATCTGTTGATAAAACATTTATAGGTAAAGCATTGTAAAGATATGGGCAAATAATATACATTGTATAATTATTAAGCATATTTAGGGGATTTTTTAACTTCATAAGTCTTGCTGAAAGTTCAGTATTTTTTTCTGACGATATCATAGACTATTTTAGCTCCATTAAGATAACTTGTTTCTGTAAATGCTTGAGGTAATCATACTGTCTGCATCCCTCCTTAAAAATATCATGCTGCAATTTTTATACTAGACTATCCTCTTGTATAGTGTAAAGACTTCTTTGATTAAGGCTGGATAAATCTGTGTTGAGACTGAAGCTAAATTGAGTCAAGACTGAAATTGATTGAGATTGGATAATTTCTCAAAATGTTAATGGGTACCTGAATTTAAGACAGAATATTCCAACAGTGAACACAGTGACTAGAGATCTTACCTTCCTAATGTATTTTAGTCCTAGTTAGGAACCTATAATTTCTTTGTTATTCCAGGAAATACAGATATTGACAGAAAATCAAAGTAAAAACCACCTCAGAACTTGAAGTTTTTACTTTGATTGGGTCTGTATCCTAATCACTTTGTATGGCTCTCCTCCCATTTAGTAAATGCTATAATTCAGATTTAAAAATAATATACTCCCCTTCTATATTGAAACTAGAAATTTAAGGTACATAAACTAACAGTTAATCACAGAGTTTGATAGTACTTGATTGCTTTTTCAGTAAGCTGTGAGTTTCTGTTAGCTTAAATTTGGTTATACAGGATTGTATAAGTAATCTTCCTGAATTTTAGCTTGTGTCCCAAATTCAAGAACCGTAATATTTAATGCAAATATGGCAGCTGCTGTCTTAATATGCTCACATAATAGGAATTGAGCCAATGAACTTCAGAACTAAAAGCATAAAGCAAGAAGTAATAGCAAAATGGTCAAAATGTTGTTACCAGGGAATATAATAAGTTAAAGCCTTTGTGTAATGGCTCTGAAGGGTATTTAAAATGTAGTGTCACCAATAAAATCCTTATTTTCATTGTACAAATGTCCTGGTTATAGTGGCTGGGACCAGTTTGTCACTGCATGGGTGTGGCCAGGGCTGTGTATTCTACACCCTCTATGTCATTTCTCATGAACTGTTAACAATGCAGCTGTTAACAATGAACTGTTAATCTGCAGCAGTTGTTCAGGACACACCTGGCACCTCAGGCTACAAGCTGGGTGTTTAGGAACTCTGTGAGATAACAAAATTTTTCCTGTCTTCACACCAAGACCTCAGGTGTGATAACTCCCCTCTGAGGAGGCATTAGCACCTTCACAGCCAGCCTGAGGGGTCATGTCTGCTAATGGGCCATCAAGGATTCCAAAAATATGCCATGACTCACAGAGTAAATCACCCATTGTGAAACTCCTAGCACTGGGGGAGGTACTGGGCATTCCCACCTGAGCCTAAGCATATATAATCTTGGGGTTTGGGGACTTCTGGTACCACTCATGGGATCCAAAGGCCCAGGACCTCAAAAGGACTGTGACTGCCACTCTTGACCAGACTGTGACCATTACCTTCACAAGCAGGTTTCTTCTTTACTTCTACTTTCTTACTCAGGAAGGGGGGGGTCACATGATGCTCAGTACAGGGGCTAGTGAGCTCCATTCTGTTTGTGCCCCACAGTGCTGGACTGTATATCTGTTTTTGTGGGTCAAATGGAGTTTTCCTCTGTATTGTTGTACTTATTGTGATCTTTTTATTAAGTTGTATTTCTGACTTGTGATCTCTTTCTGAGTTGGGTTAATTTCTCCTGCCAGTTTACCTTTAAACCAGCACATCAAACCATTGAAAAATAGATCTGCAACAACGATAACAGGAACTTAGATGCCTAGTGCACAAGTGGGAACTTATGTGTAGACACATCAACTAATGAATTTAAATTTGATGTTGATTTTCAAGTTGATTTTGTAACTGTTAATTCTTCAGGGTTGTGGCTCTTACATAGCATTCAGTAGCCCCTCTGAAGCCTTTAAGTATTCCCTTCCCCAACTGGCAACCTGAGAAGAGATCTCTTTTAGTCAAACTGATGTTTTCTGCTATATCTCTGAGGGGCTTTCAGAACCAGCTCAAGGAAATTCTGCTGTCATGAGGTAAACTCCTGCAACTGAAACTAGGTAGACTTAGCAGTTATACAAGGAAAGTGAGGCATTAATTTCAGAGAAAATAAAAATATCTCTGTCAAGAAACCCAAAAATGGTTCTAAGAAGAGAGAAAAAAAATACATATAAATAAAGGTGAAGAGGTTTATAGAGCTTAAAGGTTGTTTTCTTGCAGACTTAAATACAGAGTGCTAGCCAACTCTTCTCATGATTGATTATAGAAAATATTATTACAGGCAGAGGTGGAGGATATGGAAAACACAGGGGAGTTTTTTGTTCGCTGATAATTCATTTGGTTGTCTGCTTTTGTTTAATTTATCTCACAAATAAACCCAAAGAAATATCTGATTTAATGAAACATGGGGTAAACTTAGCCTCATGGAAAAAAAGTTTATGATACTATGCTACATATCTTTGTTTTACAAAGACTGTCTGTAACCATTTTCTCTATTTTCAAAAAGTACCATGATCTTTCCAAAGAGTCCCGTCACTGCAGATTTTGAAAAAGAATGATAGAAATTTTTCTTTCTTTCCAGAGAGCACTGGACCACTAAGAGATAAACAGGTGATAAAATATGCTTATGGCAAACTGAGAATAAGCCATATTCCTTGAGTAAGCATCAAAGTATTTCCTTCTCTTTGCTAGCTTTCCAAGCAAATCCACTTTTGGGGGAATATTTTCTTAATCTTAATTATTTTCAGCAAATAATTATTTAATTTAATTATTATTTTAAATAAATATAATTATTTTAATTATTATCAGCAAATACTTTTACCATTTCAAGAACCTGATTTTGGATGAAAATAAGAGCTATATAGTAACAAAATCAACACAGGCTTCCTGCTCCCTCCCATTCTGAAACCTCAGTAACATTCAAAATCATTGATTTGATGACACCTAATTTCAGAGAAAAGTAGAGATCTTAATGTTCTTTTGCTAATTATATGTTGGCTAGGTGTCTATGGCTGTGCTCCTGCTTATCTGCTGAGAGGCAGTTGTGGGCCCTTGACCATCCAAGCCATTGCATTTATTTTCTTTCTCTGGAATTAGGAGTTTGTATAGAAGCTTCTGGGGTCTTTTTCTTACCATTCCTTAATCCTCTTTTCCTTCTGTTTGTTAAATTACCTCGTAGTATCAAGTTTAAGAAGTAGGAAAAAAATCTATCTATTAAATATGTGGACATAAGTATCCAAATACCTTGTATGAACAATTGTTCCATTTTGAATTAACACAAATCAGAAATTCTACTTTGGTATCCATAAACACAAGCAGGACAACTAAATATTGCAAATAGATTGTGGTGTAAAACTGCTAACCTTTTATTACTAGTTAGAAACTGCAACTCAACTCTCAGAGCTGAAGCAGAGGTGGCATTAGATAAAGAGTTTAAGTACATTTTTGTATTTTTTTTGATAGGAAAATTTCTGGGAAAGGCAGTGAAAACAGTATACCTTTAAATCATTTGTGAGTTCTAAAAAACATTGTCCTATAGGCAATACCATTTGTAAATTAGTTCTGTGTGAACTATTGATAAATAGAATTAGTAGAGTTCAGAAAAAAATAATAAAACTGACAGTGAGTTTTTTATCACTGAACTTGCCACCTGGAGGGAAAGGTTTGCTAGTGGGCCACCTATAATAAGGAGTATATAGAGGTAACCATTAATGAGAATAAATTTATTGAAAGCTTTTTTGAGGTTTTAAGTGCTGATAGATAATCTGCAGTACTCCTTAACTGCAGGAGAAAATGGATTCAGATCGATGGGGAAAAAGGGCTTGAAAATGTGGTACGCTGTTCCTTCATTTAAGTTCTCAGATCATCATACTTCAAAAAAGAAAATTGATACAACATATAATAAAAAATACAACCTCTAGAGGGCAAGCATTTATCCTTAACAATGATGAGAAAGCATGGGTAAAAAATTTTCAACAATAAAATTAAATATGGAGCTATTGAAAAATCAAATAAGGCCTTAGAGTTTGATAGTGACCCTATTTCTTTTATAATAACTTTTGGAAGCTACTCTGTGATTAAATCTGATAAATGACTTTTTTGTGCCTTACAAAATTTCAGTGTCCACATGCAAAAGCCCAAAGGGACAATAGTAGAGGCAGAGATACAGTTTTTGTAGTGTGTGCTAATCTCATGCACGATACAAAGGTTTTAAATCCTTCTACAATAAAGCTTCTACAAATAAAAGACCAGAGTTTTTTTCTTCTTTGTCACACGTTACAGAAAGTAAGAACTTTGAAGAATTAAACAAGCATGAATCAAAAAGTTCAATAATACAACCATCTGGATTTCAAAAACAGTTTTGAGTTTTTCTTTAGTTAAAAAAAAAAAATCAATCAAGAGAAGAAAATAAGAAAACTTAAAGGAAAGTCATAAATGCAACTCTAGGTTTGGAGACTGGTTATTATGAAGAAAGGACATAACTGTTAAATAATTGCAGCAACGTGATCTTCAAAATGTGTTTATTTGCAAAAGTATTGCTCCATCTCTGACTTCTTGTTCAGAAATATACTCCCCTTCAAGAACGTGACGTGAGTTTAAATTGTGTTAATTATGTATGTATGCATATAATTGTGCATATACATATCTATATAAATGTACTAAAAATATTGCATTACATTATAATAATTTAGAACTTATAAGTATATTTAAGTATTAGCCATTATTCCTATGAGTCCATTAAATTTTTCATTTTGATACATACTTATGATACTTTGGTCTACCCTGTAAAACACAGTTTGAGATTTTTTATAGTACATCAGCATAGGGGCTTTTTATATTTCATTGTAAATTCCATACTATCAGGGAAAGGTCATCTTTCTTGATACCAAAATAAAACTATATTCCCTATGTCACATTCAATAGGATATAAGGTACACCAAAATGCCACGCTGGTTTTAATACCAGTACTTCCCACTTTTCAGCCCTAAGTAAAAAGAAAAAAATCAAAGGGGGAAAAAAAAAAAGAAAAAGGCAGCAAAAGCAAAGAAATAGATAAGGCAACAAAGGAAAAGAGAAAATCAGATAAAAAGGGAAATCAAAAATAAGAAAGAAGCAAACAAACAAAAATAATATATCTGCATCACAAGCAGAAAAAAATTTTCAACTGGCTTAAATTGGTGATGCCTCAATATGGACATGCAGAGGCTATTTTGGGGAGAGGATAACTTTTTAAGTCTTTCTTTAGCTACATTTGTTTAAACAGTGAAGTAATTACTTCTGAAAATCTTGTCTTGCCTTAAAAACTCAACATTTCTATACTGAGTTTACTTAAATATTTTTAAGTTTCTAGATATTACCACTAATCCATCTGTGGCTATGGAAAATAATATTTTATTGATTACTTAACAAATTCTATATAAAATCTTACTGATTGACCTCTAACTGTCCCAGTATTCCCATGGTGGGTAACTCATTAATGACTCTTTAGTTGTATTATTAAGTATATTAATCAGTTGTAATGGCTTTGTTGCATTCCAGAATTCATTCAAATGGAAGTCATTATAGTTCTATATTTAATTTTGGACACTGACTGCTATGCTACCTAAGTCACCGTTCAGACTGTGGTCAGGTCACATGCAGACAATTAATCAACAAACAAATAAATAAATTCCCCTTGAAATGAGAAAAGTTTAGGGGATTCCGACTTTTCTGGTCTTGGCCACGTTTTAATCATTTGAACCACTCAAATTAAAAGAATTCACAAAGATCATTCAAGAACTGACAGAATCTAAAAATGAGCAAAGACACATTTACAAAGTTTCGAATGAATAATGACAGCATGCACTTTGTGAAAACCTATGGCATATGCTAGCATTATAGGTCAAGGTGCTGGGACTTATGAAATTAGGTCTTCCCATTTTGCAGACATAGGAGACCAGAAATGATGATGATCTCCGACCAATTAAAACAACAGGCTGTTCCAGCCAAAGTCATCTCCCCGAAGCTTCCTGTGAGAATCAAATATCTGACCACATTACAGACCTGAGATTTGTGCCCCTCTTTCAAATCTAATGCTGTTGTCCAGCTACAGATGTCTTCTTTAACTCCTGGCAGGCTGCACCACTTGGTAACTGGGAGGAAACAACTACGGCAGTCAAAAAAACCTGCCAATAATAAGCATGGCACAAGTCAGGATGACTGGTCCAGCTGCCATCAGGTGTTCAGTGCTGCAATATTTCTGTGGGACAAGGTAGGTGTTTGCAACACAATAATACATGCTGAAACACTGACATTAAGATGCTTAGAAGAATAAATCAATCAATATTTTAATACTGTTGGTATTATCATTATTTCTTCTGAAGGAAGCTATAGAAAAGTACCATTAAGAAGTTCTTGCCAGAAACTTGAAATTGGCTGTCATAGTACACCTATGCATCCCTGATACCGTGCAGTTGACTGCTGGATTAGATTTGGATCCTGTGCAATTCATCTGAATTCCATTTTTGCTTTTAGTCTGTGACACCACTTGGAAACTGCTTTCATAGGCCACAGATCTCAGAAAACAGAAATCTGGCATTAAGATTATGGGTGGGTGTTTTTAACTAAAAAATCAAAGTGTTTAGTTTTCTCATTAATTCAAAAACTGTTAGTAATTTTTCTTCCTTACTGTGTTATCTGTTTCTATGCTTACAGCCCTGTACAATCTGCTGAACAAGAAAATATGCTGCAAAAAATCTCATCTGTAAACGTCTTTTTTTCATTGGGACATTTTGCTTGCTGGCACAATTCTATCTGTCTTTCCCTGCTCTCTTCCTCGTTCATGTAAATATTATGATAAAAGAGTATAAATAAAAATGGAAATCTCCTCTTATACCTTATTATGCAGTGACAAACATCAATTTTCTTAGAACATTCATGATGCTTCCTTTTAGCAGCATACCTAGAAGATTTTCTGAAATGGGATGGCATCCTTTACTCTCATGGAAACTTAGGAGTTTTATATCCTCTTATACCTGTTTAACTGACTTTGTTTCTGAGCGCTTGGTTCTAAAATAGCTTTTATATATAGAAGTGCAACATTAACAGCATTTATACAGGTACCAGTAGAGTTTCATACCTTACTTTGCATGTAGATTATTATAATGTCTGGTATCAAAACAAGTGCTAATGCCTTTCTGCTCAGCAGGAATTGAATGAGGCTGAGATCTGTCAGGTTCCTTTGCCTTGAGAAATTCCTGTATAATTCACCACACAGCATATCTTCTTCTGATAATTGCTCACTGCATGGGCAAAAGTAACCAAGTATCCATTCTCAGTGACTAAACAGTGGCACTAGTAACACAGCAAGAAATTTTCAGGTGGTGAAAATTTCTGGCAAAAAAATAGTGTTTATGGTGCAGCAGAATAGCCAAGCATTTAAAATAGAGGAAAGCTTATTTGTCACATCTTCATTCTTGATATCTTGTGTCAAGTCAAAACCAGAACTACTGGCATTGACAAGTGAGTAATGATGACATACAGCAACCCTCATGGCCAGGGGAAAAAAAAAACCAAAAAACAACAAACAAAAAAACCCACCCAAACCAAACCAAAAACCTAATCAAAACAAACACAAACAGAACAACTAAAGGGGCAGGACACTGGAAGCTTTGAATTTTATCTTGGAAGTTCTAGTATTTTTTTTTTTCTTACACTACCCGAGCTAGAGATGAAACTAGGTCCGGTCCTACTCTGAGCCTTAAACGTCACTTGTAGGCAGAATTTGTCTGGAAAATAAACTGGGGAAAAAAAAGTAAACAAAATCACTGTGAATCCCCTATCCCTGTCTGTCTTCTATCAAACAGAAGACTAATTTTGTAAGTTAAGTGCAAACAGTAGCTAACTTCAAATTCAGTATGCTCTTATCTCTTCATACCACACTGAGCTCAAAGCCATCAATTTTATCTCTGCATCTCTATATGAAAAAATTTCAAACATTTTCCCCATTTTGTATAGGCAATGTGGATGACAATGATTTTAAATCACCTCCAGAAACCCAAAACTGAATACATAAAATCTCTGAGTAACCATGTACCAAACTCTTGACAAAGCTCTTCTGCGTGGGATGTGTGTGACCAAGCCTTGGCAATTGCCCATTTTTCACCTCTGGGTTTTGATGTTGCATATTATGTGATAAATGAATTAAAAGTATAAACCTTTAAATTAGAATTTTCATATATGTACAGGAAATTGTAAATCAAACAGTTTCAAAATTAGAATAAACCACCTGTCTGGATCTTAATTTTTCAAGTTTTCCGTCAATTTCTGCTGAACAACTAAATTTAAAAGGCCTTAGGTTTTTTTATCCCACTGTTTGTCCCCCTGGTTTTGCAACAGTAACAAAATAAATTTTGCTGAGTCTATAAAATAAATTTGTAGATAAACTTTAATATATAGCTCGAGTCTTAAAACCAAAGCCTGCTTTTACATTGCATTATTCTTCTCCAGTGTTTTTTAGTGTGCTGCATAGAGAGCTATGAGTATGATTTGTATTTATTCTGGCCATGTAGTCCCACTTGAAAGAGTACTTATGAGGAATGCTTAAGTCATGTAGAGGGCAAAGATTAAATGTCATAAATCCTGCAGAGTTCAAAAACAAGGATCTTGATGTGTTTCTTCTGGTGTCTAGTCTCATGCTGATTCAGAAATCTATGAAAAATAAATCTTAAAATTTTCATATTTACCTTTATATTGACACTTCTTTATATTTCAATTCCTTTAGATTTACATTAATTCTTATCCTATCTATAATGACTATAAAGTTCAAGACTTTTATATCTGCATTTATATTTAATGGAGGTAAAATATTAGTTTTTCATCCTCAAAGAAAATTCTTTCTCTTTTTTTCCCTAATACTTCTGTATCTTGTGTTTTGTTTAATCATACTGAACTACCTAAGGGCTATCATGCTCCTTACAAATCTCTGAATAAGATAACCGAAGTGTTACAAAAACCAGCTCTGTAATTTCACTACTGGTTACATCTCTCATATTAGGATTTTATTACAAAGGTCAGTACTGAATAAATAACTTGTAGAAATAAGATGTTTAATAGAAGTGCACACAACTGCAGCAGCTCAGTGAAATCTAAGACTATGGAAAATATAAGAGACAGCAATGATATTTTGAAGGACAGACAAGGAAGTTGTTTTTAGCGTTACACTTGTAAGTCTGATATAATTCTTTTTTCCTCAAATGTCAGTGTCTAACCTATGCTAATAAGAAAGGTCTTTTATAAGGATAAATCTGAACATAAACAGAAAATTAGATCTGAAAAATAAACGGATGCTGCAATATGAAAACACCATATATTGATAGATATGTGGCTTCACAGAGCAAAGATAAGTATTTTCTGAATTTTAGATTGAGGGAAAGCTGACATTTCTGTTTCCCAGTCAAAAACCTCAGGAGATCATGCCTGGTTTTGATGATTTGTGGGTTGTTCAGGCAGAGCGTAGTGAAGTAAAATATTTGCTTGTGTCTATATCTCATTCTCCATGGACACTACCTTTTGATATTTTTGCACTATGACTGAGATATGAAATATGTAGTTAATATTTTGAAATTTCATAAGAAAATATTAATTTTTTATTACTAAAAATCCTAAATGAAGAATGAGGGCACTTTGGTGACTCCCAAGAAAAATAGAATGTGAAAACACATGTTCCCAACTGAAACAAAGTTTCTATTTCTAAAAAAAATATTTTTAAAAAAGTAAAAATGATTGTGTGAAACTAAAATTTAAATTTTAGGTATATAATCTGTGTGTTCACATGTATATACAAATATATAAACAGACATAAACTTTTGGGTGATGCATTAGTTGTCCTTTATACGAGATCAAAAAAAAAAAGTTTAAAAAACCAAAATGAAAATTGAGAGTAGTACACATATGAAATACATTCTATAAACAATAAAGCTGATTGAGCACTGCAAACACTAGGCAAAGTGACCTGAGTTGTAATTTAATATTTCTTCTGGTAATTTTAATCTTAGTTATGGTATCAACTTCCATCTATAAATACCTCCTGTAAACTCTATATAAATATCGTTTAGCTCAAAACACACAAACACAGACAGGTACAAGCTATACGCCAGGTCGCATCACAACTGTTGTGAAATAGGGCCATCTCTGGGGTAATTGCAATAGTTGCTTTGTGGCACACAACAGTTTTGGGAGAACTGAAGGAGTGAACACTACTGGCTCCTTGCTAAGAAGCTCCCCATCAGGCCTGCAGCTCAGTGACATTTTCAGAGTTGAGGGGACAGCTCACCACCTTGGTGCCAGGAGCCCTCTACAAAAACAGTGCAAACTTAGTACAAACTAAACTACACAAACTTAGTAGTTGCAGACTTCTGATCCATTTTTATGAACTTATAAGAGTGATTGTAATCCAACTCAACTTTTGTGATAACACTTGGCACAGCTGGTTGCGAGGCATAGCATTGTGAGGGTTGCTCATCCTCATCCAGATAATGGAGCAATATGAATGGCAAATCACCTGTTCAGTGACTAGGAAGGACCTCTTTTATGACTGGAAGCAGCTTTCCAGTACCTAAACGAGGCCGACAAGAAAGACAGAGAGGGACTTTTCACAAGACCATGTAGTGACATGACAAGGGAGAATGATTAAGCTGAAAGAGATTATGTTTAAATTAGATATTATATTTGCTGCAAGGATGATGAGACAGTGGAATGGGTTGCCCAGAGAAGCTGTGGATGCCCAATCCCTGGAAGCATTCAAGGCCATATTGGATGAGGTCCTGAGCAACCTGGTGTAGTGGAAGGTGTACCTACCCACAGCAGCATGAATGGAACTAAATAACCTTTAAGGTCCCTTCCAACCTAAACCATTCTGAGTTTCTAGGAATACTCTGGATTTAAAATGCTGTGCTATATTAAATGCTATGTTAAAACGAAGGGTTGTAAATATGTGATTAAAAGATAGTGGTGGGGGAAAAGGCACTGTAATTGAAAAATAATCAGGTACAGTTTGTTATATCTGAACTGTTATTCTGAAACATTAGTAGGAACCAGTTAAGAAAATTTTATAACCATATAATTTACAGGAAAATTAAAATACTTCAAATCAAATCAAAAAAACTAATCTTCACAGAGAATAGATTCCCAGACACTAAATATTATTATTCAGACAGAACTGACAAAGTTCCTAAATGATCAGTCAAGGAAAGTTGAGCTCTCTGGAGTTTCTCTCAGCTTTGTTTTTTTCTCTAAGATTCTTATGATGCATCATTATGGGAGATAAGGTCTTAGAGTAAATTGTTGTTTCTGTGTGCCTGTTACTACAGTCTTAGCCTTAAAAATTATTTTTCTGAATTGATAAAGATTATCTTGGGGCATAATTATAAATCTTATTCAAACATTTCTTAACACTTTTTAAACACTTTTTCCTATCTCAATTTGAATGTTAACATTTTTTTAACTAGGAATATTAATGTTAGACATGGTTTCAGAGAATTCTGCTTAGTTACAAAGTGGAAATCGAATAAGAAAGGGAAGAGTAAGTGCCCAGAATTCCTAGTTACACCCTTCAGTTTTTTCCTAGACCTGGGTCAACAGCAAAGTCAGTAAAGTCAGAAAAAGTTATTAGGACTGGACTCTAACACAGTATCACACAGAACAGGTGGGAAGGGACCACTGGCAGTCACCTGGTCCAACTTCCCTGCTCAAGCAGGGATTATGTTTAAGATCCTTATACATATAATAAGAAATTTATACCTACAGGACTTGCTCAATAGAAGAATCTAGATTTTCTATTTTCCAGGATTACCAAGAATTTTGGGAGAGCTATGCATGCAATACAATAAAACTTTGCATTTTCACGTGGTGTTAAATTGTCACAAGCACATATATTTCAGGAAAGTTACATAACTTCCTGCTGGCTAATGAATAACCATCATAGTCTTTTTATGTAACAAATTAAATTTCAATTAGTAAATAGAGTTAAGAGCTGCCATTCAGTGTAGCACCTTTTTCTATCCATGTAATAAGTTGCATTACAGACAGGATTTCTGTAAGTTAATTCTTTTTTGTTACAATAACAAGCAATATAAAATTGGAAATTTTTAAGATTTCCCCCCCTTTACAAAGCTAAGGTGATCTTTTCATGATGATAGAAGAGCTCAAAAAGCTTTGTATCACAGCTTTGCAGAATTTGTGGCAAATTACAGGATTTTGATATAATGACACTACCACACAGAGGAGAAAAATATTAATGTCCATCTCTAGACATGATAAAAGGTGACATAAAAGCAAGAATTAGATGTGAACATATTGAAAAATCACCATGACTATCTCACATTTTTCATGCAGAGGAAGCACTTTTCTGCACTCTGTCTTGCCACCTTTATTCCTTCTTGCAGGCATATATCCTCAAAGCCACCAGTTGCACATCAATTCATTATCGTTTTTACCTATGGTGTTGTTTTCTGCACATCACTTTTTAAATTTCAGTAAGTCCTAGACCAAACATACAGTGATGACATTCAGTGCCACAAAGCACAAAGATGCATTCAAAAATGAACATCGTCTCCTTACAAAGATTGGAAGATCACAGTGACTTGAAGACTGATAAGGATCAAAACATTTGGAATTAAAAAAGAAACTGAAAAATATAAAAATTGGCATCAAATATTGCAGTGTTGTAGAATAATATTTGTGCGATTTTTTTAATCACTTGATGCCTTAAGATCCTTAAGATTTTTTTATATATTTGTAGATTTTAATATAGATGTACAGTTTCTCAAACTTGAGGTAGCAGCTAACAGTTTCTAAATTCCTTTCTCACAGTTTGTGTCACATTCTTGAAATTCTCTTTAACGTTCTTTTCAAGGAAGAGATTTTAGCAAGGACGTCTTATTTGGGGCACAAACATAGAAGGACATAATAAGATATCATTTTAGTCAAAGCAGAAGGCCCAGAAACCTTGAAGAAACAACAAAGAAGGCATGTGATGTGGAGATGATGATGGTGAAGAAGTAGGGAGGTCTTGAGACTTCCAACTCAATTCTGGGCAAGCGTGCCAAGGGGCAGACCTGAGGGAGGTTCTGGGAGCACACAATTCTCAGGTTGGATGTATCCATTAGATATGATAATTAATTTGTGTTAAAAATTTGTAAGAATCCTATACTGTGTGTGCACCTACGTATTGTGCTGCACCTGAAAGTGCTTTCATTGCTCTCTATTTTACCTATACTAATATTGTCTGGAAAGTTCTTTTCTTCCATTTTAGGCAACAACTGTTTTGCCACTTACTGAGGAAATACATTAGTTTTATATTGAGAGGACAGAGAGAGACTCAGAGCCTGTGGGCATATCATAGAACATTGTGTGTTGCAAAATGGCTTTCTGTACAGTGACAACATTTAGATTTGATTTAATACCCTTTCTTTGATAAAACAGAATTGTTTCCATTAATATGAAGGAGATTCTCTGTTAGAAACTAACTGCAAAGCTGAATCAGTTTTTTTTTGCTGTACAACATTAAAGTTCCTAGAGTACTGCAATATAGTCTTCTGACTTTAATTTTAGATTTCCCAATAAATATATCTCTAAATCCTAAGCTGACTTTAAACAGTAGTGGAAAGAAATGGCAAAATAAAAATAACTCTCTTCAATAAATAAAAACCTGGAGACAGAACAGCAAATGGATGTTCTTTTGGAAAATAATGTTCTTGTACAGCACAGAGACCAAACTTAGCAAGCTTTTGGCATATTTAAAAAGAAGAATATTTAGGTGAAAGTCACAGTCCTGAATTAACGTTAGAATAACAGAGGTGATGAAGTCAACAGAAAGCAGAAAAGCAAAGATGGGTCATTAAGTCATGTTCTGCTCTTTTTTCTTCTTTAACGGAAGCACTGAGCTGCTGAACTGATGACTGTTCATAAATATCTGCAGTACAGTTGGTCCCAGCACCAAGTATGACAGTTTTCAATAAAACATTCTTTGTGATGCTTTGAGGTCTTCAGAGGTACATAAAATAGTTCCCAAACTGCACATTACATGCAGTTTTCCATTATACCCTGCACAAAATGTCCTTGACATTCAAGAGTTTGTCATACATATTTTAACACGCATCACTCCAGGGTGTATTTGAAAATACCCTCCACTTGCCTTTAATAATAATGACTTGTCAAGTAGAATCCAGATCTTGGTTAATCTAACATAATACAGACTTGATGGTTTTTATTAACTGTCAAATGGAGCCCAATAGCCGTCAGAAACATTTTTCCCTTCTGTCATGCATTTGTTCCCAGCATGTTTCATTTCTGACCACTAATGTAAAAGGTTAATAAACTGCAGTATTAAAGGTACTTAATATTCAATATGCATGGTAAGTGAATAATTTTGCAGATCTTTTATTTTAAAGATGTTGGGATATTAATGTGGCTATTCTGCAGTCTTGCAGAAGTATACTGTGCTGCATGCATTGGCTAATTTGCCTGCAAAGAGTTTGTGAAGCATTTCTGTCATGTTAGACTCTCTGAACCTTTACTAAAATTCATGTGACTGTGTCAGAAACCTGAAGGGTTCTTCTGGTTTCCAGGTCTATCTCCTTCCCCACCACTGTTCTCTTATTGTTATCACGAAGTACAATTAATCTAATATTCTTTTATAAGCATTTTATATCACATTCTGGAAGGAAGGAGATGGACACGGTCCCAGCCGGGTAGGGGTAAAACTGAAACTGATTTAATCAACACGTGGCTCGGGGTATACATCTTAGGGGTGGAGTTATGGGCGGAGTTATGGGCGGTGTTAGGGGCGTGACACAGCAAAGGGAAGGGCTAGGAAGGCAGGGGGGTGGTACAGGTAGGGCGGAGCTATGTGGCTAGCTTCTCATTGTGAAGGTGGGTTTGGTCAGTGAAGGGGTAGGGTTACAGCGACACAGGGTAACTGGGTAATCCATCACCAAAACCATACAGACATAGGGGAGATACTATGTAACTAATACAATAAATTGCTATCTAAGCTATAAAACATCTTCGAATGCCAGAATCTCTGGATTTTGAGGTAGATGTTAATCCTCTGGTGGTGTTCTCTGGTAAATGGTCACCTTGGCCACTTTCACAGGTCTGTGTTCTCCCACAATTTTATCCTATGTCAATCATTAAATGATGATAAGAAAAAAAGAGGTCTGATTTTCAAATATCTATTTGGGCCACTGCCAGTAAGTGGCTGGTTATCAATGCTTGTTTTTCTTCACATTGCTCTGCTTCTCAAACAGAGAAACCAAATCAAACTTTGTTATGATGAAAACAATTTTCTTGAGCAAAGGTCAAACTTATTAAAAATTCAAAAAGTTAGAAGAGCGTAGATAGACTTGATGTAACTATCGCAGATTTGTTGTGAAAATGGCACAAAAATATTCTACTGAAAGCTGTGCTGGCTTTATATTAATAATACTGGCAAATGAATTTGATAAAAAAACCCTTAGAATTACATATGAAATAGAATAGTAGGTTGAACTAGAGATTATTGATCTGTTCTTCAAACATACGTCTTGTAAATTATTTCTTTAGACTTTTTTCTGTAACACTCAAGTTTCTAAAGTCCAAAATATTTCCACTAACCAGGATTAAAAGGATGTTATTTTCAACATATTTAGCTATTAATTGGGTGTCTGCTTATATACCTTCTCTACAAATCATATTTTGATTTTAGTTCAAAACAAAATATATTTACCTTTTAAAATAAACCATTATATTGAAATTCTTAAACTTACACAAAATTTCCTAACAGTCTAATCAGTAATAAAATGCATTTCTCGTGAACCTGAACATGTTAAACGTGAACCTTTTTGAATGTTGCTACATACCATTTTCAGTTATCCCTTTTAACCACCACTAGGTAAAATAATTCTCCAGTTTCTCAGTGCCCAACCTACACTATTAATCAGCTCTTTCTTTCTCTATGGGTGGAGTTCAGGTCTACCTACTTGTACCTTTCTACTTTCAGAATTGTGAAAATAAAAGTTTCAAGTAGTAGTTAACTGTTTCATTCTGCTGTTGACTAGGCGCCATTGTCAATCATTAGTGTGTTGGCCATGTGAGAATCAGACGGATGAGATGTACCGATTCCTTTCTCTGTACTACATGCTTATTCAGCATTTAGACCATTTCTGTGTTACGTGGAAATTTTATTGGTTCTTGTGAGAGTTTCTTAGAAGACAGAACAAAAAATCAATGTCTTTCCACTACCCTGAAAGGACATTTAATCATTTAAAAGTCGAGTGTATTTGTGGCTAAGTTAAATTTCATTGTTTTTTTAAAACTGGGTCAACAGAGGAAACTGGCGCTATGGATGCAAGCTCTGGTGATGAGTGACACTTCCAGACCAGGTTCACTTCCAGACAAGATGATCATGAGCAAGCTCTTACAATAATGCAATTCCCACTTCTATTTGCTACTGTCTTCTGTGAAGATAAACTACATTATTTAACTCCTGAGAGTTTATGACACAATATGCAGATTTCAGGCCATATGAAACCTTGGTACTGCCAGTAGAAATTGCTGCATTTCTATACTGTTTTCTACATTTTGATGCAATTAATAAAAAATTATACCTAACTTTCTTCAGTATCTCAAAAGTAGCTCTTTATAGAAAACTAGTAGTAATAATATATTCACAGGCATGAATTATTCATGAATGACCGTGCAAAATAGGTAAATTTTATTATTCAATCAGCTAATTATATACAAAAACTTACTTGCTCCTTGAATTACTGCTTGTCAAAGAGCACTTTTGGCAGACATGGCATCTCAACAGTGCCAATTACTTTCATATACCATATGGAAAAGAAAATCCTGAAGTAATGTTTGGAAAAGATGCAATAATTACTTTGTTACAAGATGGGGTGGTTGCATTTTATCATATCCTATTGTGTTGTTAATTGGTTTCTACCAGCATAAAGAAATCTAATCATGCAGTGTGCTCCCAGTGCAGGACAGTCCATACATTTGGTCTCATATTATGACAGAAATTGACTTTTGATGATAATATACACAGAATGCATAGCCAACTTGTATTATTAGGACCTGTCTCAGTGTTAACATGCACTCCTCAAAATGAAGAATAAGCCAGAAATTCTTTCATTGGATACTAACCATGTAAAAATGACACGAGGAAAAAAAGAATAGTAATGAAAGGAATGATAATTAGTATAGAACTTGCAAGAATAGGTGAAAGATATTTAAAGTTTCACTAAACATTTTTTTGTCGTCCACCTACATAACTCCTGTACATTAGATTTCTGATTTTAGTAAAACATGTCTGTATTTTAAAATAAATATATGAGTTTTGTTGAAATAATACTAAGGATATTATGCCTTTTACTATGTTATTAGATGTTAATCTTCCTTTTTTTCCTATGGTGGTGGGATGACAGTACTGCTGGACCAGAGCTGGGTAAGATCTAACTCAGAGTGTGTATGACGGAAGCCTGCGTGTGACATGCCTTGTGGGAGCTTGTTTGTAGTTCCACTATGCAACACACATGAAATCTCTAATAGGTGAAGAGACAAGGACCAGGTAAATACTTTTCAAAATTCATTATATTCTAGTCACAGTCATTAGGACAGAATATTCTGTTACTTTAATATAGAACAGTTTCTTGAAGTAAAGGAACTTATTCTGCTGAACTGCAAAGGATTTACTCAGTATTTACAGCAGCAAAACAGGGTAAAGAATCTGACCCCTGCTCAGAACTAGGGATTTTCAAGATTTCCAAGATTAATCTAAACTTCTTTTTAATTCCTACTTTTTTTTTTTCATATTTGTGATAATTCTGCATACCCACTCTTCAGGAAAGAGCTGAAGTTGCTGGCATAGACAAACAGAAAAAAAATCCAATTATTCCCTTCCCCTACTGCTGTTAATGTCATTGTAAGTGGGTATTGTGCAGGGTGAGGTGAAATCCCTTGAAAAATAAAAGTATAGACTTTAAAAAACAGAATAAATGGGAAACAGTTTAAAATAAAACTGTATTTGTGCACACCTTTCATTAAAAATAAAAGCATTTTTAAAATAGTAACATTTTTACAGTGGCCATAAAACACTCCAAAATGAACATCAGTGGAGGTAATTCATGCTTAGTTGCATCAATGGTGACTTCTTCAGCCTCATGGCTAGCAGTAGCATACTAACTATGAATTAATGCAGTACAGTTTATGCCCTACCATACCTTATTGCTTAATTAAAATGAACCAGTTTATTAAACTGGAGAGATAAAGCTTCACCCCCTACATGACTGAATGAGTCTTTGAGCAGCACAAAAGTCTCTTTCAACTTTCCTCATTTCAAGACTCTCACAGTGACTATTCACACCGAGATTTGTTGACTGTTCTTGAATGCAGTCACTGCTTTCGTGCTGTGGCAATCCATGTATTTGCAGGATAATGAGGTGTGGGAATGCGCCCCTACCTATCCTTTTAGCTGTCATCCTGCCATAATAAAACAAATTTCTGGCAATACACCCTAAATAACTATTTCTGAAACAGCAATATAGTTTGCTTTCAGTACTTTGAATGCAAAAACACTGTCACTGTGCTCACAGAGACAAACAGTAAAAACAAAACAAACAAAAAAAAACAAAAACCAAAAAGCATTTTCTTCACAAAGCTGTTTAGGTAATGTTCATTTGAAGCTGGAAGACAAAATCTACATGTGACAATAATGTTAATGCACTTGCTACAAAATTATTCCACACGTTATATGAGGTAAGTTGATAACAGAAAATGGTAGACTTGAAGTAAAATTAATATTTCTAATGGGTTTCCAAGTGTGCTGGTTTAAGGGTAAACCGGAAGGAGAAAATGGACCCACCACAAGAGGGATTATAAATCAGAATTACAATTTAATGAAAGGTATTACAATAAATACACTGACACAAAGAGAAAACTGCTTTCAACTCACCAAAACCCAGCAGTATAACCCAGTGTCCCGGGGCACAAGCCCAAAGGGGTTTGTTAGCCCTTGTGCTGAGACCAGCGTAGTTCCCCCAAGACCAAAGCAAAAGGAAGTAAAGAACCTGTTGGTGCAGATGATGGCTGGGGTCTGGTCGGGAGTGATGGCTGTAGCCTGATCGAGAGTGATGGTTTCCTCCTGTCAAGGTCCTGCTGCTCCTCTGGATCCAACAAGTTCCCCAAGGTCTTCTTACTCCCGCTTATGTACCTTCAGGGAGCACCCAGTCCCTCCCCCAGGGCGGGGACTCACACAATGGGTGATTAACTCTGAGTCATGGGGCATTGTTGAAGCGTTGATGGCCCATTGGCAGCCACGCCCCCTCAGGCTGGGTGTGAAGGTGCTAACGACTGCCTGGGCAGCTGCTGCAAATGGTCCATTGTTCTTGGGAAATTAATAGAGGGGGGTAGAATACACAGCTTTGATCACCCCCACACAGTGATAACTGGTCCCACCTGCTGAACTAGGACACCAAGATAAGTTAGTGTCATTAATAAAGAAATAACTTACTACTAGTGACATGGTTTTGTCATGTTTTAATAATTTTAAAAACTTACATGGATGATAATTACATTACCCCAAACTTGATTCATTGATCACTTCAATTTTGTTCCGTTTAGATTTAAAGAATTACTTTTCCTAAATTGTGCAGGTTTTTTTTCCATACATCTCTGTTTTATCCTATTCATCCTATCCCATCTCATCCCATCCTTTTTTCTTTAGTGTTCTTTCACTCAGCCTCTTAGAAATCACAAAGAAGTTGTTTGAGTGCTGTCTACAATTTGTGAAACTGGTCACAGTAATGAATAATACTTGTATCCTTCTATTCTTCACAAGTTAATTATTTGAATGAAGTATTTTTTTCTTATTTGCAGCTAGTTAGAACTACAAATAGCAGGAATGGAGAAAGATGTTGATACCAATGAGGTTATTACAAAAGGAGAAAGGCAATATTAATTTTAATCTTTTAAACTTACAGCTTCTTCAGTATATAATTTTCCATTTATATCTTCCTTCAACGAAAGGGTTATCCACTTCAATGAGACCTCAAGATGGCACATTTATTTCCATTATTTTTTCTACAGTAGGAAACTTATCACTACTTTTATCAAATTATGAGCTGTCTTTGTTACTCTATTTTTATCCTTCTAAATATCCATTTCTGTCACTAAATAATGCTTGGAGTACATTATCAAACCTTTTTTTTTTTTGTAATGATTCATGCAGAGTAGAGACATGTTTTTTCATTTACCTAATCAGTATCACACTTTTCAATTTTCCTAGATCATTACCCTTGTCATGTGTCAGAATACTTCTGGGACCTATGAATTTAGATAGCAATTTTTTAAAAATGCAAAATGTTTGTCGCAGGTAAATGATTCCTTTCTGTCCAAAATATTGACTGAAATGTGTAGACAGGCATTTGATATTATGAATTACTTTTCTTAATACACATTTTGGCTCTGGCTGATATAGGAGTTCTCAGGAAGGACATCTTAGACATATTTGTGGGTATGTGAAGGACACAGTATGGAAATAATTGGATTTGAGAAAAGGTGTCTAGAAGGTCACGCAGCTCCTGATGGTGCTTCATATAAAATTCACATGCTACAAATTGTATAGTTTGGGCAGATGCTAACACATAAAGTGCAGTCTAACACTGGCAATGTTTCCTGTTCTAATGCTGTTTTCAGCAGTTGACAAAATGGCACTCCACGCTTCCATCACATGCGTCAAATCCAATGGCATTATTACCATGCATTCAGGAGAGACCTGTTAAAGATTTGCTGCTGATATCTGAAGCTGAGTTACAAGTCATCCAGAGAGGACACACAATTTCTATCTTATGAACAACTCTGAGCCCAGAAAGAAGTAATCAGCCACAGCCAGAACCAACCTGAAGTTGTAGTGCTTCACGTGATGGACTAACAGGCATAGGCCTGAAAAATGACACATATGTTTCTTCTTGATTTATTCCTTTTCCTAAAAGCGTCAGGAGAGTGAGGAGTGAATTAAGACATAGACAATAGAGAAATTGTGGGACAAATGAGAGTGCAGTGAACAACTGCTAGGTGTAAAGAAAACTGTGCTATCTGAGAGAGAAGCAGAATGGCTGAATCAGTAGGGAGAAAAGATATTTGCTGATAGGGAATTTGGAGATGCATTAATGTTGGACAAAAGAAGACTTATTATCCAAGGGGTTAAGGAGAATGACAGAAGAAAGGAATGAGAGAAAATAGGATTATATGAAGATAAAACAAAAAAAGTAGTGACAGATTTTTTTTTCTTCACTTGGCATATTATCAACTACAGCTGCAACTGATTGCAAAGCCGTGAGATCCTACATTAATGTTCCGCCAGAGAAGGTTCTCTAACAAAATATACTCCTCACTGAGTACCATTTCCAAATAAATACCATTCTCTGGTATGATTTCTTCATTTATTTTAAGTGGCTTTATTTTTTAAAGGAAATTGCATCCTAGAATCTTGTAAATAATGTTAAAGTCGACCTTGAATTGTATAAAATGACCAATAACATTTGCAGCACTGCATTATTACTGGAAACTTTGTGCAATTGTGTACTATTAACATAGTTTGAAAGACAGAGCAGCTCTCTTCTCAATGCAAAAGAAACTAGGGAATAAAAAACAAAACCAAAGAATGGTGATAAAAAAAGAAAGATGAAAAGGCAGAGTCATAAGCAGGGGAAGCTAATCTTTGAGTAAGAAAAAGAGCATTAAATTCACAAGGAAATCCGGAGCCCTTCTTGAACTGGTTTAAGTGGCATTTGATCTTCTTAAAATGCTATAGGACAAGAACAATTTCATTTCCACTTGGTGTAAGCAAGACATTTCAACAAAATGGCTGGGCATGCTTTTGACTTTCAATGATTACACTCATTCATGATTACACTCATCTTTGTTTTTAAAAAGTCTGTTGCACATTAATAAGTAATATTTTATGGAGTGAAATGGTGTAGATTTAAAACATATAAGGTAAATTAATTGCCTAGTGTGGTGCATTTTGACTCATAGTTCCTTATTTCTCATGTGACTGGAGCTGTGGCAATTTGTAGAACTACTTCTGTGTCCTTTTCAGTTGTTCATCAAAACAAGAAATGGTTAGACTCCAGATACCTAACCAGTTTTTAGTCTTGTTTATAGCATAGGTTTGCAAAAATGTAAGAACTGTGGCATTTCTCTGAAAAAGTTAAAAAACACTGCCTTTTGGCAATATTTAAGCATTCCTCCAGCAGTGGAAACAAATGTGTTGGAGTTAACAGTCCTAGAAGATATTTCAAGTTTGGCATCATCGTCCAGGCACTTAGGCAATCACTTTGTAACCTGAAGGTATAAACAGACAGAATACAGAGCGGATTTACAGAATTACTTGAACTTCTATACAGTAGGTGACAATAGAGAACACAAATATATGGGACAAAGGGAAAGCTGCTGCTGATTATCTGTCTCAAAGAATATTATAGATTAGTTGTTCCTTTTACTTTTCCATTTCTCTGTAATCATTATGCATTATTAGGGAAAAAAAGAAATAGTGCATTCTTAGCTATTCTTTTATTACATAGGTTATAGAGAGGATTTCTTATAATATTTGGAAGAGCATTTCCTTCATACAATGTAAAAGATGAATGATAAACTGTGATTAGAAAGAAATTAATGTTATCTAATACTTTCAAAGTCAAGTAGCTAGTAAGAAAAGTGACTGGTAATTCATTAGGATTTTCATGTCTATCAATAAAATACCTGAAGCAAGAGAATCTCATGACATTGTGTAATCACCTTTGTTTCACCAATTGAATTTGCTTTGTGGATAATTATGTAAAAGATGATGAGTCTTTTACCACATTGATTTGCCTTGTAGATTATAAAAAAAGAGGTACAAGTTTGTTTTCAGAAGAAAAACATTCTGTTGGGTTTTTTTCCTCCTTGAATATTGTTAACTGTGCTGTAAATCTCAGATCAGCAGAAGGGGGAATTCAATTATTCTTCTGAAAACATTCTAAATGTGAATTTCTAGTGATGTGTTAGTTTAGTCCATGGGAAGAAGACTCATTCAGAGTATCCTATATTTGGTACTCCTACTATTGAGGGGTTTCATACAAACATCTCATTTTACAGGGAATACATGTGATTAATCTGAAGCTTCATTATCTATGTTTATACTACGACCTTGTTACCTTGTCTGACTGTCACAGATGCCCATCCAGCCATTTGCTCTCTTTCCCTCTTCAACAGAGCTCATGAGCTGAGATAGGGATGAGGAAATTTACCATCAGGGGATGTTTTTACCCTCTTGGACTTGGATTTTCTAAAAGGCCACCACCTGTGGCTGTGGGGCTCAGCTGTGCCCTGTGGTGGATGGGTTGGATCAAGCTGGAACTGGCTGTGTAAGGTTCAGGGTAGTCCCGGTCTCTCCTCACAGGCAGGACTCTGCAGTGCTGCCACTGCCAGTGCCCTGGTACCTGCAAACCCACAGACATGTTTTCCATACCATTTTGAAAATTATAAATAAAATCCCATATCTTTACTTAATATGCTAATAAATATTTATTGCAATAAATTACAAATACCAAATAACATATGTTAGAAAAGACATCTTGTTATAACTTTATATAGAATCAGTAAAGAAACATCAAACAAAAGTCTATTACATTCAAAATTAGTAAGGATTTTAAATATTTAAATGAGGTAATTTAAAATTATAATTTATCCTTAGCAGGAAACAGCTTGATACGTTAATCTAAAACCAAGGAAGAAGATACAGAACACCAGAGCAGAATTTTCTTTGGAAAACCTCTTTTTGCTCGTTTCACATCTTAGCACAGTAATTGTAGAGAAAATGATCCTTGCCTTGAATGGCTTGGTAACAACCAAATACACCACATCCTGGTGGATGGGAAAAACACAGAAAAAAATGATGAGCAAGGAATAAGAAACTGTAGGAGGTACCATGGGATAAAAAAAGGGCCATTATTTTGTCAGTAACATCTAGATGAAAATCAATATGAGCTCTCCTATTACGAACTAAACTTGTGAGTCCTACACAATCTGCAAAAAGAAGTCTGTAAAACTAGGGCATGCAGCGCTCAGAAGTAGGTGAACTCTAACAGTACTAAACCACTGTTTAGTCTAGGGAAGACTGAGAGGGACTCTCATTAATGCATATTAATAGCTTACAGATTTCTGACAAGAGGATGGTGCCAGACTCTTTTCAGTGGTGCCCAGTGACAGAATAGGGAGTACTGGCCATAAACTCAAACACAAGAAATTTCACCTCAACATGAGGAAGAATTTCTTTACGTTGAGAGTGGCAGAGCACTGGAACAGCTGTCCAGGGAGGTTGTGGAGTCTCCCTCTCTGGAGACATTCAAAACACTTCTGCATTCCTGTATAACCTTCTGTAGGTTGCTGTGGCAAGGCTGTTAGACTGGAAGATATCCAGAGGCCCCTTCCAACCCTAATAATTATGTAATTCTGTGATTTCTTTTCAAAGAAAAGACTACAGGCTTTAAATGCAGCTGATGTGTGGACATGATTTTGTTTTTTCATAAATAGAGCCTGTGCCATAGAGATCCAACAGACTTAGAAATTGAGTAATTTTTTTAGTCTTGATTTTTAGTTTTCAGCATATCAGTAATAAGTTTCAAATTTAAAATGAAAAGTATTCTACTTATAGGATCAGCTGTCCCTATATTTCATAACAGTTGCGGTATTTTTAAACTGAAGACTTCTTGTTTCATTTTACTTCTGAATGAATTTAACTCTGTTTTCTGATACAGATAATCATACCTCAAGTAGTCAAAGCTAGATTCTAAGTTTAGAACTTTAGGCTTTACCCTTATGTTGACACCATCATTTTAAGTGTTACTGGTTGAGAATGAACTGGTGTGTTTTAAATTGAAGGAAATTTCTGGAGTGAAAATTTGTTAGTTATGGCACTTACAAAGCACCCTGATTAGGTGTCAGACCTCTTTTTTTTTTTCTTCCCTCCACATGAATAAAAACAAACTTTTCCCATAATACCATAGATTACATGACTCCAGCTGCCATGAAGATCTGGAGTCACAGTCTATTTTGTGGTGCTGATGCTACTAAATGGCAAGCGCTTACACATAGGACAACAACTCACAGCAATTTATTTTTACTGTGACTGGTACCTGTAAGGTAGGAGGCTGTGAACGCGTGGAGCAGTTTTCCCACGAAACTTTGAACATCTTGTTTATTACCCCAGAATTTTAACTATTAGCATTACAGACACATTTGTATGTTTGCAGCATGACAGTTTAAGGTAAAAAGTGTGTCAAGTTTCATATATAAAGAAAGGCTTATTACAAATATAGTGAGTTTGTGTATTTTTTGTCTTCAAATGTAGAAGGTGCATGCATACATTTCATAATCTGTTGTAGAAATAGGTAAAATATAACTATCAGGAACAATAAAGTTTTATCTCATGAAAATATATTTAACGTGCCATGAGTATTTCCAAAATACAGTTTCCAGACCATGAGAAGATGAAAACTCTGAACATTAATAGAAGACTGGATAGTTAAAAAAAAAATGTGGAGATTTAATTGTATAAGAATCATAAAGAAGACTATGCCACACAAAGGAAATGAAACCCCCAAAATATTATATAATTATGCTGTATATTATAATAATGCAGCATGGAAGATATATTTAAAGACATTGGAACTATTTTAAGTAATATAAACCTACGAAAATATTATCATAATGAGCTGTCATATTATTTATATGTTCTGAATGTAATTCATTTTACCAATGTTTTAACTTTCAGGTGTCTGATTTTATGCAGAATATAGGTCATGTTTTAGATTTTTGGTCTATTTCACCATGATATTTAGAAGATTGAGATTAGAAATTCAAGTGAAAAGCTATAAATATGCTAAAATTTTTACTTTTTGTTCTTGTCATATTGATCATAGAACAATAATTATATTATTGAGTTGGCGTTTTTCCCCTCAAATTCCTTGGTTTTGACAAGTACAGTAAGTTACTTTTGGTAAAAAAAGAATAATTACCTGTCCAAAAGCCTATGAACATTCTTTGTTTTCAGACTCGATATGTCAAGGATGAAGAAAATAATTTTAAGATATATTTCATCTCATCATACAAATGATACAATTCTTCTGCTATCTAATGCCTGTGTCCAAAACTAAGTAGATACAACTTAGAGCTATTAAACACGTTTTCCCCCCAATTAAAATACACTTAAACAAGGATAGTTACCCCACAAACCCCAAAAAACTCCAACAAAAACAACAACAAAAACCCCCAAACAAACAAGAAAAAGTCTTGAAGAAACAGTGTCAGAACACAGAAGCTCTCAAATATTCTAAGGTAAATTAATATTGTTATAGTTTCAAAATATTTCATGATTTTTTTTTTTTTTCCTTGCCAACACAGTTTGGGGGTTGAAAGCCAGAACGAGACAGCTCATTGAAGCCCAGCTTTCTCAATACCTGCCCCTGGAGCCAGCTGTCTAAAGCCTAAAGAAAAGGATAGCTAAAAGCTTTGAAGTTCAACGTGATGGCTGGGGAGAGGACTGGGGACGGTATTTTTAATTTCTTTGAGGGAGGACTTCACTTTTTCCCTGGCTTAGGAGGTGGTCAGAGAGCGAGGTTTCCCCATGCTCATTTTTTGCAAGTGCAGTACTTTGTTCTTCATCTGCTTGGGTGCCCAGCTGCTGCTTGCTGGGCTGGTGGCAGCACTGGGAGGGGTTTTTGGTTCACCCCTCCTGACTCCACACGTTCTGTGCTGTTCTCCTGAGAGGACAATTGCTACTGCTTGGATTTGCTACAGACTCGTGCAGGGGCTGGTTCCATCAGCAGAGGAGTAGCTAACCACCCCCAACGCCTTCGGACTGAAGGCAGCGAGAGGGTTCTTGCACTGCCTACAGCCCGACCCTGTGGCTCGAACTGGCACCGCTCCCTTGGCGGTGCCTTGGCTTGCCGGAGCCCGACAGCGCCCCCTGGTGGCCGTGAGGGAATCACCACAATACCCCCTGCTGTGCGTGACTGTGACTGCACCAAGGGAGCAGAGAGGGGACTTCATTTGTTTGAAAGTTTTGGTGACAGAGTTGCTGTTTGTTCTGCTCTGACTTGAGTTATGCTTATATATATTTGTAGCAAAGAACTGTTATCATCTTTTCTACTTTCTCTGGTTAAAGTCTCTTAATTTCAAAGTTGTGGCAGCTTGAGGAGAGGGACACCCCCTTCCTAGTCCAGAAGGATTCCTCACTTTCCTTCATAGACATCCTGGTTTCTTTTTAAACGGACAAAATAATGGAAGTGTCTTTAAAGACCGATATTACCATCTAAGAATAATATAAAATAGTCAGGAATATTATGGTATTAATTTAATAATCACAAAATGGTGTCATTCTGATTCTGAAGTACAGAGAACAACGGAAATTCATTGGGTTTAATGTAGAAATTCTTTTATTTATTCCTTTAGAGAAGATATTAAGTCAACACTTCCATTACATTTGTTGTTGGGGTTTTCTGGAAGAGTGCTCTCTGTTAGCTTATTACTGCATAAAATGCAATAGGAGTAGCCAGCTGATATATCTGCAAGACAAAACACTTAATATATGAAGTGTCAACCAACACAGATGAATTATATTGAGCTTGTAATACTACAAACTACGATGAGTTGGTGAACCTGTGCATTATTAATAAAGGAACAGTTTGGTGGGGAAATATTGCTTTATGTGAAATATGAATGCATTGCTTGAGCATCAGAGCAGTACTTAGATTTACTTGCACATTTACAGATAATGAAGCTATAATAAACTTGAGATCAAATTAAAAACACAAGATTAAAATGTTCAGTACTACTTTGTATTTTGCAGATTAGTTTTTCTGCTGTCTTGTACTCAGAAGTCTCAAGGTCTTAAAAACCAGTTATAATAAATGTAACAGCATTAATTTTGTAGGGTACTGTAATATGTTTTATTTGCCCTAAATGTCTTTTGAGGTGTTGCAAAACAAGACAACCAAGCAAAAACAAAAACACATCCAGTCATCTGAGATGACTTTATGACTATGGGAAAATTAATTTTTAATTACTTGGGCAACTATAAATTAAAATATCTCCTTCTGATAGTAAACATCAATGAATAAGATATATCCTCCTGCAGAGACTGCTATAACTCTTCTGCATATATGGACTTTATAATCAATCCATAAAATAACTTTACTGACAAATATTTTATTTTTTTTCCCTGATGATAACTTATTTATGGCTCTGATTTTCAAGCACATATATGTCAAGAAATGTCCACTTCACTATTACCACCTTTAGTGAGTTCTTGTATAAACTGCATTGCTTTAAGCCCATAAGTCTACAGATGGCTGCACAAAGTGAAATGAAAACCAGTATTTCACTATAAAAATTCTGCTGTTATGTAGTTGTGGGGTTTTTGGCAGTTGTGTT
>VWZF01001525.1:118838-151529 GCA_013396755.1 Sclerurus mexicanus | reverse complement strand
AAGTTTAATCACAAATTATTATTTTAAATTTTATGTGTATTTTACTGTGATGAGTTGATCTTGGCTGGATGCCAAGCTTCCCTATCCCCTTCTCAGTAGAACAGGGGGTGAAAATAAGACGGAAAAAAACCCCAACTCTTAGGTCAAGATAAAGGCATTTTACTAAAGCAAAAATAAAAGGTCATGCATGTGTGAGCAAAGGAAAAACCCAAAAGATTTTCTTCTTTACTTTCTATCAGCAAACAATATCTGTCCACTTCCTGGGAAGTTGGGTTCCAATATACATAGCAGTTGTTCCTGAAGGCAAAATTTGTAAATAGCAAATGCCCCTCTCTTTGTCTTCCATTTCCTATCTTTTGTATCTGCACAGATAGCATAAGGCATGAAATATCCTCCTGGTCAATTTAGATCAGCTGTCCTGTCCGTGTCTCCTCCCAAGAGCTTGCCCTCTCCCAGCCTACTGGTGTGTGTGGAGAATATGGAGAGACAGTGCTTATACTGTGACAGCACTGCTTGCCAGTAGCTAACAAACTGGTGTGTTAACACCTTTCTAGCTAGCAACGCAAAGCACAATACTATGAGGGTTTGTATGGGGAATAACATCTCAGCTAGACCAAATACAAATGCATACAAAAAAGGTATATGTATGTTTTTTTTCCACATGTGTATGCAGGTATGCTACCTGAGATGGGAAAAATTGAAGTCTTCACCAGTCTTATTAAAAACAGTACCCAGAATTTAAAGTGGGATTCTAATAAAGGTTCTCACATCAGTAAAATTATGCCTTCTGCATGAGCCTTCTGAAATGCAGTTTTCAGAAGACCAGCAAGAATAGGTTTTTGCAGTGCAACAGAATAGAAGCATATAATGAGACAAATAAATATTAAATTAAATCATCTTGAGATGTTAGGAGACTTGAAGAAGGCTAGATAAGTTTGTGTCATTTTGGTACATGAAATAGAAAAACTTAGTTAAACTTGTTTTTAAGAGAGAAAATATCAGTGTTTTGATCTATAACATTTTATCCTTAATCCCTTGAATTTTCCAAAAGCAGCAAATAAATTTTATAACAGCTAGGAATGGGATGTTTGGTTTGAGTATGATAAGAACAACATTCATTCAAGGGGTGACTTTCAAAATGTTTCTCAGTTGAATAACCCAGAACAATTTCAGACAGAGTCCACAAGACATGGCTAAGGACAGCCAGCTGTTCATTATAATTTAGAAAACTACCTACATACTTTGTGTTACTCCACTGAGTAGCAACACTAATAAAATACTCAGGTACAAATCACTTTGAAAAACATTACTAGACTAACTATTAAAAAAAAAATCTTGAGATAGAAATTACTTTTAACATCCTTCTCTGTTTTTTCAACTGAAGGACCTTTAGAAGTTTAAACATTTGACTTGCATTTATAATGAACTGTAATGTTTTCTAACTGAATTCAGTGAACTGAACCCTTGAAAAATAGTCTGGTTTTGAGTAATGCTTAAGTAAGGATTGTATGCATTTACTGAAAAGCTTTTCCATATTCTTTATTCAATGTTGTACCTACAGAATTTGATTATAGTTCTGCAGTGCTAAGCTACATAAAAATCAGAATTTTAAGATGTATTCGCATTTTCCCTTTGTTTTATTTTCACCACTTATGTTTCAGTCAACCTGTTTCTAAATACAAGCATATAATTCTTAAATTCTATGAGAAACTAAAATATAGGAAAAATTTATTAGTAATATTTTGAACTTTAAAATTCTCAAACAAAATGCATATTGATTCACAACTAATGAAGTATTCAATATCAGTTCAAAATTGCTATCACACTTTAATGTTAAAGTATTGAAAACTGTAACACTTTTTTGCAGACTTAAAAAGTATCCAGGAAACATCTTTCTTCACTTTCAGAAGTTTCACATTTCCCTGAAAGTAAGAATCCATTTCTTTCACTATTTAAGAATAGAGGGAGGCAGAGAATGAATGTATTAGACCACTATATAAAACATTGTATGATAGAGAAAATAAAAGCATTTGGGGAACTGATGTAGTGTCTGTCCTGTAATGGAAAGACCTACCAAAAATGTAATGCTCTGTATACAGAGTAGCATATAGCAGTATCATTTGCTTAAAAAAAAATAAAGTCTTCAAACATGACTTTTTGAAACAAGTCATAACTTTTAAACACATCTTGCATATTCCCTGACACAACATACTGTGAATCATGCAAATTCAAAGTACCTGTTAACATTGGGTATATTAGATAAGAGGCAGGATTACTTACCACAGGCTAAGCACTGAGAGCACTCCAGTCCATAACATTTTATGAAAGCTCACTTGCATAAAAGCGTAGAAATCATGTGCAGATATATACAGCACACCTTGTAATATACTAATAGAATCAAATACTTGAGCTGGTGGCTGTGCTCTTCATCTGACTCTTATATAGGCCTCTCTTGGGCACTGACTTAAAGAGTACTTGACCCTAATTAAGCATTCCGCTTCAGTGCAGGTTCCAATCACCCTGGGTTGATGTCAACTAATTGAGCTTGTTAGGAAGTGCTAGAGCTCCCTCAGGCTCACACCCTTGTAGGTCCCCCTACCTCATCATTACATGGAAGCAGGCACCTTTTCAGGTTTCTCAGGTTTCCAGACTTACCCCAATGATTCTGGACCTTGTTCCCAGTGTCCAGAAACTCCCAAAGCACATTAGAGACTCTTGTACAAACTGTTGTATCTGTTGGCTCCTCTGTTAACTGCCCTATGGGAACTGTGCTCTAGGACTGTTCAATTATTCTCCACCAATGTTAAATATTTAGGTTGACAATTTTCTCACAATTCTTCAACATGACAGTTCTCGTTTCCTGTGTTACTCACAAAACAGTCTCAGTTCTCAGTTTTACCAGCATTCATAGGATAATTCAAAAGCTTAAATAAAAATCTGGAATGATAGGAAAACATTAACAATAATGTTGCTGCTTTGTTGCTGGTGTCTCATGATGAGGGGTATAACAGAGAAATAAAGCAAAGGAACTGGAAGAACTAGATGTTGATTCAAACTCCATGCTTTTGTAAACTCTGATCCTAAGTACTCAAATGCCTGGTCAAATTAAATTGACAAAATTTTCTTCTTTCTTTTAATATATATGCTACCCTACAGTTGCTGGTGTACAAGTATATCATTAGCTGAATATACTTTCTGGATTGCTAGCTTAAACTATTATCACAGTTGCAGTAAAATAGTATATCTTGTCAGAAATACAGTTATTGAATAAACTCCAATTCAATCTTCTTTCCTTCTGAATAGAGACACCTTTGGTAGGTGCTTACAGGAAGATTTCAGATTTCTGTTCCTCAGTTCTATCTATTAGTTAAAGTAAGAGCACTCCATTGGGATTTTACTGCTGCTATTACAGTGGAATATTATGCATTCAGCTCATGTGGTAGCATAACACTTACTTTGTGTTACAAAATTGATGTACACATGTAAACATCTTCATATAGCAGAGAATGGAAAAATATGTGAGGATTATATCTTTCATATAATTTTTCAATTACATTTCAGTTTCTGCCTTGTTGCATGACTTCTGTGCTTAAAAATAGTTATTTTCAGTGAGATTCATGTCTTGGTGAAAGTGTATTGATACAAAACAGTTGCAGGAACCCATAGCCGAGGTAGGAGGTTTTTTAGTAGAAATGAAGTACATTTCAGTAGCGAAGAGATTTAAAAAAAAAAATGTTAATTTTGGATGGGTACAATTTTCTCCATATTCAAAGATCACTAAACACACACAATCCTACATGCACATGCATGTTACTTATGATGTTTATAAATATTTTCAATTAAAATATAGGTTGCTTTATCAACCCAAATTATAAGTAGGGCAACAGGACTTTTAAAGGTTACAGAAGATATTCTTATTGCAGAAGTCATTGAGCTGCCATTGTAGTAATACCATTCAATAACACAGTCAGTGATAACCAGTAGATTGTACTCTCTCCTCTCCTTTTCTCTCATTTTGGTCTCTGTGATTTTATTTCACAAATTACTATTTTCTGGTAAGCAGTTTCTTTGAGTTTCTCAAATAGATTTCAAGGATTATAGTGTGTTATTTTGGTGCACAAACTATTTCAATATAATTTCAATAATACGAGAAAAACATTCACTGAAATATTAGAAATTGAGTGAAGAAATACTCAAACATGTTACTAAAACCTAGAGTGTACATTGTGTACTTAAGTGTAAATGCTCTGTATCTCATTAGCACTCTGTGAGCCATTCAATTCTTTTGCTATGAATATCTTTAGAAAAGGATTGAATGAACCTGTTGGCTCTGCAGCTGATCAGTTTTGCTGTTAACTTGTGCTGGTGTCAACCAGTTGCAAGAAAGCAAAGAACAACCACAAAGACCAGTTGCCAAACAATTTGCACTCCCTGTAGTGAGGTGATTATTCTCTTGGATGCTCTTATCATCTTTATAGCTTGAATTCTGCTCAAGCTTCAAATGGACTTAGAGATCTCCACTGTGTTACTGGCACTGCAGTTAACACTAGGTATACAAATTACAGAAGAAGAGGGCTAAAATAAGTCTGTATCACTGACATGAAAGTTTATAGACCACCCTTCTAATTTCAAGTTCTTCTTCTGAGAAAAGTTGCAACTTTACAAATGCAAATAGGTACCTACAGGAAGCAGGTGTGGGAAGGCTATATATAAAAAAGTAAATTATTTCATATTATAATAATGAACATTTAAAAAAAAAACAAACAAACTAAATAAAAAAAAACAAACCAAAACAAAACAAAAAAACAACTAACCAACTTTATCAAGAAGTAAAAAGTTATGGTTGAAGATCATATTAAATGAGGAAATACAATTTCCTAGAAGGAAATATTGCCATTCTGATCTTGTCAAATGCATTTCAGAAGGCAGAAGATGACTTTAATGCCATTGCTTTTGCTTGCTCAAATGTAATCAGCATGGCACGTTAGCAATTGCAGTTACATACCTTTATGCTTAAGAGTACAAATAGAGGAAGGTTTTCATATCTCTGGTGTGAACATTATATCCACTTAGTCACAAAGACATATTCCTAGGAGATGACTGAATAAATCACATTAAACATAGCAAAATGTGATGGACTGTTGCTGAGCTTGCTACTTATCAGAACAGAAAAGCACAAGGATTTTCCTAGTGTGATTAGATTATGAAATTCACTGTTTTAAATAATTTTCTTTTTTTCTTTACATTTTTAAGAGTGAAAACTATGTTGTTTAATACAATTTATTTAGTTGTATACTAATCTGTATTCCTGTACTTTTGAGAGGCTGGGGCCTATCTAAGATTTTTCTTCTTCCATTTTTGAATCCAGTATAAATTATATTGTTTATTGGTTCAGAAAATACATAATTTGTGTGTGGCACCTAATCTCTGCACTTGTACAGGTGTGCTCAAACTTAAGCTGTCCATGTATTTCATTCAAATGCATTCATAGG
Source organism: Sclerurus mexicanus (assembly GCA_013396755.1). NCBI lineage: Eukaryota > Metazoa > Chordata > Aves > Passeriformes > Furnariidae > Sclerurus > Sclerurus mexicanus. Next base: position 146,037 of record VWZF01001525.1, on the reverse strand, counting down.
ACTTCATTGTAGTGACTTCAGTGACAGAAATGTAATAGAAACAAGATTTCACTAACTGTATGATAAACATTCGTTCTTGTCAATGAATATTTGCAGCCTTGGAAGGCACAATTTTAAACAATAGCTTGATGACTATTGGGGTTTATGTATTAATTTTTCCTATTTGCCTATAATGCATTTTAACGTAAGCAGGGCCTCACATAAGTGCCTGAAATTAGAGATATAATGTCATGGCTGTTGAATTTTGGCTCAACAGCCCATCCTGGGTTGTAACTCAAGGCAACGAAAATTGCTAAACCACTCTCCTGTAAGGAAGATGTCTGAAGAATGACTGAAAGAGTGGTTATTTCAGGATTCAAATATTTAGTCCCTAGAAAGTAGAAATATTAACACTGTTAAATAAAACGCATGAGCCCTGTAACATCTAGCTACAGGCCTTTTTTATGCCAGAACTGAGAGAGCAACAGGGCTAGAGAGTGACAGTCAGTACAGAAGTACAAAGAATATTTAAGCTTAAGATAAAAAATTCTGTGCAACTCAAGCTATACAGCCTTTGGACCTTTGTTACCATCTCTGTGCTGGATCCAATACTTCTGTTGGGGAACCAGGACTGCCTCTCAGCAGAAAGCACAGTTGTTTACAGTGATTTTGTTATTCAAACCAGTATTCCATTCAAATAACCAATTCAAATATGCAATTTAAACTCAAAACAAAACAATATAACAATCCACAAAAACTCCAACACCTCCCTCCCCCCCAAAAAAACCAAAAAACAAACAAACAAAAATCTCAAGTCAACCACACAACAAAACAAACAAACAAGTCTGTCACTGTTTTCCACTGAATTCTATACTCACATCTGGTGAAAACCTTTTTTTGCAATTTGGAGATCTTGATCAAGTATCAGTTTACATTGAACCGATGTTTAGATTCCCAAAGGCTGAGATTTCTCATCACTATCTGCTGCATGTACACCAAAGCATATTCTTCTCTTTCCCTCTTCTTGTCCTTTTCAAGCATTCAAACTAATATTTTCCAGTCCTGTATTCCAAACTTATATTCATCTAAAAAATTCTCTTTCACTGAGTCCTCCTAGCTTTTGGTCTTTTTAGTAGAATTGTATGCCTCCCTCCCTAGGCTAAAAGACAGTAATTTCATAAGCTGAGAACATTCTAAAACATAAAGTATTTTAGTTCCTAAATGACACATTACAACTTCAAGAGGATTAAGGGAGAAAGTGAGGGCTATTAAATTCTCAATAGTCACATGAAGTCAAAATACATGTAGAGTAGTATGGGGAAAGTACATCAAAGCAGATATAGCAACTTTTATGCAATTCAGTTAGGGAAAAGCAGTTCCCCAGGATCCCAAAGTAACACCACAAAAAATCTTGAGAAACATTTTTTATATGACATATCCTTATCATCAGTGATTCTTAACATTGAATAATGCTTATAGAATTTTACACATTTTTCACTTAATCATAACCACGTTTGAATCAGTTGCTACTAGCCCCTCTTATTCTATGACAGAAACTGCTAAAATAAAATATAAATTTGGGTCTGCAAAGTCATCAGAAACTAAGATAAAAATTTGCTAAAATTTGTCTTTGTAAAAGAGAATATAAAAGTGAAGGTGGCTCTTCTATCATCCAGTATTCTCATATGTAAAGAGTTAAGAATATGGAAACTAGAGACTGCTGGTAGATAGGTGGGGATTTACACCTCATCTGAAATAGAATAGCATTTGTATTAATATGTTCTATAGAACATAGCATATGCTAATAATACATCGCTTCCTCATTCCTCTTTCCACTTCTATCCCTAAGTTTTTATGCCATACAAAATAAAAATAATGAAGAAATAAATGTATGATTCTAGTTATTTAGATCAGTAATTTAGAGGTGAAAAATTAAAGCTAGCTTGTAAGCTACAAAATAAAATTGGTTCTTTATTATGTTAAAGTCCGTAAAAGCCTCTTCATGCTCAATTTTCTTACATCATGTCTGATAAAGTCCTCCTAGTCTTTTTGATTCTATGGGAAGCAACATATTCATATACATTAGATGTGTCCCTAAGGTTTGGCTTCTGTGGGATACATAGAATTTGTACTTGGGCTCTGCAAAAAAATAAGATACATCAAAAACAGAACAAGGAGTTAGGCTTTCAATGAACACCTGGTCATCTGCAGTTCTAGACATCTGTCCCTCTGTCTCTGATTTGACAGTTCAGCCAGGTGTTGCACTTAAGTTTGCTCTTTCTTTGGTCTGTTGCATCTTATCTTTGTATCTCGTTCAATTCTGGTATCTTGTCTCCATACTCTGAAACCCTCAGTCTGGAGAGAGTTTATTTCAAATTGAATATGCAAAACATGGAGCAGGTTCAGATTTCTCCACTGTTCATAGTCTTCCAGAATTTTGTAGATAGACATCCAGATGGACGTGTCAATATATGTCACTTAACCCCTTTGATGGAGTCATATCTCAGATTCTCTTTTACTTGACATTAGAGACGTATCTATTAAGTTTGATGTTACAGTGCTTTCAGTGTCTCATGGCAGGAGTCAAGACTTTAATTTCCTAGTAGTGTCTATGACAGCTGAGATTATTGTGCAATTACTGATGTTATGGTGTCTTTATAAAGCAGCAAATTTTTGCCTTGGTGATAATATCCTTCTTAATAATTAATTCATTATTATTCTTTTCCAATTAAAATTACATGAATTAGCAAGCATTTTGTAATCTAACATAGCTTAGTAGTAATCTGATATCTCAGATGTCAACTTTTTGTCTGAATTCCAAGATTACTGGTGAGAAGCATTTACAAAAAACATATTCACATTTTCAATTAGTGTTTATACTGCAAAGAGCTTGATATACTATTAATCTCTCCTAATATCATTGCCAAAAATCTCTCCACCAGTGCAATATCTTGTAATTGCAGATATACAGATGAGAAAAAGAAAAAGGGTTCTCATTTTAAGGGAATTAAATTTATATGATATTTTAGAATTGCTGAGTATATTGAATAACATTCATGTGAAAATAAATTCACACTGAGGTTTATCTGACAGGTCTGGTTGCAGATAATATTGTTATCACCTGAATACTCAAAGTCATCATCTGTTTGGATCCCTCTGGTAGTGAAATAAGTCTTCCCCAGTCTTCTCTCAGCCATATCCAAATACTAAGACTGGGATCTTTCTCTTCACTGTGGCTGAAGTACTTACTTTTTCAGAAGTGTGAAATACTAGACTCCGATGTGATCCGAAAACCCACTGTAGTGAGTAAAAATGAATACATATCTCCATTCCTGGCTGGGCTACTCTGACCAAGCTGCAGGTGCACATATCATGACATCACCCCTGGGACAATAAAAAAAAAAGGCATAACTGTGAAAAAAATAGCCAAAAAATCTCTAGAACACTGGCTACAAAAGTGAGTTTAATTTGAATATAATATGGGCTGAAAGTTTCTTAAGTGTTAGGCAACTTTTGAAGAGGAGGAGGAAATAATTTTTTTCTAGTGACTAGCATAATTTGAGATGATAGCAAGTTGAAGCCACCACTAGCTTTGGGAAAACAAACAAAACATACAAATAAACTTTTTACACTATATGGAGTCTTGGGAAAAGACAACAAACTAAACAAAAGTTATGTTTTCCTTTGCCCTTAATGAGAATAAATGTATGATTTGGTAAAAATTACAAAAGGTTTTACTAAAGTAGGAAATTGACTGACCAAACCACTTTTCATACCACCTTCTTCTATAGAATCAAGTTTCCCACTGGGATTGCAATTTCTAGCAAATTCCCTTTCTATAGTGATTGCTGAGAGGAGAGCTAGAGATTTGCATCACTTTGTTTACCACAAAGGTAAGCACAAAGGCAAGCAAGGACTACAGGGAAGAAAAAATGAATATGAACAGAAAGTATTCCTTTAAAAATTTACTTTAGTCAAAAATTCATTTTCCACCAAAAAATCAGACTGTAATGAAAATTTTAGCCTTATTTTAACATGCTCCCAAATCTAAGCTTGGTTCCTAATCCAAAACGTAACCCTAACCCCTCACTTTTAGTGCCCTTTTCAATACTAATTTTTCTTTAATCTATTCACAAAGTAGATTACTACTCATTTCCTGTGCAAATCATCACCTTCCTTGATGTGTTTTTAACATTTACCATAGAATGTTTTGTAGATTTTTTAATTTGGCTGAATCAAAAATCTATTGAATAACCCAAAACCTAGTCTCAGAGTTGGACAAGGGTCTTAACAAGGGCTTAAGGGAATAAATAATTAAAATCCCCTCAAGACTTAGTGACTTGGCTTCAGAAACTGGCAAATCAGCCTTCATTGGCCTTCCATGAGAGCCCACTAAATCCACAGAGTCAAAATTTTTTGCCTAAATCTTTGGATTTAAATTTCATCCTGAATATGCAATCTATATCAATGGGGAATATTTTCCTACTCAGCTCCAGCCATACTCATCATCTTGACATGCATTCATAGGTAGTTGATTTATTTACCTATTCTTTCTATACAATCTTTGTTATCTTCCTCTATTTCATCTATGCTTTATATATATTGCTATAAATGCTGGTTTTGTGGTTTATTCTTCAAGTGTAACACCTCTGGTGTCCTTCTTATGAAGTATCCGCTGCCAAAAGAAGGTGAGGGCATACAGTTCTTCACAGCACTAGTATCTTAGCTCTCAAAGTTGCATTTCCTAGAAGTCTCTGAATCTGCTATTTGTAAAAGACTCTGTACTGGCCAGCCATCATTAGAAGCAGCAGATGTTGACACTGACATGTTCAAGCTAGTCTTTCTGACATTTTAGTGATATTATTCCTTAAGGATGATATTTGCTTCTTTTACATTATTTTAGCAGTCAGCCCTTCCCACCAAGTCCTATAGATCATGCTCAAGACAATGCCTTAGCTGTCCACACATCTATTCTGTGCTCTTTCATTCCTATGTATGGTACATTTACTGTCATTGTTGATTAAAACTTAGAAATTGGCAGTGCATTCTGTCCTTTGTATAAGTCTGGCAGAATCTTATTTTAATTAAGAGTTGTCTACAAATTAGTCCTGTACATTTTTAATCTCTTACAGTATAGCAAGATATGGGGGTAGTCTAAGGAATTTCATAACCTTTAAAACTGGATTCAGAATGGGGGAGGAAAAAGTCAGTAATGATAAAACAATTTTGCTCTACTTTCCTATCTCTTAAAGAACTAAATAACCTTTAATTCAGTGACTCTCATTGCTCGCATATGCTTGGGTATTCATCTAGAGTAGCTGTGCTTCTTTAGGACAGTTTTACTATACCCAAGCCTTTCCCTATATTTATATCTGGATAGTTCCACTGAATTGAAGGTCATACAAAGGAATAAAGCAATACAGAACTTGGTGTAATGCCATTATGAGGGAAGATCTATACTTGTTTTCATTTAGTCACTGGCAATACTTTACAATAGCTTTACTAAGCTAATGCCCACTGTTTTTCAGTGCATTTTGTGTAACAGTAGGAGGCATTAACAAAAAGACTCCCATAGAACTAGCTCATGAATTTGAACAGTAGGAAATGATTCCTCCTACTAGTTTTATACAAGCACTGCAATTTCTGTTGCATGTTTCAATAGGTCCTAAATCATAAAAGGGACTTCAAGACCTGTCTGTGCATTTCGTATAAAAATGTCAGCATTAAAAGAAACATGGATTACTAAGGCTCTCATTCAAAGAGTGATCTAATCATAGAGATATAGGATTATTCTTAAACACTATCTTTGACATAAAAAAATTTAGACAGAAATGATTTTGTCAGATAGATTAGAAGAGCTCCATTACAATAAAACTCTGTGTCTCAATAGATAGGAGATATATATTCAAATCCTTCACAGATAGGTAGGAGTTTGAATTCTGATGGACTGAATACCATATTAATATTAAAGCTTCTTTGTAAAATCCAGAGCATTACACATCAGTTTGGATATATCATCTATCCACAATCTCTTCCTTAAAAAGTCCTACAATAAAACTAGCCTCATCTATAGCTTTGCAAATAGTCTTTTGCAACTGCTATGTATTTACTGTGAGCAGAGAATATTCATTAGACTGGGATCCTTACAGGGCCACTGTGGGGAAGGTCTAAGCTTAAGGTCTATGTAAATGCTACACTTCTAAGATTGGGGAGGGCTTCAACACATGCAGAAAGGCAAGATCATGCAAGGGCAAAACTTTTATCAAACCTCAAAACACCCTCAGAGTGAGGGAGACAATGTTAAACAAAGAGGTTTCAGATTGTGCTACTTGAACAATGTGATTTAAATTCTAGTTTGTATTGACTCAACACTAGTTTCACTCAAATTTTATTTACTTAATTTTACTTACTTAATCTTCAGCAGAAGATGTATTTTGTGGTATTCCCACAAGGGGCATAGATTTTATCCATTTTTAATAGAAAGTAGTTTTGGGGGGGTGTTTTTGTTTGTTTTATTTTGTTGTAGTTTGTTTGTTTGGGGTTTTTTTTTGAGTTTAGTTCAGCTTGTTAGTTATGAAACAGCAGGAGCATGGAGCAAAGTCAAAGAAAAACTACACTATTGTTCATTGTGTACTGGCAGTACACCAAAAAAGAGTAATTAAATAAACAGTCCTGGAGTCCAACAACAGTAAGCACCTTAGGCAACAACTTCCAAGGGTGAACTGCATCTCCTTGGGAGGGCCAAGTCTAGAATATAATGTTATACTATATGACTAAATGCAAACATGAAAGTAGATGTCCTTGTGAAGAGAAAGCAGAAAGAAAAAGCAGAACAAAAATCTTGAATTAACCTTCAGTGTGTTTATTCCTAGTGATGGATGTTAGAGGAAAATGTGCTGTAACATAAGTTATAATAAAAAGCTAGAGACATGGCTAAAAATATCATTCAGGTTACCTTTCTCCTTTCTGTTTTCCTTTCCTTGTCCCCTTGGTCTTCAATATTGTTTCAGAAAACCAACTTCTTTATAATTCAGAGAATCTAGCCCATGCAAAAAGATTTTTAAATTAAGGTAATAAGTTTATGCTTACAAATAAGAGCAATGCAGTCCCATGACAAACAAGAGGGCACTTGCTCATCCTGAGATGACGATCTCCTCCCCCTTTGGTCATATGTTGGTACCTCTAATGTTAGGTTACTTAACAGGGCCGAGTCTTAAGGTAAAGGGCAATATTTTTAAATTGTTTTGGTTCATGCCCCCAAGTTTTCAAGCAATTCTGAAAGAGAATATGTGACTGTTACAGCACTGCATCAGAAATACATAGCAAGAGCACCATGTTCATAAAGAACTTTTTTTCTGCATTTTCAGGTTTCTGTGGCTCATTTTGTGTCCATTGCTCTATATGCATCTCTTTTGTCCTCCCTCTCTTTATAGTATTTGTTACATATGCATTTCACCATATAAGACAAACACATAATGTTCATCAGGATTTAATTTTCATTAAATAAATTTTCACTTCTTATTTACCTCTTGAGCTATTACTTCACTTTGTCATAGGAATGTGAGATTTTAAGCTCGGAATCAGAATACATCATATTGTCACTAATTCATCAGTAGTTTCATTTTGATCAAATTCTCACAGGATCTGGGGAAGAGAGAGAGAAAAGACAGAGAGGGAAAGAGAGGGATTTAAGGTGTCAGGTGGGCTGAGGCAGTAAGCTAAAGCAGTCTGGAGCACCTGGTTAGTAAAACCAAGAAACTCTGGAAGGGATTTCATATGGGGAACATTTCTCTTTCAGCAGCAAATTGGACGCAATAGTTTCCTGGAGCAAAATCTTTTTGGGAAAATGTTGTTGGTTTTGTTGTTTGCTTTTGTTTGTTTGTTTGTTCGTGGGTTTTGCTTGCATTGAAATAGCTTTTAAATCTTTGATTGCTGAATGTGAGTGAGATAAATAAGCAGACTCTTGGTTTATAGTAGCCTGTCTGAACCAGGGTCTAAGACATGCATAACCAAAATACTATTTACCTTTTCCTTTAGCTAGGATGTGATTCCTATTCCTCTTCCTTCATTTGAAGGAAGTGAATCTTCAATTAATAGAGCAAATTTATAAAATCATAAAATAAATGTTAAGGTACTTCTCATTTTCCATGATCAAAGTTGTGAAGTATTTTTTCTTTTTTCTCAGTTTGTGGTTGTTTTTTTGTTTTTGGTTTTTTTTTCTTTTCTGGTATAATAATCCTGATTGAAATGTCATATGCAATTAATAGTACACAAAACTAGACTTCAGGCAAAATACCACACAATTAATGGAACCCAAACTCAAGGATACGTGGCAGTGACAGCCATAACAGAAAAAAATACAAGCTTGAAAGAGCTTCGGCTCTCAGGTACTTGACTTTAAGCTTGTGCAAATCTTCAGCTTGAGAAAAAAATCAAATGTTATTTGCAATTTTTCCTTTTTCATGAAAACTACTAATACACATCAGATGCAGAGCAAAGTGCATACAACTGTAACATTATTAACAGTGTTAAGAGTTAATATTTGAGCTGGTTCTTGTTTAAAGTGAAAACAAAACATTCTAAACTGCTATAATTAACACATAATAATAGAGAAATGAAAGTCATATTTAAAAATCAACAAGAAATAAGCATATGCTATGGCATTTGGGTACCAGAGATATAGATATATAGATGTATAGATGTATAGATATTCTGATGCCTCCATTTTGTCCAAAATACAGAGTGAGATTTAAGTTTACACAGTCTTCCTGTGTCCCCTTTTCCTCTACCCCAGCAGGAAGTGAAAGGTGGTGAGTTACATGATAGGTGTCACGCACTTAAGACAATTTGGATTACTGGGGAGCTGAGGAGTGCTGCAGTACGTGCCAAAAGATAAACTGAGACTTAAGTACAGAAGTGCAGCCTGGAGAATGAGAAAGCAGGTCCAAACGAGGTTCTGTGTAACAATTATGTGAGATGTACTAGTGAAAACTCACAGTGCCAGTGAGTTAGAGATGCGAGCTTGGACTCTTTATGTGTCAAATGCTATCGACTTCTGTTAAGGGGACGTTTTATCAGGAAAAGCAATAGAAATATTTTAGTCTATTGTCTTTCTTAGACCAATTAGAATATCTAATTCTTTGTCAAGAGGTATACTCTAAAGGACTAATTCTGCGGATGACATTTTGAAAATTTGCTTGAGAAATTATTCTGGCTTTATCCCATGCACAGGTGTGATATGGTTTTGCTTCTTATGTCAAGTTTTGAATTGTTGAGTTTGACTTAGTATCAGCTTCTTTTTAGGACCATTCTTCTCCTTCAAAACAAGCTGTGGGACTGTGAGTTATGATACACCTGTGTTGTCACTGGTATGCATAGCCTTGCAGTTGTGAAAAGAAAACTGCTGCAGGATATTGCGCACAATATTGGACTCTACCATGTTATTTTTTAGCCAGAGGATCTATAAACTAACTGTTCCAGGGCTTATGGAGTAGTACATAAGTAATTTTACTAGTATATAGCAAATATTCCATGGGGGTAATAAACCACCTGCAGTTGGTTTGCTACTACTTAAATAACAGAGGTTATTCAACTGTGGGAAAACAATTCTTTTTTGAAGTAATTGAAACCATTCTTCTAGTAAAACTGCCTACTGCCCTTGGTTTACTGCTAAATTCTTTACAATAGGATAGTAGAAACTATCTTGTAGTAGAAGCCCATTTTCAGCTCCTAGGGGTAATTTAAAATAAATAAATTGTAATTGGAAAACAGATCTTTAAATATAACAATCACAATTTCTTAGTGAAAAATAATTAAGAAGAAGAACTGAGTGCCATTTTAATTTTGCTTTTACTTTTAAATGACAATGCTTTCTAAATGATTGGTATGATTTAAAAGTCTTGATAATTTAGCAGCATTCCCTCTTTGACGAACCAAATTAAATACTGTTAGTATGATTTAAATTAATTTAGATGCATGATGACTTACAATTTTTAGATAATATAAACTTCTACTCATTTTTTTATTTTATCAAAATGTTGAGATTAAAGTTTGCATGCAGAGACCTCCTGTAGACATTACTGGGAGATAATAGTCTCAAGTCCAAAAATAAATAATATTCCTTGCATATATATTTCTACAGAAATCCATAATAAAGCAGAACTAGTCCTTAAAATAATGTCAGAATTAAATTTAATGGCACTTGTATCAATAGCAGATCCACAAACAGCAATATGATTGTATTTTCATAATTTTCAAATAGGGATCTGATATTTCTTTATATGTATATATACGTAATTCACTTATAATTTATCTTTATAGATCTGAATTTGTATTTATTAATGAGTATTCAGGTTAGTGCTACCTTTAGCTTTCCTTTGGATATTCACTTACACACTCTGAATAGATATAGTTGAAATTAAGTTTTCAGATAAATGAATAATCACAAGCATGTCTTGCTTAAAAAACAAGTTGTGCTTTTGTACTCTTCTACTATTCTACAGAACTTGAAGAGAGCAAGGAAAAGAAAAATACAGCTATTGGAAAGCTTCTTCATTTTAAAAGAAACTGTCCTAGGGGAAAAAAAAAGGATCTGGATATGTAGCTATTTTTGTAGAGTACTTAAATTGCATTAAATAAGTTAGGAACTTCAAGGAGAATGAAGTATGTGAGTGCTTTGTTTAAAATTCTTCATCCTTTAAATGAGTGCTTTGAAGCCATTAGCTTATGTCTTTATGATTTATCAAAAGTGAAGGCTACTCCTTAATCTCTGCAAGTCAAAATAATAATGATAAATAGTAATGAAAAGAAGTTAATAATACCACACAGTTGAGTTTGTTTTTTTTAATAACTTTCCATTCCCTGCTCCTTTTCACTCACAATCAACTGAAGAATTATCTTTACTATAATTTATTTGCAAAATTAGTGCTCATGAAAAGGTTGATCCCTCTGTGCTTCCACCACTCGATGAAGGAGTGTTAACAATGACTTCTATCCTTTAAGGATGGGTGACGTAGTTAAGAGCTAAAGATGTTCCTGTAAGAATTTACTAAGAGAAGAGTTTCTGAACTACACTTAAAAGCAATTGGTGCCATCAATTTGAATTGTGTCTATAATGAATTTTTAGTCTTTTTCAAGTACACTATTAAAGTACTAGGAGTTTCTTTCTACCTTAAAGCTTTATGAATTCTATTTAAGTGCTTAACTGAAATTTGGAGATAAACATTTTCTATGCATTTTTAAAGGTAAATATAAAGGATGAGATTTATACAATTTGGTATCACATTCTAACTGTGCTATCAACACTGATCAACGTTAGTTTGAAGAAAGAAACTCCTTCTTCATCCAGGTTATGGATTCATATAAATGATATAGAGTTTTCTGTGAAAAAGAATTGGAGACTGCAACAATTTAGGAAGGAGGATTCTTGCTTATGTTTGTAAAACCTTGTTATTTCCCATAATTAGTACTCTGACCTGGCTAAGGAATTACTGTCCAAATGTTGGTCTATGCATCCATTTGCATGCTTTCAGTAAATGTTTTAAGGGAAATACTAAGCAATTGATCTAGCTTCTCTACATTATTCTATCTCTCTCAGCACATTGTTGTTAGACCTCCAGAATTGTGCTAAATCCACAGTAATTATGTGGTATTTAATTCAAAGTGGTATGGTATAATCAGTCTTTTCTTCTACTAAGAAGCAAATTCACAAGAATAGAATTCTTTCGTAATTTAGCTGCTGCACTTAAATTTGCTGACTATTTGACATTACCTGAAATTCTTCAAGTCCTTCAGCTAAAGAGCAGTCATACTAAGTTGTCTGCAGTAATCTCCCACCTTTCTGCAATCGTGTAATTTTCTTCTGAATACTTTCTGAACAGTGTTCAAGATTGACTATTGATTCATGCTAAGGGTGAACAACACACATGCTGTTCAACTTGTCTTTTCTGAATAATGCAACCAGCATTCAGGTTCCACACTTTGAAGGGGAGCAGAGCTTACTGTGCCTTCAACAAATTCTACTTCTTGTTTACACTCTATGTGTTTTAATGCATGGCACAGCTCTTGGGTCAAGCCATGCTAGTTAAGTTGGGCAGTACTTAATAAATAACCATAGCCATGGAACTTTCCTCTCCATATTCTTCATTAACGAGTGCTTCAGAATAGTTTCTACAACTAGAGTTCTCCAAGACACTTTAGGAGAGCACAAAATCTGATTTCTATTGAACTCCGACAAGGTCTCAGCACGTAAATCTCTTGTCTTCCTTGAAAAATCCCATCTTGAATACCCTCCTTTTTAAAAAAGCAGTGCATGAATTACACTTTCAAGTCATATATGGTATCAGTGGGGGGAGAGGGAAGAGGCATTTAGGTGCATTCTGTTGGGATTAATACTTTGGTTGTAACAGTAAATATTAGATATCAGATACTTCACAGAAAGATGCACTAGTCTCTGGAAAGAGCAGTTATGGAATAACTTAACCAGAGGAAAACCCCCTCCTTTTTCTCCATCAGCTAACAATTGTCTTGCATTTCTAAAATTGTTCGCAAAATTTGAAAGAAAACTGATTTTTTTCTGATAAAATTCTTGGTTTGTCTTTTTTTTTTTTTTTTTAATATATGCATATCCCTACCTTCTGAGTAATTTCCAGCTCTTGATCTCAGTGGTATTATGTGGCAATTAGTGAATTAAATCACTTTGGCTTAGGCAGAACCATCATTAGCAGAGTAACTAAGTACATTAATGAACACATTTTGACAAGACACAGAGAAGACGTCTATGACGTACAGAAGCAGAATCTCTTTTTTCTTGACAGAGAGGACTGGGGCGCATAGATCCTCACTGATCTGGTGGAAATTAATGAAAATTATATACCTAAGCACCTTTGAGGATCTGCAACAGACATGAAAAGACTTGCTCAAGGTCATTGCTCAAGGATATTTTTAGTGGAAAAAATACTTCCTGAAATCCGCAAGTCTTTTGACTTGATCTTGTTCTTTGACTTGTCTATGTTCTCCTTTAGTTTTTTGACTAAGGCAGGTGGAATTAACAGAATACTTTGGGTAATATCCTGCTGCAAACTACTGAAACAATGATATCACGGTTCTTTATGCCACTCCTTTTTCTAAGGACTAATGAGGACAGAATTCAAAAATGTTGCACTTGCACTTGTTACACCAAATTCTTTATCATACAGATGCATATCTGAAGAAGTTAGCACTGCCTTTTTTTTCTGTATGTCAGTCAGGAACCTTTAAGTAAAATTAAGGAAAAAGCCATGTTTAATCAAGCTGAATGCTCAAGGTGGAGAAATGGTTCAGAACTAAGATCTATAATTCTTAAAACATTCTTAAAGCTCCATCTCATAAAAGTTAATACAATACAAACAAGCATCAGCTGTAACATGTACTATCTGTACAGAATTTAGGTATTGATAAAAATTCATTAAAGCTTTTCTTTCAGCAGCCAGGGGACACACACGAGGACAAACCTTCACTCTTTAAAAAGTTAAGTATTTGAGATGGCATTTTTCAAGAAGTCTGAAGTTAGGCCCTGATAGTATAGTGAAATCCAGTGGCAACTGGATTTGTCCTTTTTTAAAAAAGGTGTCTTTTTAAAAGCTCAGTTGCAAAATGCCACTCTGGAGGCTTGACCAAGGTCTGAATGACAGGTTGAGTGTGGAAGTGGAGCCTGTGCAGAGGTATTCTCTGCAGCAAATAAATTGTTCTTCCCTTTTTATTCACCTCTTCCTATTTCTCTATTTCCTTTATCACTCTACCCCATAGCTGCTATCAACATTCATGATCTCCCCAAGCCTCAATAAAATCTGCTGTTATTTTTATCCTTGTGATGGTTGGGTGGAAACTGAGATCCTGAGGGACTGTGTATCACATTAGTGAGGGGTTGTGAGCTGAACCATAAATAGCACCTGCATCCACATCCTGACTCCCCATTTTTGTTCCTTAACATGAGCAATATCTTTGCTTTCTAGAGTAACTTCTAAATTATTTGATTTCTTGTGTTCAGAGGGAGTCTTGATTTATAGATGTGCTTTCTAGCACTCTGTAGCTGGAAAAGGAAAATCATCCAAATTATGGAGGATTGTTGACAGACTGGGTGTCTGAACTATCTGATTTAAACAGAAAAATCAGAGATTAGAGTATGAGCAAACATACCACCATGCATCTCCAGGGACACAAGGTGAATGCTAGAAGCATCTTAGTTTTAGTAATATTTTAAGGAATGTTGCATCTCTATTCAGCCATAACATCTTTTATATAATTTGTTCTTTGCAGCCACCTTGCAATTATTCTAATAACTACATTTTTTCCTTCCTGATTTGCCTTTTTATGAAGTATTAACCATTTTGATGGCCTCAATTTAAAAACAAAACAAAGAAAAATACAGCCTTCTACCAAAGAGCTAAATATGATTGCATTATAGTGCTTTTATAGGGCTTTACACTCTGAACCAAATATTGAATTTTTCTTAAGTGTCTTCATCAATCCTTACAGAAGATTTGATTTTGTCATAATAGGATTTTTTAGCAGTTTAGTTAAAAAAAAAATTAAATCCATATAAGATCACACTCTTACAGAACAATTTTGGGAAATTGCTGGGCACTTCACAAAGGAGTTTAGTACTTATTTTATAGTAAGGAAGCTAAGATGCTGAGCAGCAAAAAGACATCAGAGCCAGGTATATGAAAAATAAATCATCAGGAAATATTTGTGTTTTTTTGAATTATTATTTTTATTATTTTTTATTATTATCGTGATAGGTGTGGTTATATAAGTAAATTATATATTTTTCAGGGTCATTACATATGCAAACTGAAGCATAAATGAACTTTATATTTAACTGAGTTGTATTATACTGTAATTATAGCTCAGATAATTGGTCTCAGAATCACTGTTTTGTTTGGACAGATGTTGGCAAAGAAACGTTCACCTTTGAGTCAAAAGACTGACAATATAATTTTATACAGTATGAGCTTATTCATGCTTTCTTATTTAAGAAAAAGAAAACATTTTATAATTGGTAAAACTATGTTTCAAATTGTAACCAAGCATGTAGAAATAAAACAAGTGAAAGAATAACAAAATTTTTTCCCTTGTAGAAAAATCACAGCTATCTCCACAGGACTTAAAGAATTCATGTGTCTCTTTATGTACTTAGATGTCCTCTAGTCAATTTGAATAAGCAGTGTTACAGCAATTTCTCTGAGATGTTAGAAGTTCTTTTCCATCAGTCTATCTCAAACAGTGTAAGTAACTTACTGAAAGGGACTGGACTACTTCAGTGGCATCCCTCATCTTCATAGCTATCATCATGCCTCATACAGCTCACCCATGGCATCCCTGAGAACAGTTCTTTTTTAGACACAGACCTTCTGGAATCTCTTGCTGTGACAGTATTTCTTTTTCCATGGTGATGCTGTGACAATCTACTGCAGAGCTCTTCCTGATTAAGAAATATTCTTCCTCATTTAAAAGCAAACAGAAAAGGATCTGTGTGACATTTATTTTGGAGAAGTAAACCACCTACTTAAGCAGACAACGCATAAGTGCCTTTATTTCTATAGAACACCTGAACTCCATGTTTTGTTCTCATCTACACTGGTGAAATCCATGGGATTTTCCTAGCTGACATTTCTCAGCATTGGTTTTCCAAATTGTTTTTTTTTTTCCATTTTATAGGGCAGAGCCTTATTATCAAAAACCAGTGTTCTGCATGAGATATATCTTACATAAAAATAATAATAATAATATAAAAATCAGCAAAAAAAAACAATGAACACAATGAAAACCCAGAAAGGGTATTTGCAGAAACATCAAACTGAAGGTGTGTGTAGTTCTGCAGCTTTGTAAGAATTGGGAAAATATAGGGGAAATCATTGAACATGGTTACATATTTTTAAATATATTATTATAAAAAACCTACTGAGGAATGTCTGTTGTTAGCACACTAACTGAAGACCTTTAAATCACCTTTTAGATAATGTACTTATGCAGATAATATATCAAAAAGTAGGCTTCTTTTTAAAAAGAATAGATCCCTATTTTAACCTCAGTAACTGCTGAAAGAATGTACTTCAGTTGCTAGATAAAGACATCCAAATTCTATAAGTTGTAGTATATTATATTACTGATATTATTACTGAATAATTTCAAGATAAATATTAGTATTCAAACAGACATGGTTTATCATGGTTTTTCACATTGACTAAAAATAAATATTTGTAGTTTTCATACTCTGTGATCTTGAAGTCAGTAAAGAGTTGCACTTTATTTCCTTTTCCCATTAGAACTGTATGTTTTTCCAGGTTTAGTAACAATTCAATGGTAATGTGAAATATTCACATAGAACTATTTTTAACATTACAAATATCTGCTTCATTGGTCCTTTCTCAAGTCCTTGTCTGAAAATCTAAACCTGAGCACCAGCTGCAGCTTCAGTGATTGACGGAAGGAGGTGAGGAGGTTTGCCTGGTCCCCAACCAGCCACATGTTAATTTGGAAATAATCAGACCAAAACTGTCTGCTTTCCTGAGGAACTCCTGCTGGGTTTTCATCTTTGTGGGCCTATAATTGAAAACAAATCTACTCCATGGAAGATTTATTTGTCATCTGGAAGATGACAAATTACATGCTTTACCTGAACTATTTCAGATCTCTGTTTCCTGTTGACCACTACTGGAACTTTTCAAGACCTTGACCCACTACTATTCACACCCCTGTACTTCTTGGATGCTTCTAACATCAACTAGAGCAAAGTTTTCCTCTGGCTAAATGGGATCTTATCTTGTAACTCGGCATATTCTGTGATTAATCCCCACTCTCAGTACAACACTGTTTTATTGCTAATATTCTATTATAACAGTAAGGCAAGAATCCTGGCCCCAGAGATATCAGAAAGACTGGATAGAAATTATATGAAATAATACCTTAATAGGCACAGATAGCAATTGAGAGATCAGTAATCCATCTCTTTAGTGCTCACATTCAGTATTTTTGGTGGAATAGAAAAAATTCCTTTCCCCAAAGTCATGGAGAAACAGTTATTTATAACCAGCTTTATTTCTGAAGGTCAGGGTTGCTCTTTCCAAACCAGGGGATCTGAACACTACTCAGGACTGATAGTTTCTTCCCACCTGCCCTACAGAGGATGGATACAGCATAATTTTAGTCTTGAGAAGCTTAATGGAAAGGCAGTGGAATTAAGAGTACAGGCACAAGTTCTGTAGAAAATGCTAATGTTTGACAGGTGTCTTTCAGTTAGTGATCTAACAGCTCTTAACTGCAGTCAGAATACTTAAATTCTTTAAAAATCACATCAATGTGTCATATGCTTATTTGTGGCTCTTGTCATTACAATAATAGAAGCATTTACTGGTTGGAAAGAGTGTAAAAATATAAGAACAAAAAATTACTCTTACATAAATAGAAACAAACTTACAGAGCAAATACAGAAAAGCAAATAAATACCTGAAAACTGGTTATTTACTTTATTTAAAATGTGTTTTTTTTCTGATGCTGAGATTTTTTTTTTTAAATGTGATGAAGTGATAAACAAAACTAAAATAAAATCATTATTTTATATTATTATTTTAAATATAAAATATTTAAAATCATTTACTTCACAATAATTAATAGCATAAAGTGCAGGTCTGGTAAAGAAAAGGCATGAAATGCTAAAAGAATACAATGGGGTAAACTAAAAGTTGAACTGAATATAGAGTTGAAATAAAGAATTCTTAATTTAGCTCTATGTGTGGTAATCTAGGAATCCTGTCTCTCTATATAAGTAAAATTATTTATATATACATATAAATGCATATATTAAATATATATTTTGCATTGATAAGAATGAAATTGCAGGAATCCTTTTTAAACAATTTTTAATAAATTTTATTACTTTGTATTAATCCTTGTAGCAGGCATATCAAACCATTTTGAAAGTGGAGAAACAAATTCCCTTAATCCAGGAATTTGATTTCTTTGCTTGTAATGGTTTTCAATGTCTATATACAGACTTTTCTGAGTTTTTGCTGTAGGTTTCAATAAGAGAATGGGATTACTAATGTTGATCTTGGCCACTATTTTGTTATTGCACTTCACAGAGTATGCATAAAGTATCATAAACATTTTGACTATACATAGTTAAAAATAGATGTTTCCTGGCTAATCCAAAGAACAGCTGTAAAGGATAATCAAGCTCAGGAATGGCTATTTTCCCTGAAATTTAAAAAAAAAAAAAAGCAAAAATATATAATTTTCAATACATTCAAAGAATGTGGATAACACCAAACTAAGCAAAATGTTTAAAAACTTTTTTATCACTATTCATGCTAAGAGAATAGTAAAATAATTATTTCATAACATGACTAGCTTAATATAAAATTAAAAACTAGTTTAAATGATATAAACAAAATATTCCGACACATAAAAATTATTTATTCTTTATGTTGCCATAAGGGGAAGGAAAAAACTTTCCAAGCCAACTTTATGTGGGTAAAGTAGAGTTCTTTTTATTTGTAGGGTTTAGGGATACAGAATATAAAGGAGTATAAAAGAGTACAACACATGTTGGCAAGATAGAAAAGACCGGTGCTAGGTTGAACTCACAGCTTCAGGAATACCATGTGAGCTCTTTTCCAAGCACCACCGCTTCAAAACATGCAGAGTAAATTAATCCGAAAGGCGTCCCTTTCATTCCCGGCTGTGTCCAGCCNAGCATACTAATTTTATAACACTACTCAATTATCATATCTAAAGGTTGCATCCAATCTAAGAAATGTCCTTACCCAGAACTTCCCTTGGGACCGCCTCATGGCACGCCTCTCCTAGAATTGAGTTGGAGGTCTTAAGACCCTTACTTCATCCTTTATCATCATCACCACTTTCCCTTATTGGAGCTTCTCCAAGGTTGCTGGGCTTTGCTTTCTCGTTTTGACTACCACGGTATCTAATTGCCTTAGCTCTGATATATGTTTCCCAGGCATGGTGTTCCATCTATTATCTGACCCAGCTAGCACAGGGTTAGAGGTTGCTAGCTACTCTAAATGCAAGAAACTACATAGAAGTATAAAAATCCACAAATTCATTAAAACCCTATGGCATCATTTAAATATTTGAAAACTCAAGTCTTAATACTGAATCAATATCTAAGGCTATTTTTGACCAATACAATTTCATTAAAATCTCCAGTGCAAAAGCTTTCAAATTTTCATTACAAGATGAACTTTACAGATCAAGACAACCGTGGCAGTAAGATCTGGCTCAGTGTGTGGAACTGATATACCATAAAAGGCAAATTTGTGAAAAGGCAGATCTGAGGTAATCAAGTTTACAGAAAGCATCGTAGCCCTGAAGAAAATACATTTTTTGTGGCCATTGAATAACATAAAAGCTACGTGAAACAGTTTTTGTGATCAACATAAAAGTTTTCTAAGATATCAGTGCACTGAAGAAATGCCCTAGTGACTCTCCCTTGCAGAATCTGTTTCCAGAAGAGCCCAGCATCTCAGATTTCTCCCTCACATTCTTGTTGTATGCTAAGAAGCTATGGCTGACATCTGCTCTCTCTACGATCTGGCTAATTTCTTCCTCTCACGAACAATATGCATTCTCAACTTCCAAAACACGCTTTCCAGTAGAGCATAAAAGAATTTAAATGGCTTTTGGGAGACTTTCACTTAAGGTAGACACATAAGGCACTGCCATGCATGACCTGGCATATTTTATATAAATTACAATGGTTTTGTATTAGAAAGCACAGTTTAAGAAATAGGGCACTGAATAAAGATAGAGAAATAGTGCAAAAAGCACCTTATGAGTTGGTCTTTCTCTAACTTCAAGTTAAAAGCTTGAGGTGAAGATTAAAGACAACTCCCAAAGACAGTTCAAACTGTTATTTCTAGCTAGTGTCAATCCTTCAAAGTCTTGCCATCCCAAATGGATGATGGCTTTCATCATCACTGTTTTGCGGAGTATTAATTTTTATGTAGGATTTCCTGTTCCTGTCAGGTTTAATGAGTCAGATTTCAGAATACAGATTTCTGTATCCTGTGTCCTATGTAAATAATTTCTCATGTGAGAGAGTTTCAGATGCTGTTGAGTAGAGATCTACATATGTGCAATGCTGCTCCTACAGATAATGGAAAGGAGCAAAGGGATTCAGCAACATACCTAGCTGCTTCTAAGCGTACATATTTACACCATGCAAATACATTGTTTTGTGACAAATGGATGAGTAAGAGTAATATCACTTCCTATTATACATGGGCATGGACATAAACATCTAAGTCTTTTTTTGATATAGGTGTTCATTACATGTATTTTCCTAACCGAGGATAAAACAGTGAGGCTCAATGATAGCTCTTAATAGAGAATAGAAAGACTGCACACTACCTAACTGGAGACAGAAGTGTATTTGGATCATAAACATAATTTCCTGGAACAGGGAAGGATGACTTTAACAAAGATTTAAAGGGATATACAGGATATTTATCTAGTTTGACACCTGAAAGCACTGGCTTCAACAGATGATGGCTGGTTTATATCCAAATAAATGAAAAAACCCAAACAAAACCCAACCCAACCAAAAAAATAAAAAAACAAACAAACAACCAAAAAAAAAAAAGAAACAAAAAACCCCAAACAACACAAAAAACAAAACAAAAAACACGCATATTGTTAAATTCAGATTCTGTAGAAATTGTCTTTTTGAAGCCATTAGAAAATTGTATGTTGATTTTGAAATTCATGGAAATGCAAAGAAAGGTATCACAGTCATTAATGTGTTAAATCAGCCAAGTTTGGGGTGATCACTGGAACAGTCATTGAAGAAAATTAATTGCTTCTGAAGGATGGCCTATGCTCCATGAAGAGTGCTGCACTTGCATCAAGTCTTATAATAGATGTGTCCATCATTAAAGTTTGATAGAGTTGAATGCACGACTGATTATTCTCTCTAGTCAGTTGGGAGCTTCCACTAGGTGAATAGTTAAAGTGGAGGGAGATGTGTCGCTGGGTAGTAGCTATGGTGTTGAGTTTATTGGATATTGATTGATCTTACATTAAGTAATGGGTCTTTGCTGAAAGTCAATTAGTCCTTAGGGTTTAGTTAGTCTAAGTTTTGTTTATTTATTTATTTATTTATTTATTTATTTGTAAGTAAAAAATTGCATAGAACCTGCTAAGCCCATCCCTGAGTATCCATTTTGGAGTTCCTACTTCAGAGCAACAAAAATTCAATAGCTGAGGATGCTTCACCTTCCTCAAGGGTACAAACAAATTGCTAAAATATGTAGGAGCATTATATTATTTTCTTGGTGGATTGATGCTTCCTGTGGTCTGGTTGTTATATCTCTAAGTTTCCCAATATCTGACTTATGTTTATGTCACATTCGAGAATGTGAAACATATTACATTTATTTAAACGAGTATAAATGCTATGTCCATTGACTTGTAGAGGTCTATCAACATTTGTTTTCATATATGTATGCTGAATTGAAAATAAACATAAAATAAAATTTTCTTCATAATTCTATATTCACTGAATTCTACAGAGATTGGCTGATATTTTATTTCCTTGTTTCCTACAGCACTCATCCTCATTTGTATGTAGATGTTGCTACTTAATTAGTTTACAGATTAATGATCCAGGTATCTGTGATAGGCAGGTAATATTTATAATTAGTGGCTAATTCGAAATTAATATTTATTTTGCTGTTCACATATCATTGGATTAAGTCAGAATTGACTGACCTATTTGTAATTTGTTCTAGGGACTTTTATTGCCATTTTTTACTTTTTGAAGGAATAGTCTTAGATTTTTTATGGGAATATTAAGTTGTCTGCTCCAGTGGTTTGAAAGCTACTACAGACACACTTGTAAGAGAGATGGTGTGAAAGACTGAATCCTTTAGATTCAGAACAGTGCTTAGCAGTTGAATGGTATCTTTCAGCATGCTTTCATATAAATAAGGAAATTTATATCTGTGTGGATATTTCTACATTATAAACTTGAGGAAAAGGGGATTAATGAGTAGTTACTATCTAAGCCTGTAGGAATTCTAGATTTTTTTTAGTTCAAATTATAAACTACAAGAAAGAAGTTATTTTCCTTGTGAATGTCAGAAGACTAAAGTCCTTCCAAAGGTGTGGAACTCAAATATGGCATTAAAAAAAGAAATAGGTGAATACCTATAGATAGACTTTATTACTTTGGACTAGATCTTGATTTATTGAAGCATGTTAATTTACTCTTAGTTTTATTTCCAATAATGAATAATATTTATCCTTACTTTTTACAGGAATAGCTGACTGATAATGCTTTATATATTACTATTATATGGTTTTATTCTTACCAATTACAAGACTATTAAATAACACTACTCTGCATGACTAAAATACTTCATTCATATCAAATACTGGCTCAGTTCTGTGCACAGAACAAACAGGTTTTTTAATAAGTGCATTAACTTTCTGAAGGAAGTGACAGTACTCAGGAATTATGATTTTTGCCTTCTTTTTTTCACCTCTTTTGTTTTGCACCTTTTGGGTTTTATAAGAGACAGTTATCAAACCCTTAAATTCTTGTTTCTTTTCTGAAATTGTAAGCAACAGAAACTACAAACTTAGTTTACCTATGGCTTGGTAACTTATAGCAGCAGTAGAATTTCTGCATTCTGTATATTGTACCTGAACCGCCCTTTGGAGTTTTTTCATCTTATGAACAGTGAAATTTGCTGTGAAATTTAGTGTACAAAACACAAATTGGATGATAGCACGCTGGCCCCAAAAGACAGAAGAAATCACTGAGAAGGATCTGAACACTCTCTTGAAATTCACCTTCTAATCCAGGCCTTGATTCATTATGATCTAGCCTTATTTAATGTGTGGACAACTCTATTACAGTTAGCCTTCTGCTTCAAAATCAATATATATTTTTGTCTTACACATTCTGTAAAAATCTTATAAAAGATTTCTGAAGCACTTAATCATAGTTATAATATTTTCCTAAATAATTCTCAATTCTGAGTTTAAATCTGCATAATAAATTTACATAATGTTAATAGATGAGCTATATGTAAATGTCTAGAAATGTCTAGAATATTTATAAATTATCAACAGAAAAAAATTAATATATGTACAGATGGATCCTCCCCCCTCACATATTTTAAAAATATATTTTAGAAGAAGAAATAACAATTAGAAATGTAACAAATTTTCCATGATTTGTCACATCAGTGAAATAAAAGTACAAATAATTAAATCTTTTCCAAGCACAGCATGACTGACAGGCACTTAAAATATTCTGACTGTTTGTGTCATTTCACATACTTCTATGCTCAATTTGCTTAATTTTATGCCATATTATATGTATTAAAGATATTGACTTCAAATTACCAGAAGTTTCCTTGTTATTAATCTTCTCAAAATTAGCAACAAACTAAAACACACCAATGTGGCTGATAAATACTGCCAAGGTCACAGACATTATCAACACTTTTTTTATGGAAATACCCCCAATTCAATAACAATCATAATGATTTTGTGAAGAATGAGAAAGGCAATCTTATTTTAAACATACATTTAAGATTTCATCTCTGTAGTGACCAATGACAGAACACGAGAGAAGGGCCTGAACTTGTGCTAAGGAAGGTTTAGTTTGGGTATTAGAAAAAGGTTCTTCACCCAGAGGCAAGAAGTCACAGCACTAAGCCTGAGAGAGCTCAAGAAGTGTTTGAACAATACTCTTGGGCCCATGGTGTGACTCCTGAGGATGGTCTGGTGCAGGGCCAGGAGTTGGACAAGATGGTCCTTGTGGGTCCCTTCCAACTCAGCATATGTTGTGATTCTAAGATAATGTGAAATACTGCAGTGCAAAAATGAGGCCCTGAGTTCAAAATCTTTGTTCATCCTACTGTTTCCTGGCAGAAACCCAGAAAAATTAAGAGCACAACTGATGCTGGAAGACAATCATACCTGGAAATAAATTTCCCAACAAGCCTCCAGTATTTAATAATCTCAGGGTTTGAATGCTGTAGGTTTAGGTTTTGGTTTTTTGTTGTTGTTTTTTAACATGGGCCAACACACAGCAAATGGAGCTTACACTTCTGAAGCAGCAAATATAAACTTTTTGCACTTATTTTCATTACTATCCCAATAAGGTACCTGTGCAAGAGAATCACCAAAATCTATGGATTTTATACATCAGTATGCCAAGATATATCATGTCTAAATGGAAAATTAGTAAAACTCCCAAAAGATGTGATACACTCGAGTCTCTCACACAGGTAAATAGCAGAAGATAAAAGTGCCTGTTTGCCCATATTAGAGTACTTTTTGCAACGAATGACCATTCATCTCCCTTCCTTCCACTTCTATCCTCTGTGGAAAATGCACAGTGTGCTCCAA
Organism: Sclerurus mexicanus; assembly: GCA_013396755.1. Taxonomy (NCBI): domain Eukaryota; kingdom Metazoa; phylum Chordata; class Aves; order Passeriformes; family Furnariidae; genus Sclerurus; species Sclerurus mexicanus. The sequence goes on along the minus strand of VWZF01001525.1, from coordinate 121,632 downwards.
AGAAAGGCCCGAGCACTAGTATTCAGTCAGTGGGTAATAGAGGTATAAGTAATTAGCCTTTTCTCCTGTTCTTAGGTCCCAAGTGATTCTTTGGCTAAGCAGTATTGCTGGGTAAGCAACATATTTATTGTTTTAATCAATCTCAGCACAGTACAATGCAGAATATATACCTTAAGGTAACATAGTTTTTTAGACTTAGGAAGGCAATTTACCATGTATTTTCAATTACCTGATTTCAAGATGCAAAATATGTACCAGAAAAAGTAATCAAGGTAATTTTTATTGAGTAAAATCTTACTAAGACAGAAAGCAGTGCAATAAATAACCACAACCTTTGCTTGGCATAGCTATCGGTTATGTGAAGGCCATTTCTTTAATCTCATGGGATTAAAGGCTACTTTTGTGCTAATTACTATTTCCTATAAGAAATGTTAAATGTCTAAGGACTAAAGAAACAAATCATTCCTGATAATCTAACATTTCAGTAGTTATATCACCCTTAAACATTTTAAGTCCTATAACTGCTGAATTCAGAGAGTTTTATAAAACAATCTATCTCCATTCCTCTTCCTCCACAGAGAATGTTTAAGTGAATAATGGAAGGATATGTAGGGCTCTGTGTACTTCTGTTTGGCTTTTTTTTGAGTGAGGATGCTCACCAAGGGCACATCCTCAGCTCAGGATAGTGCTAAAGTTTGAGAATTGGCTGACACAGCACTGTGAAACAGTTTGATCTTTGCACTCATTCTCAAAGCCATCAATCCTGACACAAATGGACACTGAGATGAGGCATCCAGGCAAGCATGGAAAATGGCACCTTTTCCCTGTCATAGCTGCTGAGAGTGCATAACTTTTGGTAGGCCTGAAGTCATATGTCATTCTACTGGGCACAGTCAAACTGCCCTGGAAGTAGGAGTAGAGAGAGCTTGGACATGTTCATCGATCACAGGGGACTCTACCTCCAAACATTATACTGCTTGGAAGCAATATGCCCACCTGGGTCCCTTCCAACTTTTGAGCTAGAGGCTGCAAACTGCCACTTTACAGATATAATTAGATGAAATTTAGTGCCACAGTCTGACATCCTTTTCAAAAAATATAAAACTTATCTGAGGAAAGCAGTAGACACTGTACTCTAGGGAGCATTCCTGCAATCCAGCAGCTACTCTTATTTCCATATCTCTCTGAAATCTTTCTGGTAGTGGTTCACCACAGCTATTAAATACATGCATAACTCCATATAATCCCCCTCTTACTCCCCTGCCCCCCGTTTGTTCATAGGATATTGTCAGAGGAACAGATTTTCAAAGTAAGCTGTTATCCCAAGCATGCTTGGTTTTGGTTCCTACATCACAATTTTTGTTTCATTTTTTCATGAAAAGTTATATATTTCTTCAATACTATTTTTCAACTGAAATATTTTTGGAAATTGATCTATTTGAAGTCATACTGAGCACATATTTGTAAGGGAGGGCACATGACTGAGCATGAGAGAAAGATCTTGCAAATAATCACATCTAGAAAGAAATCCTGTTTTCACAGATTAAAACAATGAAGAAAACAAAATTTCTGTTAAAGGAACTGTTAAGGATGCAATGTCTGTGAGGTTATATCTGTGTTTAAAAACTTGTGTGACTGTCTGAAACAGAGGCAATACAACACTGAGCATGACTTGCCAAGTGACCTCAAATATCTTAAACGAGAAGACAGTAAAAAACCGTGTCAGAGTGCTACAGTGCAAGATGAGCACTGAGAGGTAGAGAAAAGAATGAGTAACTGGAAGATGTCAGGTTGAGAGCCAGCTCTCTTGCAATCAGTGTGATTCTCTGGGACCATAAATCAAAACTTCACTCTAATAGAAGAACCAGGGGTAAAAAAGAGGGAAGAAAAGACTAAAATGAACATTTTTTGGGAAAAAAAAAAAAACAACCAAACACAACACCAGCAAAATCTCTTAGATTAGGGACATGAACTTAGCAAAATAATTTCTTTATGTTTATGAATACTAGGTCACACATCAAGCAATTCATGAAAATGGCAAAAAAACCCCCTGTTATTGTACTTATATTTTTTCCCTTTTAGAGTGTGAATTATAGTTTCGTTATCTTTTGAAAAAAACCCATCAAATTTGATTATATATGAATTTATCTGTTACAGCTTCAGTGGCTCTTTCTGTCTCAGCAGCACTTGAGAAAGTGGACAAATAGAGCAGAAGATTTGAACAGCTGCTCTATTGGAAGGGTCTAGATCTTTTCTCTGCCCACAATCTCAGTAACTTGTGAGAAACCTAGTTACTGGAAAACACAAATTGCCTGTACTATGAGAGATGCTCTTTGTAGTTACAACAGAAACCTTTAACTGAACAGAATTAAAAAATATATTCATTTTTCTTGTAGGACATTTCAAGGACTGGACAAAGTGTTAGAATAATTGTACTATTTTCTTCAGTATTTTCCAGAACTTTAATAAAGTGAAGAAGGATGATGACCTGGTTTTCACCTAGGCTTGAAAGATGTGCAGAAATTCCTGGAAGACTGGAATCAAAGTATTGACTTTTGCCTCATAATTGTGGTTGCATCAAATGTCTCTGCATAATTCTATATGGTTGATGATTGTCCAATACTGCAGTTCTTTAGCATTACTACTTAGAATTTGCTTGAAGCTAGTGAATGAAATGCTTCCCTCCTTGTGGTATGCATGATTGCAAATGTGTCAAAATAAGAAATCTATGGGAACAAGAACTAAAATAATATTGTACAAGCAAAGAGAAATTGGGGGGGGGGGGGAAAAAAGA
>VWZF01001525.1:409-118810 GCA_013396755.1 Sclerurus mexicanus | reverse complement strand
AAAAAAAGCAAGCACAGTAATCATATAGGGGAAAAAATGTTAATGCTTCTGCTTACTCATTTTATCTTTATTTCCTATTTAGATTTTTACAGGAAATGGTTAGTTGAAACACAGGAAAGATCGACAGGAAATATTATTAGAGGGAAAGCTCAGGAGAGAGTGGAGGATTGTAGAAAGCATCAGGCTACACAGGCATAAAATGCTTGTGCAGAGGATTTTCGGTCAGACCAGCAGTAGAAGGAAATAAATACTCAAGTGACAGCTGCACTGTGACTCTGCAGGTCCACCAAAAAACCTCCTGGCCTGCTTGCTTACCTGCTTGCCCCTGCTGGCCCCACATGCCCCTCAGCCAGGACACACAGGAATATACCTTCCTAGGTCGGATGTCCTGTCCTGAAAATAGAACAGAGAACAGTGAATCTTATGTCTGGTGCTTCTTGTGCTCACAAATGTGAAGTGAGGACATTTTTACATGCCTTTGCACCAAGAACAAGACAGGAAATAAAAGTGAAAGCAATGTCTTTGCCTCTCCTCTATCCTGTATGCTAGTTTGGGGCTCTTCTTTTTAGATTGTTCATTTCGCTGTCAGTCATATTTTCAGGGAGAAAAAGAGGTCACATTTCTTTAATCCAATACTAAATTATTGTAAGCTCATTTGATTGTAGAAATATTTACATTCTTATTTGCATATGAATATGTAAAGGATCATAAAGACGTTTCCACCAAAAAAGAGTTCTTCAAATTATCAAACAAGTAAGGTGATGGTGATTAAGTACTTATATAGTAAAAGGATTAATAAGTACATTGACAAAGGAAAAAAAAAAGATTGAGGAAGTATGTTAAACTATGGAAGTAAAGCTAACCTATAACTTGCAAGCAGTTTGGTAAAAGTGTGATCGACCTTGAATTTCATCTAAGTGTTAGGTTTTTGATAAATTATTTAGAGTATCTCCTGTGTCTACTTCTTGAAATCTATACTTAAGATGATTCTGATGCTTGTTATAATAGGAAAAATTTGAATTGCTATTTAAGTTCTTACTGCCTGAGGTTAACCAGTTGTTCTGTGGGTATCTCTCATTTGAAAAATGTCTTTCAAAGAGGTGACAATTTTCAGCCAACGATTGTGTTGTGAACAAAATCCAGGAAAAGTGAAAATTAAATTAGACATTAAGAAAATACTTCAAAAACCAAGGTCATTTAGAGAGTGACATAATTTGTCAAGGGAAATTGTTGAAGCAGAGTCACTAAAGATATTCAAGGCTATCCTAGTAATATAGGACTAATTATATAGCACTGAGTGCTTTCAAAGTGCTGTACAGACATGAACTAATTAATCTGCTCAACACCCCTCAGAGACATGGGAGGAAGTATTGCAAATTTCAGCATCACCTGTCACAGCTTCTGGTAAAAGGCAGGAAAAAAAAAAAAATTTTCAACAATCACCTCATGTTGGGCTCTCTCTCTTTGTTAACAAAATGCACATGCATGTGTGTGTGTGTAAACGGAAATTACCAAAGACATGTAAAAATAAACAGGAAAAAAATAAATCTAGAAGTCTGGTTTTGAAGGATGCTAAACTTGTATTTGGATAACTGAACAATGCTATTCTTCATATTTTTTTGTTCCATCAAAGTCACTAGTGTTCATAGTTAAAACATTAAAGCCTTATTTAAATTGTTTCTTTACCCTACATCTCATCATATACGAAGCAGTGGAGCTCTAGAAGCTAGTAAATATTTTTTTTATCCTGCACTGAGTTTTTGTATCAATTATGTTCTAATGAAGTCATTAATATCCCTCTTTCCTGTATGTTGTACAAACAACTGAGGGATTACTTAGGGAGTAGATAACAATTCAAGAAAAGACAACAGATGAATATACTCAGAAACAATGTGTTGTTCATATGTTTGACTGTGACATAAGCATTTATGCTTATGTCACTTTAAATCCTCAGCATTTAAACAGAATGAAATTATTTACATATTGTCTTAGTAACTACTAAACAATAGTGGCTTTGGTCCTGGACATGCAGTGGGTGACGTGTTCAGCAGCAGTGTTTGACTGACATTTGTCGTCTTTGAAATATCAGATAGCAGAGTGCTCAGAGAGTTCAGAAGCAATGTGCTTGTCATAGAGTCAAATATAGTGATGATGTTGTCTAGGAAAGGTGATGAGAAGTAGAATCTAGCACTGAACTTGGCTGGGGAAGTTATCTATTATTTTTATTGTTTGTATAAGTGGAAGGAGTGTGTTACTAGGGGTTTTTTTATTAAATCATTTGCAAGAAGACATGCTTCCATCTTTCCTTAAAAGAAAGACTTGTGAACCTTGTCTGACAACTTGAGACAGAGAGTAATATAAACACACACATTATTCATGCAAGGGTAAGTAGTGGACTGCCCAAATAGTGAAGCAAAACCAAGTCTTCTTTAGTTAGTGTTTCAGTTTTTCAGATTTCTTATACAGAAAATTAAAGGACCTGTAAAATATTTGGAATTATTAGAGATAATTTATATACCTGGACTTGTATACAACAACATTTCAAACTGTAAGTAGATATTAATTTAAGAACAATGTTCCCATATTTTCTTAGGCAGTTTAGGAAGCATAACGCTTTTGATGTCAGGCTTCTTGTCTTTAAGCTAACCTTAAACACAGACTAAATAGTAAGCCTGCAGTTGAGCCTGGGCATGGTATTAATTATAGAGATGCTTAATTGTCCCTTTTAGTCTCTCAAGTTTTTAACCAGGTAGCAGGGAGTATTCCCAGTTTTAGATCTGAGTTTTGAACCCTACAGAGAAAAGATGGGGTCATACCTCTTTTTATAGTGATGCCACCTACCATTTTTTCAGCTCTGAAGCCCTTTAATCTAATGAAGGAAGATTGTAGCAAAACAGTATTTCATTATTCACTACAGAGGGTTCTGAACTTTCTGAAATTTCTATTTTTGGACCACAAAATATGTTACTTTACAATTAACTAGTGATCACAGAAGTGTAAATCTGAGGAAGTCTCAAAGTAGGGGAAACGAGAATTCAAAATGAACACTTTCATTTTCTATTCAAAAATACCTAAAAACAATAAAAGGAAAAAATTACCTAGTGCATAATAAACCCATTGAGCTTAATGCTCCAAGGCATAAGCAAGGCCAAGAGTTAAGTAGGAGTCAAGTTGCATTAGTTTGGATTAAAAAGTGATAGCTATAAATCTTGATGCATTCAGATAAAGCTAGGAACTATCTAATAAAAATTCAGAAGAAATTTTTGCTGTAGGCAGATTTTTCAGTGGTGAATTTAGCATCTTTTTCTGATGTGTTCAATCTTGACTATTGAAGATGAAATAAATGGAGAAGGCCTTGATTCATTATATCAGTTTCTACACATTTACATGTTCTTAAAGACCATTTTGGCCTTGGTAGTTCAGGCAGACTGGAGGCATTTCAAAATTGGTACTGCTGACTACACTTCAACTTTACAAAATGTAAAATAAAATAAATCAAAAACACCTTATGCTTACAATAAAAGTAGACTAAAATTTGAAATATATGAGCACACTGGCTGCATTCCATCCTCATTTTTTTAGAATATTCTTGACTCTAGAGCCTGAGTGCTCTAGACATAGCATAGGAGAGGTACATGATGTCTATAATTTGGTCTACTGTAGTCTAAAAAACCTCTTATTGTCTTATCTTAGTGGCAGATCACAGATCTGTCAAAGTAGATTTTCAATATAAAATGAAAATCTGTGGAAGATGCCTTTTTTTAAAAGTTTTCACTGTCATAGTGCTCAAATTTTACCAGATAAGTTATATTTTATTTGTTTCAAAAGTGATATTAACAGCTTTCTGGAAGAATATAGAAGTTCAAATAAATATTATATGAGCTATACATTCTGCTCTGCTTTGTATAAGTTCTATTTTTGAAATAAGAAAACCCTAATTCCAAAAGCATATCATTTAAATCATTCTATGTCACAGTATAGCTTGGAAAAAACAAACAAACCATCATCACCAGCAAAATAACAACCAAAAGAAAGCCACACAAACCCCAAGAAAATTATTTTCTTTAACGTAAATATTGAATATTCATATTTATAGTTATCTATAGGCAGAGGTTAATTGTTAACAAGTTTTGGAGAGGCTTAGGTCAAGATAGGTAAGTGAAGTAAAAAAGCCAAAAGTGGAGGTGATATTCAGAATTCTCTGGAGATCAAAAATGCCTTTCTATTGCAAAATCCTGTGTTTACAGAAGTTTTACTAGAGGAAGAATAGGACTATTCATCCACTTAAAGGTTCTCTCTCCAAAAATGGCAACAAACTTTCAAATATGACTTTTGGAGAGGATCCTAGGCTCAAATGTAAAATCCTTGCAATGCCAGATTTTCAGGGAGATTCAAGGACTTTTTCTCCCCTATACCTGAAGGATTGTGTTAATCCACTCAGTAAAGGCAGTAATTTATTGAGCACACAAGGATGGCAGTCATTTGGGTCATCTGTGTTTACTTTGCTTTTGTAAACTACATTTAATGGACAGCAATCTCCTGTGACAGCAATTGTATTTTACCATAGGGAGTGTGCCATTGAAATCCTCTAGTTTCTGCTGCACAGGGGGAGGGTGTCCCTGCCTAATTACAGATTTACTTCAGCAAATGCAATCAAAGATCAAGGACCTGGATAACGCAAAGCTCCGGAAGGAGAATATTGCACTTGAGAAGAAATACCACAATACCACCAATGACTGGAAGACAGAGAAGGAGGAGAAAGAAGGTTAATTTGGATGGTGAGTGAAGCTTGATCTTAGTAATTAGAAGTTACCAGTGCTCTAGTAGTCAAAGCTCAGCATTTATATTTATTATTTCACTCAGTCATGGACAAGCAACCAGGAAAAGTGCTGATATTCTTCTGCAAACAAACTCTACTTCAAGGACAGTTTCACATATGATAAGTTGAGGATCTTTTTACTAATTATTCTAATTGTAAAAGGTAAACTAACAAACAAAAGAGCAATTTTAAATACTGAGTTTCTTTGGGAAACTGTGTATATTTTCAATATGTGGTGATAATAATTAGATTTTATACTTAGAGAAGGAGACAAAATAATAAACAGCAAAGTCATTATGGCTTACAATGAGTTCTTAAAGCTACAGAATGGTTATACACTCTTTGCCTAAAGAAACACTCTTTGCCTATCTGATGTTTAAGATACACGTTTGCAAATTAAGCCCTGAATTTTCATTAAATAGTTTTTCCAAAAGTGATACGGGTCTGCCTAGAAAGATGTGTATCACACGGAATGGGTGTTGTTTATGGAAATTGCAGAAATGTCTCAACTTGGAAGTAAAGGCTTGCAAAATGTTTTGGAGGATAAATAATACAAATAAGAGAAACCTCATTTATTTGGCAAAATAGAGTCCTCTAGGAAGGAGACTAAGATTAATCAAGTCCAGAGCCTCATTTTTACCTTTCATGTTTGATGACTCTACTGGCACATGTCCAACATGTAATACTCCTAAAACAAAATATCTAATATGTAAGTTACCTAAGCAGTGTTGTAATATATGCTCTAAATCCTAAAGATTATTTCTTTTTTTATAATAATTTCCATTTGAGGTGAACATTTATTCATAATTCTCTTGGACTAGACTATCTGGAACTTTTCTGTGGCAAAAGAAGATTATCAGTGAGAATCTCCTGTTTTGTTAGAATAATTTGATTTTACAGTGTTTATGGAATACTGCCCTCACTAAACCAGAAATACTAAAATAAAATGGAGGGAAGAATTTCTATACAAAAAAAATCTTTTCTTTTTTTTTTTTTTTCTAAATACTTTCTTGTCCAAAAAGTCCTATCACACATACACCTGCTTAGCTTTCACCACACAGAATACATAGAAGTGATATGGTGGTGATGGATGAGTCACTTAAGTTTTGGTCTCAGAAATGAATTGTTCCATTCACCTGCCTAGAATATGATGGAAGAAGGTATTTTCACCAATATTGTTGTTTTTGTGGCTGGTGTGAGGGTGTATCCGGTAAGATACTCAGGTCGTACATCAATTTGGTTATAGTCAACAAAGAAAGCTGGTGTTCTCTTAGGGTACTTAAAGTATTCCCTTAAGGAAACCATGTATGTTGAAGGTTGAGTATAACATCCAACAAGTACTTTCTTGTGACAATACTTTTGGCATCATAAAGGAATGACATGTAGGATGAAGATGGAAAAGGTGATTAAAAGCAAGAACAAGGAGTTTTTTCCAGAGAAGATGACATAAACATACAGTCAACTTACTTGCGTTTAAACTCTAAATAATTCAATTCTTAAAAGCTTCAGGACTTTATCTTATGCATGTTTGCTTCTGTGAAACCCAGAGCCATATACTGTTACAGTATGTGGATATATCCTAACAAAAATTTGACATTATATTCAACGAAAGAAAATTTTAACTCAAACAATAAAAAGTGGCACATTCTTTGAGACAACTTTCTAAGACAATAAAACATCATACGGTACAAAAAAATAACCCCAAATTCTCCTACCAGAATTTAATTTAGAGCTTTATCATTTGCATTCAGCAAGATATCCAGAATTCTTCATACTTTCGGCCTCCTAGAAAAGATGGATGCTATCTGCATCCTGGAGATATAAATGCTTTGGAGTATCTTCTATGAGATTTTGTGTTTCTTGAATAGGATTGACGGTGGAAAATGTGCTTCCCTTTTCTGTAATTAGCATCCCAGAATAGAATCTAGTCACTTAGGTGACTAAAAATAATGATTGTAAAACTGCTATAAAAGCCTGAATCAGTTTTAGTCTGCAGTTCTAAATCCAATTCACTTTGTTGATTTAATGTGCAACAGCATGAGAGTCATTAAACCTTTAGTTTAAGCTTACTTGAATTGGATGTCACTGCTAGAGATTTCTTTGGCATATGTCCAATAAGCAGTTTTCAAGTGTCCTCATAGGAAGGTCTTAAACATAGGTTTTTCTGTATAATTACAATTTTTTCTCTCTGTCCATTATAGATGTAGATGTTTATAAAGGTATGACTATTACAAGGATTCAGCCATTACAGCACTGCAGCAAAAAGCCCATCCTGTGAGTGCGTACTGTCAGGCTGAAGCCAGAGAAGAGAGCTGTATACATTCTGCTGGAAGGGATATAATTTTTCCAGTGTTGAAAGGAAGGCAGAAAAGTTGATCCCTTTTAAACAGTGCATTTGTACTTTGTACAGGGACCCAATGACTAAAAAAAATGGAACACAACTCCATTAATTTCAGAGATTTAATACAATTTAATTTGTTAATGAATTAAAAAAAAATCTAGTGAAGATTACTCTTCTCCTCCTTCCTTCATGAAGATGAATCATATTTTTGGCACACTAGTAGGACATTTGCCTTCATATCTTACTTTTGCAGATCACTGATCTGCTGTTTTGGCAGATTTTAGCAAGCCATATGAAGTCAATTTTTCCTGGTATTCCAAATTACTTAAAGCTTCCCATTATTCTGCCCTCCTTAAAGCTATTTCTGTTCAGCTCTTGGATTTATTTTATGTATATATAGATATAGATATATAAGTGATATATATAAGTGATATATATATATATAAGTGATTCTACAAGATATTCCATATCCTGCTTCTAGCTAACCTTTGAAGGCAAGCTGTTTTACAGTGATAGCCTTTCTCCTGCCTCAGACTTCCCTGTAAATGTATGGACTTTGGATGAAATGTTCAGAGTTGCGCTTTTACTGCCATCTAGTGCCAGAGCTAGAAAAAAAGTTTTAAAGACTCTCTTGGGGCTTAGAAGCGGGTCAGTATTGGCTATAAGTGAGACTATCTTAGTTTCTGCATGATTAAAATACTGTAGAGAATGATTAAGAGGAGAAATTCTAAAGATATCTGAGATTTTATCAGATGCTGAGAAGGCTGGCCAACATGTACTCAATATATGCTCAACCCAACGTCATGTACTATGCTTGCTCACACACAACTATCGCATTTATTTTGATATCTACTAGCAATCTGAGAGTGAAAGGAGAAAAACAGTGTATTATTTTACAGTTAATTTTAAATATGACTGCACTTGCCTACTGGTTCTGTCTGGGATAATTTTTTTGATAGTAGCTCTCATGGCACTATACTTTGTCTTTATAATGATAATAATGCTGATAAATTAGGGATGTTTTAGTTATTGCTGAGCAGCGTTTGCACAAACACTGCTTCTCACGTTAACTGACCAGTGAGGAGGCTGGGAGTACACAAGGAGGAAACAGCCTGGACAGCTGACCGAAACCAAAGGGACATTCCATAGCAATATGGCATCATGCTAAGCAATAAAAGCTGTGGAGAAGAAGGAGAAAGAGAAGGGCATTTGGAGTGATGACATTCTTCCCAAGTCACCATGACATGTGATGGAGCCTGGCTTTCCTGGGGATGGCTGAGCCTGTTGATGGGAGGAGGTGAATAAATTCCTTGTATTTTCTTTCACATACAGCTTCTACTTTTCCTATTAAAGTCTTTGTCTCAATCCATTAGTTTTCTCACTTTTACTTTTACAATTCTCTTCTCTATCTAACTGAGGGGAGTGAGCAAGTGTCTGTGTGGAGTTGAGCTACTGTTAAACCACAGCAGTTTGTGAACAGAGAAAAAAAAATCCTATCCAAACTAACAAAAAATTGAACTTTATATGAATGAAATGGAGTTTTTGGTTAAGAAACTCAAGAGAATCTCACAGTAGCACACTGCATGTTACCTCAGAAGAGAAAACATTTAGAAGAAATGGAAATTCAAAAACTAAAATTGTAAAAGCAGCTATCTTTACTGTAAGATCTGGGCCCTAATGTTAAGTAAAATTCTACATTGATGAATACAGTATAAAAATTGAAGCTGTACATCTTTTTCTTCTTATGACCCTGAATTATCAGGAAAATTGACAGAAATTTGATAATCAAGTTAAGAAATCTCTTTTTGCTGTCTCCAAAATATATATAGTAGTTTGTTATATGTGGTTTTAAATAGCATTCTTATTAGACCGCTATGGCCAACCAAAGCTCTACAATGGTCATAACAATGTTAGAGCATATTGTGCTATAAAAAAACAACATTGTCCCAAATTTCTATCAGTATGGTTGATAGAAACATAATTTAAACTCATTAATATGTTAAGTTTATAGTAGTCATAGTGCAGGTAATTTTTATGTCAGTAGGCATAGTATTAGCAGTAGTGGTATATAAGTTCTGTTTTGGCTATAAAATCTTCTTTGAAATTGCATACAGTCAACTTATGAGAACTGTAAAATCCACGTAGAAATCTAGAAAAAGTTCACAAAAGAGTAATGGTTAATTTGAGGAAATATTGCATAAAATGCTCCTGACTATACTGAGAATACTACTCCTGGCAAGAATAGGTACAGTGAGGAAAGGAAAGAGCATAGACTTATTCCTTAGTCCTACATAATATATACCTTATAAAAAGGTAGTTGAGTAATAGAAAAAGTATCTGGAAACCTAAAAGCACTAAGACAAAGTTTCTAGCTTTCACTGCACAATAGTTTTGCTGAAATGTTATTTCTTCTTGCTATATAACATATTGTCTTTATATTGCCTTATATTGCTGAAAAGAAATTCAGAATAACTCATGTTTTATTAAGTACTTCTCAACTGAAATTCTTAGTTTATCAAAAAGTAGAACAAAAAAAAAACAAAAAAAAACAAAAAAAAAAGAGAAAAGTATTACTAGCCAAAGGCAGACAGATTTACATTGCATCACTTTTTATAGTGTTAGTTTGGAACAGCTTGATCCTGTAGAACATTTTGTTTTCAAGCTTATACTTGTAATAAAACACTCACCAAGTAATTGATTAAATACATCTATTAACATGTACACATTAACATCATATTTCCCTAGTGATTTGGTTCTGGAGTTAGCTCACAGATCAGCCAAAAATAATTCATATGAATATAAAGCATGGAAAAAAGGATAATGTTTGCAATTCAGTCTTGGATGACTTTTCCTAAACTTAAATTTCTTTAAGAGAACAGCAATACTTTTAGTCAAGTTTAACATGCAAAAGGAATGTACAGCATTTCCTCATCCCCCAAGATATCTTTGCATTTTCTCTCAAATTTTCACTGAGAGGAGTTGCTTCTTGACACAATAGGAACAACCAATCCTTTTAGGCAAATTATGGTAATCACTGTTGTAACGTGAACATATCCCATAGGATCTGAGGGAAAGAACAGCGGGATACAAAACCCTAAGAAAGGTAAATAGAGAAGTGCTGACTTTTGAGAAGGGTTCTCCCTCTACTGGAAGTTCTGTCTCAAATTCATTTGCTCATGTCTTTGGGAACGGGCATGGCTGAGTGAAATGTGTGTGTATTTTGCAACATAAACCTGGCACTGACATCAGAAGAATAAACTCAGAAAAGGAAGTGGAAATCTCCATTGCTATTGTCTTTCCTGGATTGCTGTTTCTCTTATACTGTTGCAAAGGAAAATAGAAAAAGAGAAAATTATGTAGCAAGGGACTTTCAGAGGAAAAAGTTTATTTTTCAATTAGCCTCTTAGCTTAGGGGCTGTGTTCTTCTTCATTTGTGAAGCTGTATTTCCCCTCATTTCCTTGAAAAGTTCAGAGATTGAAAAATGTGATATTCCTTGCCTGACTGCCTTCCTCCTCCTGTGAATGGTTTAACAAGAGAGCAGGTGGCCTTTCATTGATTTTTTTTTTTTTTTTTTTGGAGGGGTGGGTATTCAAAACAACTACTTCTCAAGGATTTCACTTTTCATGACACAAACAATTTAAGTGAAATTGTCAACACATGCACTAGACTGTCAGCATGAGTAAATATTGATTCTACAGCTGCACTGCACAGACATATAAAAAACAAATGCATGTGCTCACGCAATGTCCCAGTTCAGACTTTAGTATACTAAAATTAATCTTAGTCTCACTATGATATTCATTCTGGTGAAAATTGACCAAGCATGATCTTGTTTCCCATGAACTAGCACACTAGCTGCTATGAGAAACATCCTCTTTTGCTATGTTTTGTAAAAGTATATTATGACACATGGCAAGGAGTTCCTCTGCATCTGTGTTTTGGTTTTAACCTAGACTTGCTCAATAACATCAGTTTGACAAAGTTGTCAGTCAAATGCTTCACGAATACTGTTTTGTTGGCACTTTATTAGTGCTTAAGCTTGAGAAACAATAGCTTTTTATGCTGCTAGAAGTAAACACTTTGTTTTTCTTTTTTCTTTTGATCTCTGCATATTGATTTAGCAAGAAGTTATCACAGCTATGCCCATTACTGCAACTCAAACTTTTTACATACTCTGAGAAAAGTTTTAATGCTGAGAAGCTAAGGGTTACTTTGCATGACAGTTCTTTGAACACAGCTGATATTACTAAAGACTGAAATGAAAAAGACACTGTAATTTTTCTGGCCTAAACTCCCAATTTCTTCTTGCAGTATCACAAAAACACTACAGATAATGCTGCCATCATCTAATTGTATGTATGTCATAATTATTGTGAAATAATAAATAACTCATGTATGAATGCATATAAAACTTAATTGCAGAATTCAATACATTTGATATGGTTCAATTAAAAAAACATTGAAATAGCAATAAATAAAAACAGAATATTAACTTTGAAATCTGAGTGAAATTTCTGGTTGGTTATTTAAAGAAAAAGAAACATTCTTGGGTTATATGTTTTCTTTGTTGCTGTTTTTCTTGAAATATTTAATCAATACTCTTAGTACTCTTTTTGTTTTAAATTAAAAACATTCTGTGCTGAAAAAGCGGCATACGCTGATATGTGCCATATCCTGCTTTACTATGGTTTTGTCCTCTGCTTGTTCTTTTAGGTCATATTGAATCCTATGCATGCTAAGCTGAAATCAATAAACTTAAAATGGACAAATCTGCCTTTAAGCAAATGCCAATATTAATTTCTAGTTAAAGCTAACATATTAGCAAATATGATCTTCCAATTTGGAACTCAAATTTCACCTTTTAAAACCCTGTTTAAGTTCTAATTTAATTCAATATATTAAAAACTCTAAAAACATGAATTTGCAATTTAATTACGGAATGATTTTTAAATGTTTTGGACATCAGCAATATCAAAGCAAATGCCTTCCTAGGCGAATTAAAACTAAGGATATCTCTCAGATTTTCATGCTTTTTTATCCCCAAAATTTAAAGTTTGTCAGTTTTCCATTCTGTGCTATATGTTGATTTTGAGTTTGTTATTCTGTCTGTTTTCAGTAGGAAGAGAAGGGAAGAATGAGAGAGAGAGGAACAGCAAATGATTATATTTTACTACTGTGTTGTGATAGCTCTCCAAACCTCACTAACTAAGAAGGTCTTTGTGTGAATATTGAAGGGCTTTGTAATGAATGTTCTAATATATTTAGACAGTATGTATGTGAATTGTAGTATTTTGCTAGTTCTCATCTTTAATAAAATTAGCATTTGATTTCGGGCATTTTCACTGTTGCAATATAATTTTACAGTGTGTGGCAGATGTAGAGCATGACACAGCTTTTACTGAACACAAGGTTTGGTAAACAGATTAATCTTCAAGAAATTGAGGGCACAAAGTTGAGGAAGGTTAGCAATGGACACATTTCCAAAACAGTTATATTACAAGGTGTTCAAATCCTTAAAAAAATTCCTTATTTTTTTCCAGAATTAGTACTTGCTATCATTGCATACAAATGATTTGTTTTCAAGTTCTAAATAGCCTATTTTTATTCCAGTGGTATATCTTCCCAGCAATTAGAGCATTTCCATTTCCTTTCCATGACTCCACAGTAGCCTACAGGACAGGACAGAATCTAAATCCTCAATGTTTTCTGTACTCAGCAGCCAGCAGCAAATATATGTAAGATCGCTACCATAACAGCAGGTATCAAAACTGAATCTACTCGTAATTGCATTTTATCTCCAAATCAGTACTGTAAATTCATCTTCTGAAATAGTTTAGTCTAGTACTGATAGAGTTATTGTTTTTTTCTTTCTCATTTACAAGGAAAGTTCATATAACGATGTTTATATTTCCATTACAATTTTATACCAATTTGTGTTATCACTGACGTATTTTCTCACTTGACTAGATATAGGTTATAAAATAAGTGGTAATGTCCCAATAAATCAGGATTTGAATTCCTCTTACTGGGCTGTCTTATATTAAGTCATAGTTAGAGGAATAATTCTGTGGTTTTGAGTATTCTATGGAAGCATTTCCAACTCAATAGGCTATTGTGTTCAAATTAACATCAGATAGATATTAAAAGCTTTCACATGTGATTTTCAATTGAATTTCTGAAAGAAGATGGATTTAAAGGTAGGCTGTAGCCAGTAAAATGGTGGGATGCTTACCTACAAGAAATTCCTAATGAATGCACTAAAGTGATTCTCCTACTCTTTAAACATACATTAGTTAGTCAACCATGCGGTTTCTCACAGTGCTGAGACTTATGTGAATATAAAGTAGACAGGGATTGATTCAAGTTCAGAACAAAAATAACTGGCCTAGAAGCAAAACAAAAAAACAAACAAAACAAAAAAAAAAAGAGAGAGAGAGATAGAGGAAAGCAAAAAAAACAACAAGGTAATGGGATGCATTATTTTTTTTTTCTGCACAGAATAAAACGTAATAAAAATAAAATAGTGCTTAATGAAAAAAAGGAGGACAAATAAAACTTACTCTCTGGTGCTAAGCATTCTTTTCCCCATTAGTAGGAGATAAACAGTGGGGTGCTTCTGACTGTAATTATGACTAGCTCCATGAACAGAATGCTTGGGCAACATTAATGTCTACAATGTTCTCATGGTATGTCTCCTGTGATCAGAAGTTCTACGGAATTCATAAGAAAATGTTTGAACAGGTTTTTTTCTCACCTTATTGATCCCTGAGAGAGTAAAGTTCCTAGTATAGAGTATTTTCAGGATCTTCCAAAAAAACCACACCAAAACTCATTGTCATGGGCCTGATTTTAAAACATTATCTATAAGGCTCTGTTGACTCCATTCCAGCTTTATACTGTCAATCAAACTCTTTTCAATAAGGACATAGTAACCATACATGAGAACTGAAATGCCTTCCTATCCAGAAAATGATTGACTCTTCACAAGTACACTAAAAGTTCAATCAATGTGAAGGGTGAAATCTCATCAAAGTCAGTGGAGCTGTGCCATCTTATATCAGCGGTGTATTTAACTAATGACTCCCTTGCCTGTTTATGGCTGGGGTGCCCAGCATTACCTTGAGACAGCCCAGCTCACAAGGCTCTGGTGAGATCTATATTATCATAAAATGATTATAGACATATATAATCTAGGGCATATTGCCATTTTTTCTTATTATTTGCAGCTGTTCCTTAAATACACAGATCATTCCAAAAATCATTGCTACTTTCTATTTAAAACCCAGTTGTGTTCCAATTTTAAAAAAATATTTCTTTTTTACAGAATATTTTTTAAATAATTATCTTCTTGTAAATCACATATACTGTTGACAAGTCATGAATTATTATTTTGGGTTTAACTGAGATTTGTAAATAATTTACTTCAAAAGAACTATTCTACTTTGTTGACAACAGAGTTAATTGTCAACATAGACGGAAATGTGCAAACAGGGAGAGCATATTGAAAAACAGACTGCAAACACACAGGGAAGATAGACTTAGATCACAGAAAACAAAATATGTTTGCAGAATAAATTGCTTGTAAACAAACATGATTTTAAATAGAAAACCAAAACATACCAAAAAAACCCCAAACCCCACAAGCTTGTTTATAGTGCTATACACATAACATACAACAAAATAAGCCTCAGTATTAAAATGGCACTAAGATGACCAGAAAATCTTTGGGAGATTGAGTCCAATTAGACTATCTGACTAAATCTAATAGGCTGATTGTTAATAAGAGGCTGCAGAGTGCTGACTTGACCCAAGGAAATGCACAACAGAAACAAATAAATTCAAATGTATAGAAAAGTTGGAATCTTAATAGGATCCCAGGACTGTAATTTACTGATGTGCACACTCTTATGGCTCTGCTTTGTTGCCATTAAGTTTCATACCTCTAACACAGTTTGTCAGACAAATATTCCTCCTGTGAGAGCTGTAAACACCAGCCTTCCTGAGTGATGGCAACTATGAAAAGTATTTGAAACGAAGCGGTCACAGCAGTTATTACAGAATGGGTAAGTCATTTCATCCGTGGCATATTGCAATGCAGATGATAATGCATTAGGGTGATTCCCTCTGCTTATTCAGACATACACCGTTCTCATCCATCACTCATATAGGTTTCAATGGCAGCATAATAGAAACAAAAGCCCTTGTCAAGGTGGCATGGGATTCTTGTCTAATACCCAACTAACGGGAATGAACAAGGCCAAAACAGAAACTAATTTGGCATGCCAATTTGAAAAGTGCCAGTGTGCTCCCAGGTTTGAAAGTCTTATATGGATGTACATACCCACATGTAACCCATTGAATAATGTGTGTTCTTTATGCTCTTATTAAAAAGGCACCCTGTCATTTCAGCTCTAAGGCTGGAAAACAGTGCTCTGTTCCAGTTTGTCAGTCTAAGGATGGGTTGTTCCTGTCAGCAGTTCTTGTCAGAAGAAATGAAGCATGTATCTGTGCTTTATACAGTAACTGCTTCCAAATGAGACTCCCTCACCTGAATACTTGACAATTGCTTTGGCTGTTGTCATCTACTTGCTGTTACATCCAAATCTATCACACTTTATGCAAAAGTGAAGAGATTGCCATGGCAACTTGGTATCCTTAAATTTAATAAGAAGGAGCAAAACATATATCAGTTTGTCTTTATAGTATTTTCTTTGCTTTTTCTTGACTTGATAAGGAAAACACTGTCCATTACACACAAGTATAAATAGCAAATATTTGGTATCAAATTTCTTTTCTTCCCCCCCCTCTTTGTTAAACAAGGAAATTGTTTGGGTTATTTTTGTTTTTGGGTTTTTTTTTTCATCTTTCTCTTGTCCTAGAATTTAACTTACGTGCATAGTATAAATACATATATGTATTATAATATTTTGAGAAAGACAATGAAGAAAGGAAGCCATGAAAAATTCTTGCCAAAGGATACCAGTAGGTCATGATTTCTATTCAGCAAAAGGATTATACATTTAAAAATAGGATTTCCAAAAGGATTTAAAAGCATTAGACACCCATCTCTCACAGAAATCAGCTCCTTCGGGCTCTTTTGAAAATTTCAGGCAAAATGGATAACATAAATATAGACAGGCAGGTATTTTTTTCCTGCAGAGAAATTAAGATAATAGGAATAAAACATCAAGCTTTAGAGCACAAAACAGCTGATAACTGTTTGGAAGAGAACAAGGTTCTGCTTTCATGAACATACATAAGCACTCACTTGGCTCCCATTACATATGATATATACAAAAGTAGTCATACGCCTCCAAGTTATCCTTACTCATACTAATAATGGCTTACATTTTCTGAGCATAACCATTTGCAGTCATTTAGGCAAAAGCATTTTTTCAAGAAAGTCCATTTCTTTCAAATGATGTTTAACACACTATTTTAATAAATTGGTATCAATTGGATTCAATTTTCACAATTTTTATACTGCTGAGTTTTAGTTTTCATGTTTGTACTTAAATAAATAAATTGGGACTGTGTATTCTATACTCTTTGCTTTTATAAGTATGGCATTGCATAATTGCATAGGACTGTACATTCATGTTTTCACTGTCAACTTTCTTAACCCATGTGTATTTTTTGTATATTCCTGATTAAACCAGTTCTTCCTGTGCATATATTCACTTTATTTAAAATATTTTACTTTTCTACTAGTAAAATAATAAATATAGTAATAGTAATTCTAATAATAAATAACTTGTTTATGCATCAGAAACCTATGAAATTTAAGAAGGCTTTCAGAAGAGTTTTATGGTCATCTTTGCAGGCCAGTAATATAGCACATACACTTGGGGCTGTAGACATAAATATTGCATTTGATGTCAGTAAGGGTGTTAAGGTGTTTGAATATGAGTGGTGAATTTCTCTGCTGCTTCAAAAATACCACCAATCACTTAGAAAGTTTTCAAAGAAATGAGAATTAAGACTGCACAGTTATACATGTTTTCTGTTTTCACAGTATAAATTACAGAGAGGAAAAAAATGTTAAATAGAAGGATCATGGCCTGTATATCTATTCCTTTAAGAAAAACAAGAAAATAGAATTTGTGTTAGGAATCTACAACCTATAGAATTCATATAAGCTATGATTCTGTGCTGTATACAGTATAAAATGAATTTTAGAAACAACTAATTTTAACGTACAGAAAAAATAGGGTCAGGCTTTGAATAACATCAGTTTGAATTAGGCTGGCAGAAGCTGTACTACAAATTAAAGAGCAGTTGCATGAAATATTGAATAGATTTTGATCATGGTATGAAAAAGATATTATTTTATTTATGAAATTTATTAATTACTTCATTAAGAACTCACTTATGGGCCTGGCTACAAGGCCAGATGAAGCTGTAAGATGAAGTTAAGACTTCTTTGGCTGACTGAGGGTATCTGCGTTATAAGGCTGCTCCAGTGTAAAGACAAATATATTAGATAGATAGATAGATAGATAGATAGATAGATAGATAGATAGATAGATAGATAGATAGATAGATAGATAGATAGATAGATAGATAGGCAGGCAGGCAGGCAGGTAGACCTGCTGGTATGTATTTTTCTTTCTTAGTGAGAAGTTAATAGACAGAGATGAGATCGCTGTCCTAATCTGATGACCAGAATGTAATTTTCAGTTGATTGAATAGAGTTTAGTCCTGCCCAAGTCCAGCACTGCCAGTAATGACACCAGAGAGAACCTCCTCTTCTCCAGGCAGTTTGGTGCTGACCAGATATCATACCCTTGGGATGAGATATAAGTGATGCTGGAGCATGAAAGGTTCCTTGTGCAGAGGATACTTTGCAATGTATTGGAGCCTATGGGTGAACCATAGCTGGAACTAAATATCACAAATTGAATGTACGGATATTTTCATTTCTACATTTTTTTATCCTGACATTAGTAGTTAGGCAACAGCACAAAGGTGGTATGGGAGCAAGATATGGACCAAGGTAAAAGCTATAACGTTTGATTTCCTTCTTGAACTGCAACTAAACTTTTGGAACTGTAACAGCTGGTATTTTGTGTCTGGAGTGGCACAGATTACATGGTATCAGGCACAATGAGCAGACTCAGTGAGACTGCGTAATAAGTCAATTTACAGGTGCAACACAGATAGAAATACCAAGCGTTGACAGATATACCCAAGAAGATTGCATTACCCTTGTTATCTACTGCAGAGCACTTGGGGACTGTAAATGCTGTTACTGTTAAAAAGTTGCTGGTGTATTTAGCGTATGAAAGTCAAATTTAAATCCTGAAATTTTCAGTCTTTGCTCTAAGTAGAAAATATTTTGATGTGCCTTCCCAGACAGTTTGCACAATTTAGATGTATTTCATGTATGGAGATTTGCAAGGAATTTGTGTTCACTTGAAATGTCTATTTCCTTCCTGTATCAGATATATACTAATTACACAAAATTGGGCTAATCATAATCAGCTCTATGAAATATCATTCAGTCTTGGAAGAAAAGTAGAAAATCTGTGATGATAAAATTATTTCCAAGCATGTTTTACAGTATATATAAATAGTTATTTCTATATAATGTTGCATCTTAAGATTTCTTAGCAAAAGAAGATGAGTAACAGTAGATATGATAATGTTATGAATACTAGCAGAAAATAACAACAATTAAAAAATTTCTGTCACTGGTTCTCGTGTTTATGGAAATGGTGGAACGTTCCTATTTGATACCTGTCTTTTAAAATTAATAACTGAAGTCATCATGTATGCATACCAACCATCTTATTTAGGAAATACTTAGCTTCTTTAGAAGTAAGTTTAATACCAATAGTTGATATTTTTAAATATCCATTTTCTTGTAATCAAAAAGTTATTTCCCTTTTTCTTACAGATACCTTTAGGATACTCTTTTCCTTAGTAGTGCTAATGTCTGCTCACAGTTTTCATTAATTCATCTAGCATGGATTCTGGCTCAGAAACCTATATAAATTCTCCTATCTACTCAGAGAATTTAGAAGAAAATCAATTGGAAACATTACACTGGAAACCCATTTTCTGTATAAATTTGGATGTGGCTTCATAGCTAAGATGTGCTTCAGGTTAGAACGGGCTGACTTCTACAAGAACATAAAAATATAGACAGAGGTCATAGGTAAATCTCTAAAGCTGGCATTCTGTCTGAGATTGGTGTGAAGATGCATTGTGATGTGAGGAACCTTTAAGCGATGGGGAAGTTATTTCTACCTAAAATTTTCACTTAAGCATTTTTAGAAGGAGCAGAGAGGTCAGGAAGGTAAAAAACATGTCTCTTTATCTTTTATGTCTCTCTATCTATAGCATATTAAATCAGCTGCAGTGTTTCAGTTCACATCTCCAGCCTGGTTCCATTCTCTGCAACAGAATAAAAATTTTTATATCTAATGTACTTGAAAGTAAGGAGGGCATTAGTCTAGTTTACAGTCCTAGTTTTCTGTGAGATACTTGTAAAGCTAGAGGCAGCTGGAGAAAAACGCAGAACCCTTAGGACACTATAGATATTATATTTCAGAATAATAAAATTAGAAAGTTTTGTTGGACAAAAACATCTGGGAACATTTCATTACTACCCCAACCATTAGTCTACACAACTCGAACTCTTATGAGCATGTGAAGGTAAAGAACATGTTGAGTTATATTATAGTCAGGGTAGTGTAGCAGATTCTGAATAGTATTGGGCAGAAAATAAACTGATAGTGCTGTAAAAATAAAGCACTTATTCTCATGTGAAGAATACAGTAATGTTTATCCTAAATTCGTTTCAATTTATAAAGGTCATATATAAGAAACATGCTAATTTCTGAATTTGAACAGCAACTAAAATCTCAGAAGTTTGGGGTTGTCCCTTGAAACTTTTAATTTCTGTTAGCAAATTCTTAGTGGAGATGGGGAAGGAGAGTGTGGTGGTTTGAGTCTGGACAAATGCCTTCTGTCCAACAAAACTGTTTCAAGGTTTCTTCTCCCCCCCCCNTTTTCATGTTCCAGAGGAAAGGGAAAAAAAAACCAAAACTGCTAGGAATTTACAGCTAGAGATAACAACAAAAAGAGGAGCTTTGATTAATATCATGGGCTAGAACTTAGAACAATGCTCAAAGTTATTACTAACAAATTAAAAATAAGAAATAAAAGTTAGAAACACCTTTCCACCACCATCCCTCAGTCTGTCCATGCCCCCCTCTTTCCCCTGACAGTGTGGGGGACAGGGAGTGGAAGTCAGTCGTTGTTGGGTCAGCCATTCACAAATATGAGTCCAAAACTTAAGCAGCAGTTCTTCCAAACTTCTTCTCAGGGGGCTTTTGCTGTGGGCTGCAAAGGGGACAGCTTGCTTCACCACAGTCCTCACCATGGTCACAGGGTAATCATAACTCTGAGTCGTTCCCCTGCATCCCGTGGGGTCCCTCCCACAAGAGAGATCCTCTGCTCTCTCATGGGTCATTCCATGGGGTGCAGTCTCTTATGAAAAGCTGGCTGTACCTGCTTAGCATGGGCTTCTCCCTCCATGGGTCTCAGCCGCAAATGTTTGCAGGACCTCCACTCCATCTTGGGGCCCTCCCACGAGCTAACACCTTCTTTCTTGCATCCCCCTGCTCCAACAGGGGGGTCTTTGCACCCTGATGGATCCCATGGGCTTTGAGGGGACAGCTCGTAATAACCATGGTCATCACCACAGTAGTCAGGGAATAATAGCTTTCCCTGATCTGCCGGGTCCTCCCCCTCCTTCTCCTGCACTGACCTTGATGTCTACATTGTTATGGCTGTCCATTTCCAACTGCGCAACAACTTCTTAAATATGTTTTCACACAGGGGCATAGCTTAATGATTCAAAAGCAGGAAGTTTTCCTCGGAGCTAGCCCTCATTGGCTCTGCTCTATAGGATGGAGGGAAACTTCCAGAGGCTTCCTCTTATAAAAAAACCCCACCTAATCAGAGAAACCCATGACAGGGAGGAACGTAGAAGGAAATCTTATTACTTTCACAGTGACATTCCAAATGTTATTGATTGGCCTCATCCCATTAAAAGTGTTGAAATATTTATGAATAAAAAACAAATGTCCAGAAATAAGGTAGCCATCTCCTGTTATGGTCCAAAACTATGTGGTAAAGCAAATCCTAAGCAGTGTAATTTGTATATTATTACACTTTTTGCTTCTCAGAAGGCATATTACGGAACATATTCTTTATCAATGCTTTGTTCTAGCCAACATAAATGATGGTGTTTCATTTTAAATATCTAGTCTTCTTTGGTTTCCTGGCATGCTTCAATCTAACCTACAGACCTTGATGGTGAATATCATGGCTCAGTTATACAGTTTATATAGGAATATTTTCAATTTTCAGTTTGACATTTGTTGCCTTTACATGCTCTAGTCAGGTCACTCTCACTGTGTCACATCCCTCATTTACCCTCTGATGGATCACTAAAAATTCACCACTGGCAATTTTTTTTTTTTCAAAAGGTCTGAAGTTTCATGTGGTTAATAGATACTAGATCAGATAGGCACTTTTATTTTACCTCCTCTAGAAGAAAGAAGGCATAGTTATTATATTTTAACTTAAGTTGGAGAGTGTTGGAACTGTCCCAATATTAAGGGTGCTGGTCTGCAGTAAAAGGGTACATAAACAAGACCCTGACAGATGTGGAGTGTAAACTTGAACCTATTGCTTTCACATAAAGTTTTCAGACTTGTGCTGTCTGTGTACTTATTTTAACTTTTGCTTTTAATTGTGTGCAAGCTTATTGCAATTCAAGTTGAAATTAAACTAAAATTTGTGAAAATTTCATAAGTTCACTTTTTTCCCATTTCCATTTATTTTTCTTCACCAAAAAAAGTTTTGATTTTGACAGTGTGCAGTTTATCATGCTTATAATATTACATACTAAAAAATCCTAGGTTTATGTTCCTGCTTATATTATTGTATATTTGTCTGTGTTCTTCACACTGACTCACTACAGGCTAAATTTCATCTTCAAATATGTGTGCCAAATCCATGGCTTTTTCACTAGCCAATTGTTTTCAAATTGCCATCAAAGGTCTATAGCAGAAATGCTGAAAGTTTTCTCACTGAAATAAATGAAGACATGAAGACAAGGACATACACTATTATATTAAAGAAAATGATTGCAAGATATGTAATATCTTTGTTTAAAGAACAATGAAACTAAGAAGAAATATTTTTGTAAGTAGATTATGGAAATGAAGACTTGTATTTGGTCTGTAGTGGTTGGTGTGAGATAGCTTGTACTTAGAAAAGGGGACAGGACTAAGTGGTATATGATCCTCTATGGAATTTCAACTTTATATCTGTTGATACATAGGCAGTAATACCTATCCAATACCACTGTTGAATTTCCAGTCCACAAATATAGCATATCAGTATGAAAAAAATATTGTTTCGTTGGTTTAAAAATATTTCCCACTTGTAAGATGATATAAATGCGGAGATCCTTAGAGACTCATTTGGTCTGAAATAAAAGGTCAATTACTGCAATGAACAATTTAATCTGGATTGATTGCAAATGGAGTCTGAGTGTTCAGTGACACTGTTGTGCCCTAGATCATAAAAACTGCATAAATTAACTAAAAATTGGGCACAATTGGGTGTTTAGCTAAAAGGTCTGCTTGAATAGTTAGTTAAAAATAACTATACACCAGAGATTACTCATTTTTTACCTCAGAGATAGCAAAAATGACATGCTATGCAGAGAAAATTAAACACTAAACTATCTCACAGATTTCTATAAGCAAGATCTTATTTTTAAGCACTTATGTTGATTTCTGGTGAAATAGATTAACTGGAAGAAAGTGATCTATGCATAAAATCTGAAGTTGTCTAACTTTCAGAGGGAATCCTAAGTGTAACAGACTGAAATGTATTTCTTCTCACTCTTGTGAAAATTAAGGGACAGTATGTAATTACCAACATAAAAGAGAGCAAGAGAGTGTAACTGAAAGCATATGTTAAGGGTGGCTGAAACCCACTGAATTTGCAAAATAAAATTAAACTTTTTAAAAGATACTTTACATATTTTACAGAGAGCTTTATATTTTTCTTTACCTTTACAAGACATATCTATCCCACAGCCTTTTTTTTTTTGTTGTTGTTGTTGTTGTTTTTAGGTAGAACAAGAGAACAGCATCAGAAAATCTTTATAATTCAGGTTTTAAGTAGACTTCCAAGTATTAGCAAGTCACCTACATTTTTAGCACAAATTATTTTCTTCTAACCCTCAAAAGATTTGTACATTGTAAAAGCATGCAGAAGTTACCAGAAGTGTTAAGCAGAGGGATTTTATATTCTCCGGCGGGAGAAATATCACTACAAATATCTTCTGACTGAGTCCCAGTTCAAGTGAATCTTCAGTGCATGAGAGAATCTCAGTGTGAATGGATTTCCCTTTTGCATTGAAACAACCCTTGATCAAATCAGGTCTTTTTCTCATGTGAGTAAATGATATGTCTGGAGAAGAGGTTCTGACAAGAGAATACCAAAGCAGGGTTCCCCTGATTATGTCCTAATAGAAGTATCAGAAACTCTGTTTTATTCAGAAAAAATAACTCTGTAAAGAGAGTTCGAAGTTGTAACTGGAACCTGAAAATTTTTATTCAACTTAAAGCACTAGGCACTTTATTTTAGGTTTGGGGTTTTAAGCCTTTTCTTTTAATTTTTTTTTTTTCTAAATTTGTCTAAACAAGTAAATTGTAGGTGTTAATACAGAAGAAATGCCACCACCATAAAAAAACAAACAAAGAAAAAAACCCCACACAAAACAAACAAAAAACCCACAACAACAAAACAAGCAGACAAAAAACAATAAAAACCAAACCAAACTAAGAAACTATTAGTTTTAGAAATGAAGACGTGCTCTGGTATTGTCCCTTTTAATTTTTTCTAATGATTTTTCAGATTTTAAAAATTTGGAAATATTTTCAGTTTTATCAGATCTGTTTTTTTGAAAATTTATTATTTAACACAAAAGCTAGTTCTCTTCTCCCCATTATTGGGTTTACTTCTTTCAAAGGCTCTGAGCTCAGGCCAAATAAGAAATGCTACCAGTCCTAGCTTATTTAATCTTATAATTAATTAAATGTTGTGGATATGTGCTCTAACATGAGCAAAACTAATGAAAAAGACAAAACAAAGTTTGCTATGTCACAACTAGCCAAGGCAATTGGTTACTTTACCAGCAAGGCACAAATAATTTGTTGAATGTGATATGTATGTGATATTTCCAAGCAGGAAAACAAAAAGAAAATATATATAACTAAACCTGAAAGAACACACACCAACATGAAATTATTATTTTTTAGCATTTGATCATATTCTAGAAATCCTCAGTAATGACACAGTAGTCCCTGACCCAGATGGCTCTGAATCATAATTCTTAGGTGTCTGCACTTCAAACATTTAAATATTTAAAAAATGTATGTGTAAATGTAAAAAAAGCACACACAAATACCTAAGCATTTGTGTTGTGGGTTCAGCAGGATGAAAAAACTTATCCATAAAAAGACCTATATCTAATTTCAAAATTATAATTTTGAAAACAGTCAATAAATCCTGAAGGGTTGTTATGTTCTTACAATCCACGAAGTCTCATTATGATGAATGGTCCAGAAAAGTTTCCCTCCTAACTCTTTTGACAGGCAAAAAAAATGTTATGCAGAGCTTTGTAGCTGAGAAGAGAATCAGTTTATTTTATGGCAAATGAGAATTAAGTAGTTGTTTCTGCTGAAAGTCTACACTCCTTCAGAATAGTGATCAATTTCAACCAGAATTATATAGTGAAGACAGAATAACTAATTTCCAAAAGTTTCCATTGCTTAGAAGTTTCCATGGGTTCCAGAAACTGTTTGTGGAATGAAAGAAAAGAAATTACGTGGGGCACAGGTGACCATGGTGATAGATTCAGAAATTAGCTTTTATGCTGAATACCATGTATCTCAGAGCGAAAAAACAACAAAAAAACAAACAAAAAACAACCCCCCCCAAATCTCAGATTTGTAAAATGAAAATGTTTTCAAGGTTCCAGGTGCTTTCAGAGCTCGGTTCTATTTTCTTAGCAGTCTAATTTTTTTCTGGGTCATTTGAAGCCAACTCTTGCAGTTGGAGATGTAAAATCCTGAAATGTAAATAAATATAGCACACTGACGTAATGAAACAGTTTTTTGTTTTACCTTTAACATTGCATGTTCTATAATGTTGCCTCTTGCATAAATGGAATTCAGAAGGAAGAATAAATACATCAGTCAGCTATTGTGCATTTCTATTTATTGCCTTTAAAAGTCTGATGGAACTTACATTGCACTGGGCTCATTTTCTCTACATACTCATTCTAGAACATTGTAAATAAACAGGGGTATCACAGAAATATATTAGTCCTTAGCCTCCAACATGAGTTTTCATACCATTATCATGTTAACAAAATAATTTATCATATGTTTTTATATAATCCACTAGTCTAGGACATTCTCACAGGAGACTACAAACCAGCTGGAAAGGATGTTCCCATGATGTATTTGTACAACTAGACATGACCCATTAGGCAAATTTGTCACTGAGTTAATATTTCTCTGAATTCTTTGATGGCATCATAATGAAACCGTAACAGGTAGATACCACCCCCTCTTTTTTTTTTTTTCTTTAGAGTGTATACATGCTGTAAGCTTACTGTCCCTCTTTACATTTTCACTGCTTAAGCAGTGCATTGCCCTAGATCTGTCTTCACTCAAAAACTGTGGTGGTTTGACCCTCGATAAAGTGCCTGGTGTCCAGCAAAACTGTTTCAAGGCCTTTCTTCCCCCCCCATACTTTTCGCCTTCCAGAGGAAGGGAAAAGAAAACCAGTTAGGAATTTATGACTAGAGATAACAACCAAAAGAGGATCTTTGATTAATACCACGGGCAAAGCAGAACTTAGAATAATGCTTAAATTTATTACTAACAAANTGCTAAGCAACAGCCTCTTTCATGGTTCAGCCTGCTGCGGCAGGGGGGTCTTTGCACTCCGACTGATTCCATGGGCTTCAAGGGGACAGCTCGTAATCACCATGGTCATCACCAACGTAGTCAGGGAATAATAGTTTTAAGTCCTTTCCCTGATCCGTGGGGTCCCTCCCCCTCCTTCTCCTCTTCTCCTCCTGCACTGACCTTGATGTCTGCGTTGTGATGTTGTTAATCCATGACTGCCAATTTCTAACTGCACAACAGCTTCTTAGATATGTTTTCACGCAGAGGCGTAACTTAGTGGTTCAAAAGCAGGAAGTTTTCCTCGGAGCTGGCCCTCATTGGCTCTGCACTGTAGGATGGAGGGAAACTTCCAGAGGCTTCCAAGGGAAGTCAATCTTCCTCTTAAAAAAAAAAACCCTAATCAGAGAAACCCATGACAACCGCTTAAGCAGTGCATTGTCCTAGATCAGTCTTCACTCAAAAAACACATTAAGAAATCAATTTTTTTTTAAACCCTATACACTCTTTCTAGATTTATTACACAGATCATACTTTTCAAAACAGAAGTGCTTCATGGTTCTGATACTGAAATATTAGTTGGGTTTGTTGTTTTTTTTGTTTTGTTTTGTTGTTTTTGTTTTGTTTTGTTTTGGTTTTGTTTGTTTGTTTTTTGTTCTGGCTTTCTTCCTAGTAAGTATTATTGTAATCTCAAAATGCAAAGTCTTCATAATTGTACAGAGTACATGCTGTAAGGTTTTACATTCACTCCAAGTTGATGATTTTGATCTATACTAATGACATTATTAGATCCTGGGAATATGAATCAATTTACAGTGAGCAAAACTGGGAAGTTCAAGTTTTTAATCACTAGACATGCACAATGATTGGCTGTTAGCAATCAATTGAAAAGCAAATATTTAATTTCTGAGGTCTGCCTCCTCAACATACCACAGATTAAGTCTGTTGTTTCCCAAAGCTATCTGAAAGGCACATTTGCCTTTAACTGTCATATTATGAATATGAAACACTGTAGCTCGCTGGCAGGTCACAATTTTTCAAGATCAGCAATGAACTGTATGTATGTATGTATGTATGTATTTCTTTTAATCATCTATTTCTTTTAATCTTCTTGATCATAGTGATTCTGTGATGGGAAGAAATAATTTCATCATTTTTCAGGAACATCACACAAAGTTCTTTAGAAAGACACTGTTATGTGCATCTGCTTTTTACTTTAGACAACTTCAAAACAGTTATTTGAAGAATCTTAATTATCTCCTTTTTTGTATTTAACAATGGTTCTTTCTTTTCTCTTTTTTTTTTTTTTTGTCTTGCCATTCATTGAAGAACTAAAACTAACACACAGTTCATGCCAACTTATTAAGTGGGACATCTTGCAAGATAATAATATATACATAAATTTCTGAAATATATGAACCTAAAAATTCATCTTATAATAACAGGGAGATATATATTATTCTTTATATCTTTGCAGCCTTCTTTACATTCAAAGAAGAAAGACAAGAACAACAAAGTCTGTTTCAAATTATAGCAAAGTCACTAATTGCAAAAGATTTAGTTTGCTCAGTTTATGTTGCACAAATTACCTGCTTTGGAGGAGTTTTTTAGGTCAAGAAGATTTAAAGGTGATGTAAGGGTTTGTAGTGATATAATAGCATAAGTTGTATTGAAGATCCAATATCTGGTTTTGAATTTTCACACATGTACAAGTAGGACAGTGAATGTGACACAGAATTCAAATTAATCTGAGTTTGGGTAAAGTTACCTAATTTCCTTCTAAGAAAGTAGATCCATATGACAATATTTGGAAATATTAATTCTCATGCAAAATAAAATTGATCTTTTTATTACTAAACAATTTTTCAGCAGAGATCGTTACTTGTACACAGAAGGGCAACTGTGATATGTATACAAAATCTATATAATGTATCCTAAACTAGCCATAAAGTGCACAGAGATTTTTCTTACCATTTTTTATTGTCAGAGAGATGCAAAAAGATTGGAATGTAGAGGAAATTCTGCCTTACAAAAGTATCTTGCAAGTTAACATAGCACAGAATTGTCAGTATGTTGTTCAGATTCCTGAACTGGAATTACATGGCCTCCTTTGAGTAGTTAATGAGTCTAGTGCTACAAGAGTTCAGAGTCTTTTGAGTACTCAGTAGAAATGCATCCAATTCTTTCTATTTTTTTTCTGCTCTTCCTTTTCCCCCATGACTCACTGTTTAAAGGAAGTTCTTGCTAGACAATCAATACTTCTCTCACTGATCTTCACCACTGAAGCAGTGCATCAGCTCTACCATAGCTTCCTAGTTCTGTTTACTTCTCAGACACATTTTTAAAGTATCTTCCTATAAAAATGTTTAAAAAAAACCCAAAACAACACAGGCCATTTGTCCTTCACTACTATTTCTCTGGCCATTCTTTATCCTTCATTTTAGCTATTCTCCTTAACATTAAAACTGCTGGCTTCAGATACATATACACATATGCAGTAAAATATATAATTAATCTTTAACTTTCAGCATGAATAAAATAATAAGACAAATATTAATTTCTTATTCCAAAAATATTTTTTCTTCTTCAAAATGTTAATTCTCTCTATTGAGCAGGAAAGAATGCATGTATATTTGGTGAATTTTGATTCTTAGCTTTGAGGTACAATGGACTACACACCTGAGAAATATTCCTTAAATGTAACTTTGAAGACTAAAGTTAATTAACTTTGTTTCTGGACAATTGATGCCAATTGCATAAGATGACAAAGTTTCCCTACTTGAATTTTTAATTGAAAAATATGAAACAATTTGGAGAGGACGAACTGTCTAGGAAGAAAGTCAGATTCTGTGCAACTAACTTCTGTAGGAAATGCAGGCCACTTAAAAACGACACTTTTGGATTTTTGCAAAGGTATATCTTTGTCTTCTTCTTCATAAACAATAAAACAGATGTGATATGCATGTTGTAAACAAAGAGGAAGATGCCACATGACTGTTACACAAGTATACAGTTTTCTCCCAATGAGAATATAAGAGAGAAATAACACATGGCATATACACAATTCAGCTATAGTATTTATCACTTCCTTTCTGCACTGGAACTGGCTTTAGCCAGGATTTAGCATGCATTCAAACCAATATAAGCCTGGGGAGTCATTAAACCCACCAGGGTCACTGTCTTCATCAGTGGAACAGCTCATAAAATTGCTGGATATTCCTATTTTGTGTTGCAAACAGAGCATGCTATTAATTAAAGGCTCTATTCCCAAAGGAACTGAGAAAATTCACAGGATCCTAAAGATAATGTAATTACACTGTTGACCCAGAAGGGATTTCAAAATAGTGGATAATATGGCTTCTTTCCAGTGTGGAAACAGGAAATAGAATCTTGAAATTTCGTATGACGTAATTTATCTAACACCATTGGTCAGCAATAACAAAAGATGGAGAAACAATGATCAGTTTCCTAAGATGAAAAAAATGCATAATTTCTTACACAAGTAAGCTCATCCTAAAATACCAATGGCTACAAAAGCCATGACCGGGAAAATACAGGTTAGTAATCATGTTCCCAAAGAGTCAAACAGACATGAATAGTTGTTTAGAACAAAGTCCATCTGAACCATGCTCAGACTTCTTCCAAGGGATTTTCCATTTTGCAGAAAAGGCCCTCAGCATCTTGGTAGGCAACAATGTGACTGTGAGCCAGTAATGTGCCCTTCTGTCAGAGGCAACCATCAGTACCTTGGGCTGTATTGGATGAGTGTTGCCAGAAGTATGAGGGAACTTTTTTATTCTTTTCTATTGAATTGAATCCAGCAAAGGACCACAAAGATGACTGACAGCTTGAAGTATTTGCCATATGAAGACAAGCTAAGGGAGTGAGGACTCTCTATCCAGGAGAGTAGAAGACTAAGGGGGAAAGTTGTCAGTTTCCATAAATACCTGACTGGAGGGAATAAACAGAGCCAGATTTCTCTGTGTAATGCCCAGTGGCAGGACAAGAGGAAAGGAACACAACAATTATGCCTGTGTATGAGATACAGATACCTACTGTCACAAAGTACGACAGCTAATTTGGAGATTAGTTTCGCCCCCCCTGCCCACATGGTCACCGAGATGTTCCGTGGGGGAGAGACACAGAGACCACTGGAGAGGACGCAGAGAGAGAGAGTTTATTTAACATGGTCCGGGGTATTTATAGGTTTAACAATCAATGGGGAGGGGGTTAACTAAGGGCCAATGAGGGGACTTCACCTAGCTCTACAAGAAAGGATTCCTGCATACTAAGGTAGGGAGATAAGAATTCTCCCAAGGGGTTTTGGGAAGAAGAAAGGTGATTCAGGGAAAAAAGATAGGGAATCCATGTTACAATACAGAGAAAACTTCAGTTATTGGGGCATCTTGGCTGGCTTCTTCTTCACAAATCCATTTCTGGCATGACTTCTTCCATTCCTGAGACTGTAAGTCCACTCCCACAACAAAGCAGAATAACTTTATTGGTCCTGAATATATTTTACCAACATGTTTGAAAAGCTGAAGCTCCTCTCTGTCCTAGAAAACTCAAGTAACCATTTTCATAATAAAAAATGTTTTTGGAAGGTGTACCTTTCCAAAGTTTTACTGTAAATTTGTCAGGCAATCTGGTCTTATTTTTCCCTTCACTCAATACGCAGGCTCATTACCGACAGCAAGGTAAATACACTATAGATTTTCGTGCACCAAGGCATCAAGTTCTGCCCACTAGCCACAGGATACCACAGCTGACAGTGTTTTGATATGCTTTTCTGAGTAGCTATTGCTGTCTAAGTAACAGGTCAGAGGACCTGTCTGTAAAGTACAAACACTGCATTTGACTAGAGAATGTCTTTTATTCATTCTAAGGTCATTGCTGAGCAGTGGCTTTAGGACAAAAATGTTAGGAGAAATGGCACAGTAAAACATATGTAAATGACAGCTTCTAAAGGGGGAGGAAGAGTTGTAATTAGAATTAAATGTAGACCTTGCATTAGAACATTATCATTATCATCTCATAGCTTTAAGGAAATTTCTGTTAAAAGAAAAAGCTACTATTAAAATTACTTTATGCATATGATGGTATGCTTAAGTGTATTTCATTTTCTTTCATTCTTCTGACCTGTGCTAAGGGAAATTGGAGATATATATTTTAGCTCTCTCTTACAGTATTTGAGTCATCACCTTTGAACCTCTCCTTCCTCTGACACAACCTCCAAGAGTCAATTTATACAAAATTTCTGATAGGAAAACCTCTAAGTACAATTTGAGGACAATCCCTCTTCAAATCACAATTGAGAAAATACAGAGTCCTTATAGTCCTCCAGTTCAGAGAACAGCTTAAAAAAGAAAATATGAATGAAACTTCTCACAAACAAACCATTGGTTAAACAAACCATTACAGGTCTGCCATCCATCCAGCATGGCAGCTGTACTTAACAGTAGTAAAGGACTTAATACTGTGTATACAGATTTTCAGTTCATGTTAGCAACCCAAACTGAAGGGTAATTTTTCCCTTCAGTTCTTGAAACCACTAAGAGATCCAGTGAAATATACATGAAATAAATCCATAGCCAATTGAAATCAATCATAACATAGAGATAATATGTGAAAATGGCCTTAATGGTAAATAAAAGATGCATTACTTGAAAATTAACATTTTAGATGTATTTATATATCTACAAATCTGATTACAAAGATCAAAACAAGGAACAACTGAAAAAAAAAAAAAAGAAAAAAAAAGAAGAAGAAGAAAAGAAACTCCAGTGCAGCTCCAGAAGACTAGCTGAATCCTTTCTTGTAAGAACATCTCTCAGGCATAATTGCATCTCCATTTTTGTTCAGTAGTTGCCCAGGTGTCAAAGCTATCACCAGATCATTAATAAACTCTGTTGACACTGTTGGCAAGAACAAGAGTGTTCAGAATTTCATTCAGACCACCCTGGTACAGTATTTGTGTTCTCAGTTAAATTGTTAAAACAAGCATCAAAATACCTTTAAATGATTTGTTAATTAACAGGTGGATATGTTTGTGCACATATGCTGTGCAAACACACACCTGCATCAAATGAGATCTGCAGCCATGCCCATTGATATTGCCGATTTAAGTGGAAAAAAACCCAAAACAAAACAGTCACATGTATTTAAGGTCTTTGGATTGAAATGGCTTCATAAATGTAAAACATGATTTCTTACAGGTCTTACAGGTGTAACTACCTCACTGAAAATCAAAAATCAATTTTTGATCTTAATGCAACTGACTAGGAAGTAATCATTTACAATAATCAAATAAAGAGAACTTCTTTTAAGTAGGAACTAAAAAAGAATGCAAATTTTG
Source organism: Sclerurus mexicanus (assembly GCA_013396755.1). Classification (NCBI taxonomy): domain Eukaryota; kingdom Metazoa; phylum Chordata; class Aves; order Passeriformes; family Furnariidae; genus Sclerurus; species Sclerurus mexicanus. The sequence goes on along the minus strand of VWZF01001525.1, from coordinate 86,284 downwards.
CAAACTAAGGTATCAGTATGGTTTTGTCTGTTTTTGTTGAACAGCTAGTCTTGCCGAGGAGGGAATGAGCTGTGTTCTCAGGGAAGTGGGAGGTACATTGTATTTCTCTACATCATGATATATTTAGTGGCAATTTCCTAAAGTTTTCCCATAAATTTGGTTATTCATTTAAAAAGTCTGATTTCTTTAAATGCAAATGTTGTGGAAATACACTAATTTTATACCATTCATAAGAGTTTGCTCCACTCTCAAAAGAACTTTCCAGTGCTGAAATCAAATGTTCTCATGTTTTGTGATGATCATAAAAGAAAAAAAAAAATGGAAACAGTTTCAGTTTGTCCTTGTTCTTTATTTTATTTTAAAAAAAAAATCTTAAGATAGAAACATATACCATCCTTGTTTCAAGTTGTTCTTTCCCAACATTATATTTCTAATTTGTTACTAAAGTTCTCTACAAAGGAACTTCACATTTAGTTTTACACTTTCTTGTGCAGGTGGAAGAGAGTATTTAAGTTCCACTTTTCAATATCTCCTCTGATTTTCTTTCTTCTTTATATAATGCCTAGCAAATGCTCCTTCCCAGGTGTGAAACCTTAACATTAGTGCCTGACCATAAGACTTCACTGAACTAGATAATATACATTATTATAGAAGTAATAATTCCCAAGATAGAGATGTCTGTCTTTGTCAATATACCATTCCAGTTTACTAGTGATTTGGGTGGGTTAATAAGTGATGTGAGCAGCCAAGAAGTGGCCTTGTTAGAAGGGGGAAATTACTCAGCAAAAGAAAATGTCTGCAGAAAAATTCTTGCAGGGAAAATGTCAGCCAGTCTGGGAACCATTATCCTGGGACTGGATTGAGAAAGTTATGATGTCATAAAATTAATGTGGAAAAGATCAACACAACTTCCCTCTTCTAATGGAGTAGGTAAAAAATGGATGAGAAGTATTTTGGTTTCATCTTTATCTATTGATGCCTCCCTAAAGTTTTTTCAGAAAACAAAAGCTGTTACTAGTGATTTGTTCTGATTCTACTACAGAAAAAAAAAAATTTTCTAAAATCTTTTTGTAGCATGAGTTTAACTACAAATTTTCAGACTTTTAATGTTTCTTCAACAAGATGTGTTTCCTAGTGAAGCCAGGTCATTGTTTAGTTTTACTTATCTTTCCAGTTTTACCTTTGAAAATCACAGATATGTGCTTTAAGTGTGTCTGGGTTTCTTTATATGTGTAAGTGGTTTACAACATGCTCATCTGAAGAAAATTTTATAGCAGAGTTCCAAGTCCTTTAAAATAGAGGTTTACAGTGGAAAAACTGGTAGACCTTTAGCCAGATACACATTACTGGCCACCACCTTTTAAAGTAGAAACAATAGCAATATACAGACTGTGTCCCAAACAAACCATAAAAATTGAAATACCATGAAATGAAATTTTGTTTCTTTACTTTATAGTGTTACAGCAATGATTTGTGAGTTAAATCTGTTTTCCAGAAATTTTAGCAGCTCAAAGACTAAGTCTGTAATATCACTTCATCTCTTTATGCATATCAGGACATGTGGATTGGCTGTATCAATATATCTATATGTTATGGACCTATGTGTTGAAGTCTACTTTTCAGATTTAGCTCCTAAAATAAAAAAAAAAAACCACTTCACTGAAAACAATCAAAGCACTCAGATGTTTTCTTTAAAGAGGAATCCCATAGGTTTAAATCAAGTGAGAGTAAAACTATGTCTCTTATGTCTCTATGTTGGTTGTATAAAAAAAATTTGTGGTTAAATTTAAGGCTAGAGATAATAATAAAGCACAGTAATAATTTCTATTAGCTAAATTTCTCACTGCCCAGCTATTACTGAGTGAAGATATGTTAAGTCCAACAATGCAGGTGCAACTGGATTGGAAAGACTCTAGTAGCACAGGACTCCTTCCCCTGCATTCAGTCACAGTTCTCAACTGATTTGGAGATGGCTTTGAAAGGGAAGTTCTGAAAACTCTCACAAGTTACCAGTTCCTCTATAGGGACCTACTATAATATTGTCATCAAAACCATGGCATAATGCCTACTGAGACTATTCTGCAGTAGGAATTTATTGATATGATTTACTTACGTATAAACTGTCTGGAGAAAAGAATACATTTTGAAGTAGGACTCATTCATCAATATATAACAATCTAAATACCTAGTCTGCTGTAGTCATCTGGGCTTCTGGTCTACTTACTAGAGGAAGAGGATGGTTTGTTCTAACAAATTAAATATATCTGACATGATGAGAAAGGAAAGGGGGAACTGCTTATAGAGTTGCTGCTAGCATACTTAACTCTTAAATGTCTAAGGATGGGGGAGAGGAACCTGTGATTAAAACTAATATAGAGGAGTTCGGCTCATGATTTAGCTTTATAGATCCTTCAGTAGTGATGGTAATGGTTGAAGTATTTCTTAAATATGAGTCTTTACTGAATGATGTGACTAAACATACAGTTTGCTTATGTAATTGTATCTACTACTTAAGAATTTGTGGTTTGAATATGCATGTAAAAGATTTTTTTGCATAGTTGCTAAGTGATAAAAAAGTATAATTTCTTTGGGCTTTTATTTTTGACTTTAGTTCAATGCAGCAGTTTTTCCTACCATGTATATATATGTTAATTAAATAACAATCTTGTTAATAATGCCCATATCAAATCATACAAAGTGAATCTGTGTAGTAACCACTGGAAGTTTTATAAACAATAGTTAATATAGACACAAAAGCCTCATCTCACTGAAGTCACTGGGAGTTTTGCAGCAGGTAAAATAATATATCTAATAACTAGTAATGAGTTGTGTTTCTAAAAAGAAAGATGTTTTCATTCTGATAGTATTGATTGTTTCTCTAGGCTAACTACTATCTAAATTTGAAAAGTGATTTAATCCATTCTCATAAACCCCACTGGTTATGCTGTGTGTCTCAAATGAAAACCATTTTAGTAAATTAAATATGAATTATTTTGCTTTTTGAATTCTATTTTTCCTTGAAAGAAAAATGGCAACACTTTTCTCTGTTCTTCTTCTCTTTTTAATATACCAGTGTAATCTATGACCATCTCAGAAAAACTTTTTTTGGGGTACTTTGTCAAAGGAAACAGTAGAGCCTTGACATTTGATGATTGGTTGGTGTGTTAGAAGGTTATTTTGTACCATAAAATTAATATGTATCTAAGCGAATGCAGGCTCCACTACATTGAAAACACCCTGTGTTAGATATAGAGGAAGTGTGCATATGTGTACACACGTGTGTGTATGTGTATATTTATGAGTTGTCTCTGCTTTGTGCCACTGGCAAAAAAAAAAAGAATTTTAATTCAAGGTATGTACTGAAGATGCAACAAACCACCTTCATTCTGCTTTAGCCTTGTCTTTTTTTTTACTTCAATGAACTTTTAGAGCTTTATGATGGACAGAAAAATGTTCATTACATCTTCATGCTTAAAATTCTTCTGCTCTATCCTCAGTGAAATTATAAAAAGCTCAATCATCAACACAAACTTTTATTAATATTTCTGGACAAGCTACTTCTTTTACCTTCATTTCGGAAATAAGAGAGTAGAAAAGAAACAGATCTGTTTGCTTCATTAGCAGAATTGTATTTTTCCTCTGAAATGAGAAATGTTTTAAAATAATTACTATTTTCCAGTTGAAGGAAACCTGTTGCATAGGGTCTGGTTTACTGATGGTCTAAGGGAATTATAAATTTAAAGAGTTATAAATGGCACTTCACAGGATTTTCATACACAAAGTTAAAGCTGATGCATTTTTTTTAATGATAAGCACACAATTATTTTCAAAAAGTATTGCAGAAATTAATTTTAAAAAGCAAATGGTTTTGTACAAAAATTGAAATGCTTTTTTTGGATCGCATGATTCTAGAAGACTAAGGAGGAAAAAATAAATTTTCAAACTGCAGTATGATTTGTGTGATTACATATAGGTAGTTAAATTCATTTACTGTAAGAAGATTTACAGTTCAAACTATTTTAAAATAGTAAATATTTGAAAAAATTCAAATGTCCTTAGTATGATTAATTTATTAGTGGTATTTTCCTATGAACCAATAAGAAATCATTACGCTTTGAAGTGTGGTAACAACACAGGGTAAAGGCAACAGCAATATTCATTAAAAATGTTTTATGGATTTTTCCTTTCTATTTTTTTTTTAATTCTCTTTTGTAGTCTTGTATTTCTGGCAACTTTTTTTTAACTTTCTTTAAGGTCTAATGGTATTCCTCACATATCCAAACTATGTGATATCCAGTGTACTTTTTAGTCATTCTGAAGTTGAAACGCACAAAGTAAGTTTTAAGTTTTGTCTTTTTGTTCCAAAAGAGCTTTGTAACCATAAAGACTTGACAGTATGAATAACCTTGAATTTTATGAATTTACCTTTTCTTAAGGAATAGAGTTCTTTAAAACTACTAAACTAAACAATGCATAGTTTCTCCCTAATTTCCATCACTAACATATTTGCTGCTTCTTGTTTGCCTATCAAGCTCTAAATTTCATGGTTTGTTCATGAACTTTCTATGGACATGAAATAATTTAATCCTTTTAAAACAACAGACAAAAGTTAGAAATCTGTGCAAAACCCAACTCTATATATATATACATGATTGAATGTTCATATTTTATTTTATGCAGGCCATGAATATTTGTTGGTTGGGGTGATTTTTTTTTTTTAATTATGAGTAGTACAGGGAAAAGTATCTTTTTTAGAATTCATTTTGTCTAAAAATTTTTATATGAAATATATACATATATATAAATGCATGTATGTGTATGGTTATATATATATGTGTATGTATATATATAGAGAGAGTTTTATTAAGTACTTCAGAAATAGAAGTCAAGTCAAAGTAGAAATGCAATTAACCTAAGAACAGCACAGCATGAAACAGAGATGCACATACATATTCATTTCAATTTTTGAAAGGCAAACAATCAAAGTATCCAAAATTTGTATTATGAAACATTCATTACCATCATCAGCAAAAATAACTTCTAAGGTTTTGCATGGGTTCTCTGAGAGTTTTCCTTGACTTCACTATTGAAATTAGGCTAGAAATATGTTTTATGTAAATACATCATTAGAGAGAACTTTCTGATTATACAGAACAGATGAAAGCTTACACTGCACTGTACAATATCAAAGTAATGTCTCTCTGACCACAGAATATATATGGTAATAGAGTACATAAATACAGACTTTGGCTTGGGTGGCAGGAGAGGTCAAAGATTAGGTACGCAGGCCACTAGTGTTTAATTTCCAGTTTCGAGCATCATTATCCTACTGTGAATGCTGTTATTGCCTTTTGATGAAAGAATTTCTGTATTGTAATCCCATCACTGATTCAGTCTATTTGCAGTATGTCTTCCTAGTGACTGGTTTCTACTGTGCAGCATCATCTGTTTAATATTTAATATTCTTCCCACCTAATTTTGCATTATTTTAAGCTCTGTCTTATTCTTAATACCTAATTTTTAGAGTATATTCTTTGAACTAATGTTTTATAGCTTGTATCCTAACTTAGGTATCTAAAACTTGGATAAACAGCTAAGGGTGAGTAAGACATTTAAGGCTGATTCTATGTATTCTTGTGTTCCTTTTTATTTACTGTGAAGGTATCCTAGGATAACTACCTTAGATATTTATTGCCTGTCCATAAAAACATAGATGATATGAATCACAGTTTTAGATTCCATTCTAGACACCTTATTTTAGACTATTTTCTTTAACAATCTATGCAATTATAATAATTAAAAATTATAAAATATTTCACCAAACAACTGATCTATAAGGCAACTCTGTGCTTTATACAGTTCAGTGCTTTTATTACAGTTTTGTGAAAGTTCTACAGTACCATCGACTCCAATATCACAAAAAATATTTATCTTAAATTGAAGACGCAATAACACCAGTTAACTGAAAGACCAAAAAATTGTAGCAAATATTCTGATATCACCATTTTTAGAAAGTGAATGGATGAAAATTAGTTATGATGATACAGGCAGAGGAAATAAACCTGTTGGTACATATTTATCTGCAGTACCATCGAAGGATTCAAACTGTATCTTTTAATCCATAGTTACTTTGTCTCAGAGGTTTTTTTTCCAGTTTCCATATTCATGTCTATCTGGATAGGATTTGCTCAGCTTTCATTTCAGATTTTGTGATCCAACGTGCAGCTGCTCTAACAAACTCTATTGAAAAAACTACATAAGAGCTTCACTTATCACTGAAAATTTTGTTTTCACTATCCTTATTTGCTGTATTTATTTTATGNTTAAAAAAAAAAAATCACCAAAACTATTTACTATGTTGGAAAACAATTGTGTTAGGGTGCTTTGTTATGTCAGTTGCAATTTACCTTCTATTAAAACACATATAATCTATGAAAGATATTTTAGAAGTTTTGTCTTTTGAATTATAGGAAATCAGTTTTAGCCCAGGTTTTTCAAGGAGTTTAATTAAACATATGGAAGAGATACAAGGGGAAGTTGATTTTCACAGCCATTGATTTTATTCAGAAAAACACCTAAAATTGTTTCGGACTGAAGCTGTAATGGAGTACCTTCCTTAAAAAAAAGCAGATTGACTCAAGACATGAGGAATGCCATTGTAATTCATCTTATCCTAAATTAAGAGGAAAAAAGATATTCAAGAAAACAATCTTGAANTTTCTAAATGGAAGTTAATGTCTGTTGAGCAGCATCAGCTTAGATTTTATAATCAATACACAATGAGGAAAATATGTGAATACATTTCACTATTGATTTTGGTTTATCATTTACATTTCAAATTACTCCTTCCCTTTGTTCATCTTCAGTTAATACCCATTTCTGCTGTTAACAGAAGTACACCTTCTGCCTCTGTGTCTTGGAAGCTGATTCACAATGTTTTGCGACATTAGCTTGAAATCATTATCTTATTCATTACATACATTGTCCAGAATATACTAAATATTTGGAGTAAATAAAATCATATAGGCATTTCCTACATGTTTTCTGTTGAGGTACAAAGTTTTTGTTGTTCTGAGATATCCACAGTGCAGTAGAAAAGCTTTCAGCTCTTTTTGAGTTTCTGAATTAGTTGTTTGTTCATGGAGGCACTGTCACAATGCTTTTTTCCGTCTCTTAAAGTAGATCCATGCCCCTTTCTCAGTCTGCTTATGTTGCTGTTTTCTTTTTTCTAGCTTGTAAAGTTCACATGACATATGATGCTCTGTATCCCATTGAATATTATCTATCCACATAAGACAAAATACATACAGTATTAATAGATTACCTAATGGAGATAAAATCCAATGTTTATTAATTAAAACATTTAGATCACAAAATATACCCACTTTTTCCCACTGAATGCAAGACAAAGTTTAGAGAGCTCTCTCTTCATATGCTTGAAGGATCTGTGAAAGGACAGCTTCTGCTTCCAAGTGTACACAAAAAATAGATTGGGTGTGTATTTATTTTCCTTTTCCAAACAAGACATGTGGTGAGTTAAGGATGGCTTATTGCCAAATTCTCACCCAGACATTCATTCACTCTCTCCTTGACAGAGTGTAATGTAAAACAGAAAATGTACAGGTGTATGTTGAGACAGAGAGACCACTTACCAATCACCATCACAGGAAAAGCAGACTTGACTTGGAGAAGATTATAAGGTAATTTATCATCAGTTAAAAACAGAGTAGGATTGTGAGAAACAATGTTGAAATCTAAAACACCTCTTTCCAGCTCCTTTCTTCTTCACTCTTCCATTTCTGACTCCTGTATCTCCTCCTGTCCTCTGAGTAGCAAGTGTGAAAGAAAGACATCATGAAGCATGTGTCTTTCAAGCATGTGTCTTTCAAGCATGTCTTGATTTCCAGGACAGAATTCGAGTACATCAGCAAAACTTTATATTTGCTGTGGAGGAAATAGGGTAATTATCATCTTCTTTCCCCATCTTCTGACCTCGAATGTTTGGGAAGAACTGTGTGGGCAACCACATATAATTTCAGAATGAGGGTTCTACTGTGAAAATCATGTTTGTAGAGAATCTACAGGACAAGAATATTGAATTCATACAATTTTTATCATGGAAATAGTATCAAGGAAGATAGTGAAACTTCAAACACTTAAAGCTGTATGCATATTTGAGTGCATAGTGAAGCGGATGAAAAAATCTGGGGCTGGGACAGGGGAGTGTAGCAGGGTATGAAGCCGTGATAAATACTTTATATAACTTGTTCCACAATCACGGAGGAAGTTCTGGCTTCACTCCCTGATTATTCTTTCTTGTTTTGAGGCAGGTATAACAAATCCTTATGAAATCAAATATAGATAGAAAGCTGATAAAAATGTGGGGGTTTTCATTGCAGCACATGAAAACACATATGAAGAAAAGGACTAAGAATGAATCAAGTACTAAGAAACTGAATATAAGGTTTCTTCTTACATCACTGCTCCACAATATTTATAACCTGGAGGACAGGTGTTATAATTCTATAGGAAGTAGTGAGGCAATAGAAACATTACATTTTTATAGGCATAAAATCTAGTCAGGAAGGAGCAAGATAAGACACATGTATTTAAGATTAACTGTTGCATGCTGTGATGTGTAATTTATAGGAGACTTGTCCAGAATAGTGGATGAATGCTTGTAATTCAAGCCTTTGAAGCAATAATTGAATTATAAATAATACAGGGTTTGCCCGTAATTAAATTTTCTTAGTTTTAATAGTCTTGATTTGGGACAAAAGGAGTTCAAGGCATATCCACTGATAATAATAAGAACGTATGTGCAGTAGGATGAAATACTTCTGAATTATGATTCAGAATAACAGCTTTAAATATTTGTTTCTTAAAGACATTGACTGTTTAGACCTGAGAAAGAAAATTACAGACTCCTGAAGGCAGGCATTTTGTTAGCTTTGTTTTTAAGCATGTCAGGCAAAATGGAGTTATCTTTATCAGAGTTTCTTAGTGCAAACACATAGAGAAAGAAATAGAAAATTGCATTATGTTTAGTAACAGCATACCTTCTCATGGCTACACTTTGTTCTCCAAGGAAATGTGCAAAATTAGATTTTTCTCCATTACTGCTCTGTGAAACAAAAATGAACTTGTACTCATGCAGCTTAATCATAAACAAGTCTTGGCTAGACTAGTATCTTGATTAAAATTATTGCCTCAATTAAAAAGGTTAGAATAGTCATTAATAAAGTAGATTTAAGGAGATGCATGTGATGAGTTCTAAATGCAACATTAAAGTTAAACCAGGTTCTGAAGAGTTTATTGAGTTTCAATACAGTTAATAAAGAATAGGAATTTTGTGTAGAAACTTTTGAAAAATATTTATTAAATTCTAATATGCTTAAAATATTGATAGAGTCAACTGCAAAATGGAAAATAAGATAAGGCATAGTTAATGAACTGAATAGCATCAAATGAGCAAAGAGAAGGAAGCTTCATGTCTTTTACATCCATTGATCACATTAATGTTCATAAAGCAGCATTTTTAAAATTGCAAAGTGATTTAAGAAATTCTGAAACTCTCAAACACTTGAAAAGCAACCATGATGTTTGTTCCACTACTTTTTTAATGTCTAGACAAATGATATCTCTGATTGGAATTTCTGGATACAATAACAAAAACAGAAATCAAAATTACACAACTAATTGTTATGGTAGATAAACTACTCCATTTAAACATTTTAAACAAAATCAGACTGAAAGAGTTTATTGATTTACTAATGGCACTTCATTAATTGAGAGTCAGCGAAGTATGTGTGCAGAATCAATACCAGGAGTACAACAGATAAACCATGAGACCAGAGTTTATTAAGAACACCTATAAAACATGGGGTACTGGCTGCCCCCAGCAGCCATGCCATGGGAGAGGGCTCTGCCTGTTGCAGGGACAGGTGGTAATACCTTTGTGCTTCGTAGAGCACTGCCCAACCTTCTGTGCTGTGTTTCTTCCTTCTCTCCCCAAGGTCTCTCCCTATCCATTGAAAATTATGATGCCTCTTTACACTTCATTTATCGGTGGTGGTACATTAGGCACTTTCACAGTAATAAAGGTATAAGAACGTTTATACATCAAATACACATGTTCAAATGTACCCATTTGCAGTCTTGTCAACATCCTTCTACTGATCACTGTGGAAGAAAAGGGGAAGGGGAAGGGGAAGGGGAAGGGGAANTGTTGGAAAACAATTGTGTTAGGGTGCTTTGTTATGTCAGTTGCAATTTACCTTCTATTAAAACACATATAATCTATGAAAGATATTTTAGAAGTTTTGTCTTTTGAATTATAGGAAATCAGTTTTAGCCCAGGTTTTTCAAGGAGTTTAATTAAACATATGGAAGAGATACAAGGGGAAGTTGATTTTCACAGCCATTGATTTTATTCAGAAAAACACCTAAAATTGTTTCGGACTGAAGCTGTAATGGAGTACCTTCCTTAAAAAAAAGCAGATTGACTCAAGACATGAGGAATGCCATTGTAATTCATCTTATCCTAAATTAAGAGGAAAAAAGATATTCAAGAAAACAATCTTGAAGAATACATCTGGTTCAGGTAGCTCGGTTGCAAACTACAGTTCAAGATGTAGATTGAGGTCCAGTGGGAGCTAAGAAAGACAAGAGGCCATGAACTATCAAACCTTTGCATGACAAAGGGCATGAAGACCAGTAGAGACAGCTAGGTGAATGGACACTAGGAGACAAAGCAGGAGCTTTAAGTGTGAGTGGCAAAAAGCCCAGGGGTTCCTTTGTTTGGTGTCCCTCCTCAGAGGCACCAGACTGAGCTATTTCTGTGTTACTGTGTTGTGAATAAATTGTTTTATTGGAACTAGACATCTGAGACTGCTGTGGGAAACCTGAGGTTGAACCGGCAAGGAAACCTGGTCTGACTGCATGTGAGTGGGATGTGTGGGGAGTCCAGTGGGGCAACCGTGGGCTCACTGGAGCCAGCCACTGTGAATGGGCTTCGGTCCCAGCAGTGACAGTGGCACTTGGGATTGTGACTGTCAAGACTCTCGTGGATGGTCAGACTGGGATGTTTCCTTTATAACACTGCAGTGCTGAAGAACTATACNATACAAGGGGAAGTTGATTTTCACAGCCATTGATTTTATTCAGAAAAACACCTAAAATTGTTTCGGACTGAAGCTGTAATGGAGTACCTTCCTTAAAAAAAAGCAGATTGACTCAAGACATGAGGAATGCCATTGTAATTCATCTTATCCTAAATTAAGAGGAAAAAAGATATTCAAGAAAACAATCTTGAAGAATACATCTGGTTCAGGTAGCTCGGTTGCAAACTACAGTTCAAGATGTAGATTGAGGTCCAGTGGGAGCTAAGAAAGACAAGAGGCCATGAACTATCAAACCTTTGCATGACAAAGGGCATGAAGACCAGTAGAGACAGCTAGGTGAATGGACACTAGGAGACAAAGCAGGAGCTTTAAGTGTGAGTGGCTAAAAGCCCAGGGGTTCCTTTGTTTGGTGTCCCTCCTCAGAGGCACCAGACTGAGCTATTTCTGTGTTACTGTGTTGTGAATAAATTGTTTTATTGGAACTAGACATCTGAGACTGCTGTGGGAAACCTGAGGTTGAACCGGCAAGGAAACCTGGTCTGACTGCATGTGAGTGGGATGTGTGGGGAGTCCAGTGGGGCAACCGTGGGCTCACTGGAGCCAGCCACTGTGAATGGGCTTCGGTCCCAGCAGTGACAGTGGCACTTGGGATTGTGACTGTCAAGACTCTCGTGGATGGTCAGACTGGGATGTTTCCTTTATAACACTGCAGTGCTGAAGAACTATACTTCCGCAACAGGAGAAGAAAAAATCAAAGCACATACAAAGGTAATCTGCACAAAAAGATACAGGGATAGATAAGGAGTGAGGGTTTTTTAATATGTTTTTAAATAACCCTTCATAGTTGGTCTTCCATTTGTCAACTGAGCTTCTCTATCCAGCCTTTCTGGTGGAAGAGCACTCTGATACAATGTTTTTCTGAGGTGGGGTCCCAATTAGGTACTATTTTTGTTTATTATAATATCCCACTCAACAGCACTTAAGCCATTTCTCAAGAGAAGGAGGAGGTCTGACAGGTCTGAAACAAAATACTAAAGTACTTGGTAATGAGTTGACCTGCTCAGTGTCATAATCCAAGAAACAACAGAAGCTTGGTATGAGACTCAGGAATTTATTGAAAAGGCCAGACACAGTAGTATCGACTTTCAAAAAGGGTTTTTAAGCTAAATATCAGACTAATTTTTTGTTTTCATACTACATGATTCTTTCCTAAAACACAATACCACGTTGCAAACCTACAGATTATATCAACACTCAGAAGTTGCCCTTTCGTTTTTATCTCCTTTCCCTGTATTAAGGTACAAAGTAGTCCTGGTAATTTCTCTCATTCTTGTTCTAACTAAAAGAAAATTAAGTCTTTTGTTGGCAAGATAAAAAAATATTTTTAATTTTTTATTTGCATTGTGATTTGCTTTTGGATTTTTCTTGTTTTTGTTATTTTGTTTGGATTTTTTTTAACTTGTATTTTAATCTCTTATTTTCTTTTGAGGTTTTCATCTCATCCTTTCTTTCTTACTGCTGTTCTGTGTATTTTGTACTTTCCTGGGCTGGTATGCTTTGAGCTAGTTAAGTGTTAATTGGAAGGAATATATCCTGGTGTCCTTTCTAACAGAACTGTAATGCTTCCCCAAGTACTGCAGTTTTTTTAAGCAATTAGATTGTTTCAGTGAACAAACATCTCTTCTGTTTTCTCTAAAGGGCAATGTCTTCTTTCTCACAATAGTCTGAACAGTTTTTTTGATGTGACAGTAGTGAACCAGATAATCCCTGGATCCTGAAAGAAAGAGGATCACTGTTTTGTATACCTGTGGAAAGTAATCTTCTCTTTTACCTGGGAAGTCAAAAGAACTTCCTAGTACCAATTTTTCTACAGATGTAATGATCATGTGCTTCCCTATTTAAAGCATACCTCCTCTAACCTCTCATTTTATGCCTAGAAGTTACACATGTGCATGTATAATATCTGCTGTCCAGGGATTCCCCTCTGTGATCGACTTTGAGGCATGACACTAAACATGAAAATAAACACGCAAATGCTATTAGTAACTTCATTATTGAAGGAATTTTATTGGTGAAGAAAAGGAACAGAAAGCCTTCCTCATGCCCCCTTCTTTTTCACATTCATTCCTTTCAGATATCCTGGCCATTTGTGGGTTTCCAGGGATGAAATTTCATTTTCTTTCACAGTGATATGACATTAAAATATTTCATTGGAAAAAAATGAGTCCTTTTCCCATGTCTTTGTACCCACTTTTTGTGTTTGCGTGAAAATATGGATGGAGAAAAGGGAAGACCATGATCCAGTTGGGCTCAAAGATCAGGCTGTGAGAAACTGAGAAATAAGCAGAAGAACCCTAGCTTATATGAAGAACAACACAGCACTGAAAAAATGAGGAGGAAGGAAGAGAGGCTCTGGAATCAAAAGCCTGAGACAGAACATGTTGCAAGTCAGCATGGGGCTTTCCTTTCTCCCTTTTGGAAATNGGAGAGGAGAGGAGAGGACCAATGTTTTAAGTTTAACAAAACAAACAGAAAAAAGAAATCATTCCTCCTTTCTTCACCACCTTTTTTCTTTTGTATGTTGTTATAAAAATGATGCTACATGATGATAAATTAAAAAAAAAAAATCACCAAAACTATTTACTATGTTGGAAAACAATTGTGTTAGGGTGCTTTGTTATGTCAGTTGCAATTTACCTTCTATTAAAACACATATAATCTATGAAAGATATTTTAGAAGTTTTGTCTTTTGAATTATAGGAAATCAGTTTTAGCCCAGGTTTTTCAAGGAGTTTAATTAAACATATGGAAGAGATACAAGGGGAAGTTGATTTTCACAGCCATTGATTTTATTCAGAAAAACACCTAAAATTGTTTCGGACTGAAGCTGTAATGGAGTACCTTCCTTAAAAAAAAGCAGATTGACTCAAGACATGAGGAATGCCATTGTAATTCATCTTATCCTAAATTAAGAGGAAAAAAGATATTCAAGAAAACAATCTTGAAGAATACATCTGGTTCAGGTAGCTCGGTTGCAAACTACAGTTCAAGATGTAGATTGAGGTCCAGTGGGAGCTAAGAAAGACAAGAGGCCATGAACTATCAAACCTTTGCATGACAAAGGGCATGAAGACCAGTAGAGACAGCTAGGTGAATGGACACTAGGAGACAAAGCAGGAGCTTTAAGTGTGAGTGGCTAAAAGCCCAGGGGTTCCTTTGTTTGGTGTCCCTCCTCAGAGGCACCAGACTGAGCTATTTCTGTGTTACTGTGTTGTGAATAAATTGTTTTATTGGAACTAGACATCTGAGACTGCTGTGGGAAACCTGAGGTTGAACCGGCAAGGAAACCTGGTCTGACTGCATGTGAGTGGGATGTGTGGGGAGTCCAGTGGGGCAACCGTGGGCTCACTGGAGCCAGCCACTGTGAATGGGCTTCGGTCCCAGCAGTGACAGTGGCACTTGGGATTGTGACTGTCAAGACTCTCGTGGATGGTCAGACTGGGATGTTTCCTTTATAACACTGCAGTGCTGAAGAACTATACTTCCGCAACAGGAGAAGAAAAAATCAAAGCACATACAAAGGTAATCTGCACAAAAAGATACAGGGATAGATAAGGAGTGAGGGTTTTTTAATATGTTTTTAAATAACCCTTCATAGTTGGTCTTCCATTTGTCAACTGAGCTTCTCTATCCAGCCTTTCTGGTGGAAGAGCACTCTGATACAATGTTTTTCTGAGGTGGGGTCCCAATTAGGTACTATTTTTGTTTATTATAATATCCCACTCAACAGCACTTAAGCCATTTCTCAAGAGAAGGAGGAGGTCTGACAGGTCTGAAACAAAATACTAAAGTACTTGGTAATGAGTTGACCTGCTCAGTGTCATAATCCAAGAAACAACAGAAGCTTGGTATGAGACTCAGGAATTTATTGAAAAGGCCAGACACAGTAGTATCGACTTTCAAAAAGGGTTTTTAAGCTAAATATCAGACTAATTTTTTGTTTTCATACTACATGATTCTTTCCTAAAACACAATACCACGTTGCAAACCTACAGATTATATCAACACTCAGAAGTTGCCCTTTCGTTTTTATCTCCTTTCCCTGTATTAAGGTACAAAGTAGTCCTGGTAATTTCTCTCATTCTTGTTCTAACTAAAAGAAAATTAAGTCTTTTGTTGGCAAGATAAAAAAATATTTTTAATTTTTTATTTGCATTGTGATTTGCTTTTGGATTTTTCTTGTTTTTGTTATTTTGTTTGGATTTTTTTTAACTTGTATTTTAATCTCTTATTTTCTTTTGAGGTTTTCATCTCATCCTTTCTTTCTTACTGCTGTTCTGTGTATTTTGTACTTTCCTGGGCTGGTATGCTTTGAGCTAGTTAAGTGTTAATTGGAAGGAATATATCCTGGTGTCCTTTCTAACAGAACTGTAATGCTTCCCCAAGTACTGCAGTTTTTTTAAGCAATTAGATTGTTTCAGTGAACAAACATCTCTTCTGTTTTCTCTAAAGGGCAATGTCTTCTTTCTCACAATAGTCTGAACAGTTTTTTTGATGTGACAGTAGTGAACCAGATAATCCCTGGATCCTGAAAGAAAGAGGATCACTGTTTTGTATACCTGTGGAAAGTAATCTTCTCTTTTACCTGGGAAGTCAAAAGAACTTCCTAGTACCAATTTTTCTACAGATGTAATGATCATGTGCTTCCCTATTTAAAGCATACCTCCTCTAACCTCTCATTTTATGCCTAGAAGTTACACATGTGCATGTATAATATCTGCTGTCCAGGGATTCCCCTCTGTGATCGACTTTGAGGCATGACACTAAACATGAAAATAAACACGCAAATGCTATTAGTAACTTCATTATTGAAGGAATTTTATTGGTGAAGAAAAGGAACAGAAAGCCTTCCTCATGCCCCCTTCTTTTTCACATTCATTCCTTTCAGATATCCTGGCCATTTGTGGGTTTCCAGGGATGAAATTTCATTTTCTTTCACAGTGATATGACATTAAAATATTTCATTGGAAAAAAATGAGTCCTTTTCCCATGTCTTTGTACCCACTTTTTGTGTTTGCGTGAAAATATGGATGGAGAAAAGGGAAGACCATGATCCAGTTGGGCTCAAAGATCAGGCTGTGAGAAACTGAGAAATAAGCAGAAGAACCCTAGCTTATATGAAGAACAACACAGCACTGAAAAAATGAGGAGGAAGGAAGAGAGGCTCTGGAATCAAAAGCCTGAGACAGAACATGTTGCAAGTCAGCATGGGGCTTTCCTTTCTCCCTTTTGGAAATAAGAAAATACATCTAGTCATATGGTCTTGGAGTTCTTTTAGGCTTCAGTGAATACTAACTGAAACAAAAATGTCTGGAAAAAAACACATCTGGCTCAATATTTAAACACTGTGATTGAAAAATGACACTAACCTGAAGGGAAGGTTTGCAGAGTATGTTCATGCCATGTCTACACAGACCAGGAAATTCTCTTTCATTCTGCATAGTTTAACATTGTTTCACAAACTGGAGATGGGGAATTTCCTCGATTTATATATAAAAAATTGTCAAGTCCTCTTCCTAACAAAACCATAAACCACCCACCTTCATGGCTAAGCTAGGAAATAAAGAAATAGATGAGAATTCAAATTTCTCTGATTCTAAAAATAGCAAAACACAATATTGCATATTTAGAGATACTTTTTGCAATTTGCTGCTAATGATTCCATAATTAATGATTCCATAATTGTACATGCTATTTCTGTGAATATCAAGCTACTTCTGATGTTCTCTGTATGAATACTTTTCATAGGGTTTTCCTCAAACTTATACCAGCAAAATCTACACCTCTGCTTTCAACTTTCAGTTTTATGAGAACTATTCAACAAGACATGTTAAGTAGGAACAGACTAAAATGAAAATATATTGATAAATTAATGTGTTCAAACTGTTGTAACAAAATACTGGAGATTTTACCTGTAAGACATTGACTTACATCTGAAATTTTATATGAGTTTATGTATTTAGTATATAATAACTCCTAACTTTAATCTAGGTGATGAGTGAAGTCTAACTGAGAAACTCAAGGAAGAACAAAAATATTCACATAGCCAGACAAATTAAGATACTATATATTTTCCATGCATAAAATCAGAAAATATTATCCATGAATCATGGTATCACACTTCCTGTTACAGATTCATAAAGCTAAAAGGCCTTATTTTCAGTTAATGGCTTGTATGACTAATAAAATGTTCCATGATATAAGTTGCTTCAGTTTGTCCATAGCGTAGGATAAGGTACAAGGGTTCAAAATAGAGTTAGTAACAAATAACATTTTTCCAACTCCAAGAAGATGAATAAGGACAACTTGATCTCACTGGTGACTGATTTAGTAACAGAAGCTTCAATTATCTTTACTGATGGATGTAAAAGAAAATGCAGCTGCAACAAGAACTTCATTTCCAAAAAGGGAATGTGGTAGGGTGTGAAGTATCATCCAAGTCAAAGACAAAAATGTCACAGCCACTTTAATCAGGTCCAGGAGCAGACATTAAACCCCCACAAAAAAGGAAATTCCTATACAATACATTTGTGGCTCTTTCCTTCTCTTTGCACTTGCTAAATTTATTAGATATACATGAAAGAAGAAGGTTTTGAACAGGAAATTAGGCTTTGAAAATGTGTTCCTTTCTAATTTTCCATTTAAAAAACATAACTGACCTCCTGTTTTTCAGAGGAAGAAGACCTGTAGTTCAGTACTTTCTTAACTGATGCATTGTTTGTTTGATTGATTTTATAAAGAATGCTATTGTCCTTCCTAGTTGTTCCATATTATGCTTTTTTTTCTTTTTGGTCTCAACAACAAATGGTTTACAACTAGTTTCCAAATATGAGGCTATGGAAAACATGCAAAACCAACCTTCAGTTCTGTGTCCTGTACTACAGGCACTCATTTAAGTTTTGAAGATGAAATGTCCCCAGGTGGAATACCATCTCAGGAAATTGCGTGACTGTAAGTGGAACCAATTTCTTTCATTCCCATTGCCTTCTTCGTGTGCAGGGCTACTCTAAAAACTGAGAAATATTTATTAAGAATAAATTTCATTGAGATCAATAGATCAAAATTGAAGAAGATGAGAGTTTTGGTTTTTGGGGTTTTTTTGTGTTTTTTTTTTTTTTTTTTTCACTTAAATGCACATATCTGACAATGTGGACATTCCTGAGAGCAGCAATGTAATACGAATTAGAATTGTGCTGTGATTTGAGGCTTCACTCTTGGTATTATCCTCCAGCTGCTTGCATCAAATGGACTTTTCCAACTCCCAGCATTAAGAAGGGGAGAGGGAAGTAAAACCATATATTGAGAGATGTCTGAATGAAAAGTAATTTTCTGCACTTGCATACATAGTTCTACAACCATTTTTCTCAGAAATTATTTTTTTTACTAAATAGCATTTCTTCCAAGAGATATTCTAGCTGTAATGAATGAAATTGAACTATTTGTAGGTAAAGCTGGAATGAGTACTGTTCTGAAGACATTACAAGTCCTGCTCATGTTGGAACCTAACAGAAGTATTGTTGTATTTTTTTTAAACAAAATATGGGCCTATCCTAAATCATTTAAGGGTTTATATTTTTAAAAAATAGTGTCTAATAAGCACAGTCCAAAAATAACATTAGAGTTCTTTATGTTATCTTGTCTGATGCAAATCCAAACAACGAATTTTGAATATTCAGCTTGTTTTCAGTTTATGCTGTGATCTACTAAAAAATTTCAGGATTGTCTGACATTTGAACAAACAAGAAGCAATACAAGTTTTATTAATGCTCTGTGCTTCTGCCTACTTGCTGTTTTGTGCATGACAGTATGAAGCAGGTGTACTTAAACTATTTTACTTCATTTGCCAGTCATTTGTGTGAGCAGAAAAAATCAGTATTTTAGTCTCGTGTCCCCTAACTATGGTTGATACTTCTATGGCATAATTTGCATGTCAGTAGGACAAAACTAAATGAACTACAAGTAGCAAACCCACTACATAGACAGTTTTCCTTATACCTCTCAATGCTGTTTCATTGTTGCAGACTATTAATAACACTTTGACTAACACTGTAACTCTTACAACATTCTCACTGCTTTTTTTCACTTGTCATCTCATGTGGCAACCAATCAGGTAAGACACCTTTCCCCAATACATGCAGTTTTACCATCCCAGTCCCTCTTCTTTGTTGCTGATTCCAGCTTCTCAATAACAAGCTACATTTCTACAACTTCACTAAAGCAGAAATATAATCTGGAAAGGATTTTAAAAATAATTATTTTTTTCAGAATAAAAGAAATCAAATTCAACTATAACAAAGCCTTGATGAATAAGTAATCAACAAGAGAGATAAAACAAGTACTTTAGGTTCCTTGCCATAAAACTATTCAAAATTGAACCAGCATCTACCTTGCATTGTAAGGCCATTTATCATAATTTGATCAGAACAGTTGTTCTTCAAAGAATTGCCAGGTGATTCTAAGTCTAAATGAAAGGTAAACCAGACCTAATTATTTCACCCTTTTTTCTTAGGTCAATCACATTTTTAAACCTTGTGATTAACTTTATTGCTCTCTTCTACACTTTTTCACACTGACTTACACATTTCCTGCAGTACGATTACAAAGACTGAACAGGGTTGTATATACTGGTATTAATACATCCAAATATGTCACACATCTTCTTTAGTAAGTATGTGAGCTTCTTGTCTCTTCAATTACTGATTCATTATAAAACCATATTCTTATTCCACCCTTTGCCCATTCGCTTCCTATATGTCTGTAATCAGTTGTTCCTGCATAGTAACAGCACTTTTTGTTGCCTTTAGTGATTTTTTTAACAAATCTTTTTGGCTTACTGAAAACTTACATCCTGTCCACTAGTGCTCCTGTAGTCCCTCCCAGATTTTCTTTTTATTAGCAAATTCAGTAATGTGCATTATCTTCCATCCTCTATGCCATGTGGAATGGCAATCAATAAATCCTTCCATTCTAATAACAAGTTATTGATATTTAATCTTTGAAACCACCTTTCCTAACCAGTCTTCCATCCACACTGTTGTGGTTTTCTCTGTTTCATTGATGTCATGTTTCATCAAAATGTCATGCATTTACATTGAAATCTTTAAGAAAGTCAAGACAAATCATCTCTTCACTCTTCATTAGGCTTTAATTCTATTAAAAAAAAAAAAAAAGGTCACAAGGGTCACAAGGAAGCATTTTTTTGTTTCTTCACCACTTGAAGCTACAAGCTTTCATTTGCTCTCAGCTGATGTGTTCCTGAGGACTGAAACAGAACAGGCAGTAAAGATTCTATTTCCTGATACCATTCCTTTGTCATTCTTTTCCTGTGTAGAGCAACAGATTAATCCTTTCCTCAGGCTCTGGTTACACTGAATACACTTGGAGAGCAAATTCTTGTTATCCTTCATTTTTTACTAGTAACATCTTTTGCTTTGCCTTTCTGGTCCTGACAAGCATATGCCACATATTTGATTCTATCTTCCATAGTAAGACCTCCTTTCACTCTCTGTTATTATGTGGTTCCAGTTAAACTCCAATTTTTATGAATTTCACCCTGGTTTTTTCTTTTCAGCCTAAATTATACTAAAAATTTCAATACCAGCCTTTCAAATTCTAATATTATTTTCTGCCCTCCAAGTTATGATGGCTAAATTCAAAAATTCACTGAATCAGTGTCAGAAGAAGCACTTTAGCTCCTCAGATGGGAGAGCTGAGTATTGTTTGGCTGAACAAATTATTGCCTCAAAAGAGTAATAGCAACTGGCTGAGTTGAACCAACACTAACATAGAGGTTCTGTTAACCTCAAATTACCATTACAAATGAGCACAAATTCAGGCAATGTGTTGTATAAATAAAGCATGCTACTTTATGAAAGCAATACCAGAATAACAAACCTTACAGTTGGAAAAATGCTGCCAATTTGCAAAGAGGGCTATGCAAGATAATTTGTAATTAGATTACCTCCAGCTTCTCAATATTGACCTCAAAAGTATCTAATATGGTGATAAATTGCATTTTTAATAGCAAACCATTATAATAAAATCTATTTTAAAGCTATCAACTTCATTTAATTACTCTGAAAGTGAATCAAGCTTACTTTGTATAAATCTATAGTGAGGTATTCCTTTTATGAGGAAAACTAACTAGTTAACTGCTACATATCTTTCAAAAACTGTGGGTGAACAAAACCTCTTCAGTTGTCCCTGGTTGTATAATTCACTTTGAAAGTTATAGAATAATAGAACATGTTGAGTTGGAAGGGATCGACAAGGATCATTGAAGTCCATCTCCCGGCCCAGTGCAGGACAAATGCAGGAATCAAACTACATGCCTGAGAGCATTGTCCAAGCACTTCTTGAACTCTGTCAGGCTTGGTGCCATGATCTCTTCAACTGAATTTATCTTCATGCCCCACAATTTTAAAATTACTTCCTAAATGATTTTTGAAACTGCTTAGAAAATAGAACATTTGTTATTTTTTTTTCTTTATTGTAGGTTTTGAGATCTTTTCTTGAAATCTTCTTTTGCAACAGGATAAAGCAGTGACTCACTTTTATCTTTTTTGGTCTTCAAGATCAGGGATTTTGTCCATTCCATGAAACTATTTTTTAAAAAATTATGTTATATTCTTTGAGTCATCTCTGATGATAATAGCATCCATCTTGAACATTTTAAATATCTCTTTCAAAATAGTGCTACAGCTTCTCCCAGGCTGACACTAAACTACAGTGTACACTAATGTACTACTAGACCTCTGTCTGCAGTCTGTCATGTCATGTCCTGTAGTTCAAGTGTAGCTGGTCAGGACATCATGATGTATCATTTATTGCCATGTCCTGTGTGAAGGAATAGCAGAGTAAGGGAAGCCTATATATCAAAAGAGTCTCAGTGGACTTCATTCTTGAGAAACATCTGCTATAGTGGAGTTCAGGCATCAAATTGATATTTACGAAATCAAGTTGTGTTAAAGAAAAGCCATGACCACTCAAATCCTAGTTAAGGGACTTGTTATTTAGTTGTGAAATTGTTACTTGAAGCCTATTCCTTCATGCAAGGAACTGGGTTTTTTTCATACTGCAGCCATGACTTTTGGTTTTGTTTTTTGGTTGTTTTTTTTTGAGGGGGGGTGTTGTTTTTTTGTAGGTTTTTTTTTTTTGTTGGTTGGTTGGTTTTGTTTTTTGGGTTTTTTTTCTTCTTTATTTTAAAGTCAAAGGAGACAAATGGATTATGTTAGATCTGTCTGCAAGAGGATAAAGGAGACAGTCTTGAAAAATATAAAGAAAAATTGTGAGGACTTTGGTAAAAGGTTAAATTAATACTCTCTTCTTTAGAATGCTTTGGAAGGGAAAAATAATAGAAAATAGAAAAGGGAACTAGATGTCTGGAAGAAGATACTTTTAGGAAGACAAATTAGGAGGAGATGAGTGAATATATCTGTGCAATCAGAGATATATTCCCAAGATAACATTCTCAAGGCATCACCTATCCTAATCTCAGCCAGAAAACATACAAGGAAAGCAAAATCTAATAGCTCTTATGGGTTGAAGAAAAAAACAAAGATTTTTTTCTTTTCCACATCGTAGTAAGACACTAACAAAAGCCTAGAATGAATGAAAAACATGGAAGCATTTGTTGTTCTTTTCAAGGGAAAATATTCCAATATCAAGAACATTAGGTAAGCCTCAGGAAACCCATCATTTACTATAATCAGGACTTTCTATGAGCATTTGGACTAATCCCAGAATTTTATGTGCATTAGTTCATAATTTACATTTTCCCAATTTGTAGGATTATTTAAGGACAAAATCTGACCACCCAAACACCATGTAGTGTTAAATTGAACAATTATAACAGAATCATAGAATCATAGAAAGTTAAGGGGTTGGAATTGACCTCAAAGATCATCTAGTCCCAAACGCCACTGCTATGGGCATGGACACCTCCCACTGGACAACGCTGCCCAAGGTCTTATCCAACCTGGCCTTGATCACTGCGAGGGTTGGGGTAATCACAGCTTGTCTGGACAACCTGGTCCAGTGCCTCACCACCCTCACAGTGATAAATTTCGTCCTAGTATCTAACCTAAATTTCCCCTTTCAATTTGTATTCATCCTCTGAATCCTTTTGGTTTTGAAAAATCATAGAGTCATATGATTTGAATTTACTGCTGCTAAGTTCATTGGCAGTATTAGTAACCACCATCAAAGCAAAAACCTGTAGACACTTTTTTTTTTTAATCCTGTGCCTATCAACAGCAAGGCTGCTAAAATGTTCTGTTCTGTCAAAAGAAGATGAAATAAATTCATGAAATATATTTCCATAGAAATTGTGACAGGCTTAAGAATTTTCAAAGCTACAAATCACTGGAAGACAGGCAAGTTCTCAAGAACAATGTACTCTATCTCTTGCATATGTTAAATATTCTTTCTTTATCTCTTTGTAGCTATTGCTGAAGACAGGATGCTGGCTTATGTGGGTTTTTAGTTCTGGCATTGAAACTGTTTTTATGCTCTTTAGTTAAAGGGTGCTTTCTCCTAACAAAATACCTTCCAAGTCAAGTTAGGTAAAAGATGAATAAAAGTGTTAGGTGTTTTCCTAGAACTTTGTTTCAGTGTAAACTCTTACAACTTTGCTAGCTAAAAATTGCTCAGCCTTCTGAATTGTCTGATTGGTAAAATCTAATGGATTGACTCCACTCTTGGGAATCCTACTATTTATTTATTTATTTATATACATGCATACACAAATAATCAGAGTTGAATGCACTTTCAGCACTGAGGGTATACTAAAAACAATACAGGTCACAATGAGCAAAGGTTTGACTACATTTGAAGTCTGAGAAGGAACAAAAAAGAAAGCAATCATTAGGATCTCACTTTAAAATGTATCTTTTTAATTAAATATTTGCTTAAATTTTGAATTTTTGATTTTTTAATATATTTCTATTTAAAACAGTATTTTTTATTTTTGTTGGCTGAAAAATCCATTATTTCCACAGGTTGGCCAAAGGTACTAGTAATGCGTCATATTGTGTGATAACACTCTGCTAGTTTTATTACCTGAGGTTTTAACTGTCTTTAGACAATTAGAAACTTAGCTATTAACTGCCATTTCACTTCTCCAATGTTTGCTTCAAGAATTCTTTTTCCAGCTGCAGTGATTTACAGATCTCTCTCTCTTCAGTTTAAATTATTTAGAATTATGTTCGTCTTAAGAGAAGATTAAGGAGTGTGCCAAGAGAGACACTGTTTATTGTAAGGATAGCAAGTAAACTTTTTTTGGTTTTCCCTCTGGGGCTACTAGAAAAAGCATTATTTTTAAATTTCTTGCCATGGAACAAAATGTGCAAAAATAACAAAAATACATGACACTGTGAACTATGAAGAAAAACAAACTGACAAGTTCAGAGTTAACATTAGATTAATTCTACTTTTTTACAGATGCTGTGAGTTTTTCTGTGTGGAACATTTCTGCTTACATGGAACAGTAACTCTGAATATAACTAACTTAACATAGCCGTGTCCTACTCTGCCCTCAGCACTCAAAGGAAGTTATCAGGAGAATTTTTTGGTACAACCAGAAGAAAATTGCTTCTGTAAACCAATTTTAAAGCCTAGTTAGATTTAGAAAATATGAACTACAAGTCCATATATAATTCATGCATATTTTAGAAGGTATCTTTAGCTATCTTTTGTGATATACTGCAAACTGCCACCTGGGGGAAAAGGATACAGCTCCAAGGTCCTTGTTTGCAATGAATATAAAGGGTTTTTTTCTCCTGCTACCATTTAAAAAAACCAAACAAAACTAAACCCCAATCCATAGTCTAAAAACATTTCATATTGAACCAAATAGGTCATTAGCTGGAGAAGTTTGGGCTCAGTAACTGCAGAGATCATACTGTAAATTATAGATAATCTTGATAATGAAGAATCAGTTCAAAGAACTGTCACATTTACATTTGTCACTAATGTAGATTAAGTAGTGGCAGTTTTGTAGAAACAAAAAGAAGGCTGGCACAAAATATTTGTGGGGGATATGTTTTTAACAAAGCTTTTCACAGATACCCTCCTAAGGATTCAAATACTTGATAAGGTTCTGCAACACAGTTTGTGCGTATACTGTGCTGTTTACTCTGCCTACAGATCTATCCAACATACCCACAGATAATTTTGCTATAAATCTCATTTTTGTCCTTTAGGATTTCCTATGCTCCAGCAGAACCACTCCAGTGTTTTTGACAGACATTCTTTTCTGATATAATCTCATGCTTTTATGGTAATGAAGACAGCTGTTGTCACAAAGCAAAACTGCTCAGTTCATAGTTAACCACATTGTATCTGAAATGGTTTACTTGTTTGCTAATGACATGCAATTAACTTTCAAATGGTGAATAATACACCCAGGATCAATATCACTAACATAACGGATAAACCACAAGACCAGACATTACAAAATGTTAATAAATGCCTACAAATTTCTAAGCAGTCTCTTATAACTAACCCCCCAAAGGTCTGAAGCTTCACAGTTACATGCACTCCCTCTCCACCAAGTCAGGCTGTATGGGTTACACATGAGGCAGGTCTTCCCATGCCAGATGCCCACGAGTGGGATGCAGGCTACCTGTACAGCACCTGCCCCATGTGAGAGGGCTCTGTCTGCCCCAGGTAGAGGTGGTGATGCTGATGGAGTGGCTTCTGGCAGTGCCCAGCCTAGTATGGTATCTAACTTCCTTCCTTCCCCAAGGTCTTTGCCTGAAAAGAAATTACCATTTTTCTTTGCATTTTTTTCCAAGGTGACCTCTTGGTTTCAAGAATCTCTATAATTACAGAACTGTTCAGTGCTTCACCACCCTAATAGGAAAGAATTTCTTCCTAACATCTAATTCCATCCTCTTTCAGTTTAAAACAATTTCCCCTTGTCCACCTGTGTAAAAGGATAGTTTCCTTCTTTTTTTAAGCCCCCTTTAAGTACTGGAATGCTGCAATGCAATCTCCATAGAACCATCTCTTCTCCATGTTTAACAATCCCAGCTCTCTCAGCCTGTAGGAGAGTGTTCCAGCCCTCTGATCATGTTTGTGGCCCTCCACTGGACTCATTCCAGTAGGTCCATGTGCTGAGAGGTCTTGTAGGTCAAGTAAGTCTTGTGCTGAGAATCCTCGACTTGGACACATTACTCCAGGTGAAGTCTCAAAAGAACAGAATAGAGGGACAGAATCACTTCTTTTGACACACTGACCATGCTTTTTTTAATGCAGTTGGCTCTCTGAGCTGACAGCACACATTGTTGGCTCATGTCAAGCTTTTCACTCATGGGAATCTCCAAGTCCTTCTTCACAGGGCTGGTCACAATGAGTTTTACTTACAGTTTGCACTCATGGCTGGATTTGCCCCAACCCAGGTGCAGCAGCTTGCACTTGGACTTGCTGAATTTCATGAGGTTCTCATGGGCCCACTACTCAAGTTTTTCCAGGTCATCCTGGATTGTATTCCATCTTTCTCTTGTGTCAACTGTATCTCTCTGCTTCATATAATATGTGAACCTACTGAGGGTACACTCAAATCTTGCTGTCTGTGTCATTGATAAAGATATTGAAGAACACTGGTCCCAGGGAAGAGCCCTGAGGGACATCATTTGTCAACAGCCTCCACCTGGAGGGTGGACTCAGGTTTGGTTTTAATCAGGGAAAGTGCCCTACATAAATTTTGCTTTCAAGTGTCACTTCCAATATTTCTGAAGTCTGTTGGAATAACTGCCTACTGTAGTCACATTTGATTCTTCTGACACTTCTACCTCCTCTGACCATGGCATGCAATAGCTATATTTTGGATGTGCAATGTCTTTTTAGTAGATACACTGACAGTTTGATGTCTGGAGTTCCCTGTTATAATGATGTGACTTATAAATAGCCCTTTCTTTCACTTTTGCACACTTGTGAGTCAGTCAGTATACACAAGCTCAGCAGATTTTTGCATTAGGAATTGTCATACCAAATTGAGACTCAAAACAGGGAAAAATACTTTCTCTGTAAGCTTATCTAACCAACAGAAGAAAAATGCAGTGAAGTATGAACGATACTGTTATAGGAGAGTACACTGGCAATTTTAATAATGCTACTTCCAGTACGTACTAATACAGTTTCTTTCAATATACCTGGATAATCTGTGGAGTAGTAAACAACCTTCAGAAGAGAACTAGTGTTTCTGCAACACAAGTTCAATTTTTGCCTCAGTAAACCAATTAAAGTAATATGGAGTCCACTTGGGATAATGCTGATTTTATCTTTTCTTGCCAAAGAGAAACTTCATAACAAATTTTGCTTTCACACTCCCAATTTAGTAAGCAAAATAAACAAAAGGAAATTGCAATTTATCAAAATTATTTAGTCATCCAGTGTTAATATTAGTATCCTGTGTGACAGAGGTCTTGTGAATAGTTCATTACAATATTAGCATGTCAGAGTAGTTTCTTTTTAGAGCGTTTTACCTGGCCAAGTATCTTAGGCCTTTGATTTAAATTTGGCTTTGCACACTGGTATCTTACTCATTTGTGTTGAATGATGAGAGTTAATGAAGAGAAAGAAAGAAATTTTTCCAAAATTTTAATTCTGTAGTATTTTACAGTACAACAAGAAGTGGGAAAAGAAACCTGGACTATCCAAATGCAGCTGTTTCTTCAATCTTTTATTCATCAGATATGGAGCTTGTATTATGAGATGATGTAAATTCCTTTGTCAGCAGCAATTTCATGGCTTAATATACTTTTTTTAATCAAAACTGCACAAAAATCATGTTGATGAAATCACTTCCAAGATGCTCCAAAATAGCAATGAATAAATCTATTAATGTAAGGGAAAACATACTGAGATTTCAAATAAGGAACCATTCCATTATGGTAATGTCTGATAACCTCTGTATTTAACAATCAGTCAGGCTTTCTGCTATGAACACTCTAATTTTTTTTTTCCTATTTATATTTAACATCTCTGCCCATGTAAGGTAAATTCCATTTGCTTATTATGCATGGCATATAGAAATGGCTGTCAGCACAGATAAATATTTTGCTCTTCAAAATAAAAATGTATTCATGTTTATTTTTCAATTTAGAAGTAACAGGAATGACAAAGGTCTAGCTCAAATAGCTGATGCTTTGAATTCTCTTACCCACTTGAAAAAAAAAAAGCAACAATAATTTTAGGAGTATATCTCTGTTGGCAAACCTTTGAGTAATAGCAGCAGATATTTGTTAGAAAAATAACCATTCATATGAGATATCAACCTTCAAAAGTATTTTCTTTGACACTTCCACAGTTATCCTTCACACAAAATCTGTTTTGGTGTATAGTTAGATAGGTCCAATAAAAAGAGAGCAAAGCAGAGTCCTGAGTTACCAGCACGTATCAGAGTATCGTGTTTATACTTCAGAAGTAAAAAAACCAAACAAAACCTCATATAACAAAATCACAAATACCTAAGTTGAATAATTTAGACTGCTGAGAACTACTTGAGAATAGGGAAAAAAAAAAACCCAAAAACAACTATCTGCCACTAATAACGGGCAGGGGCCAGGGACTAGAAGGAAAGGTAAACTACAGAGCCAGAGTCTCACTTTTGCCTTGTCTTATTTCAGGCTGTCCTAAAATAAGTTTTTCTCTCAAGGCTGCTGCTGGAATGCCTCATTTCCATTTTTGTTTAAAAATATTGAAAAGGAGATGTGGAAGCTGATCCCCCACTTTTCAGGGGAACACAAACACCCATGAGATAATGGACCTCTGTAAGTTCTTGTGATAAGCTTCAGAATGCCTTTTTTCTAATGAAGAAAAGAGAGTATCTGATGTTTAAAACATCTGAAGGTTTAAGCCATGTCCTGATCATTTGAAGTTTGGTGAGCTGTAGCAGGCTAAAATCTTTAGAGAATGGTAGGACATGAAGGTATGGGAAGTGGGGGAGGGAATCATCTTGCAGGAAGATGTTTTCAGTGCAACTGCTTAAGCAGCTAACTATGAAGATTAGAAAGGGTTGCAATGCTTGCAGCTATGATTGTTCTGTGGTGAAAAGGGACAAATAGGAAAATTAGATTTAATTTTTTTTTATGGAAAAGAAGTTATACAAAAATTATTTTTAAAAATGGTATCAACAAAGTGACCAAAACATTGCTAGAAATAATTGACAGGTGATACACAGATCAGATTAAATTATTTACCATTGCCTATTTAGAAAAAAATTATATGAAAGAGAAACAAATCTTTAGTATTTCAAATGATACTTGCATAGATTTAAAAGAAAAACCTATTTACATTAGTAAAAGATCAAGTATGGAAGAATCAGAAACATCACATCACAGTCCTGAGAAAAAAAAAATTGAGCCATAGTGGTGACCAGAAAATTCTATTTAAACTTTTTGTGAATACATAATGCTCATTTTTTATTCCAAAGAATGAAAATTAAAAGTTTTGATTGTTTTGTGTAGATTTTTAAGACTGAAAACCTATTTTTAATTTAAAAGACAGAAGAATATGTATGTATAATGAAAATTCTATGTACGTAATAGGAATGTAAGTTCCCATTTAGTTTTTTAGCTATTTATTTATTTCCTCATATATATTAGTCTCTTTCCTTAATACTATGCATTCTAAATGTTCTCATTGTAAATATGGAATATATATTATGTAGCATGTATAAATCTCTGGGGAGCCAAAGATGAAGTACAAGACAATAAATTGAATTTCATATCTGAAAGAAGGTGAAACAAAAGCAATGTCTGAATAATACCTAAATAAGAGAGCAGCACAAATTAAAGTAGTCAAAAACTAAGTGGCAGCTAAGAATTCAAGACCTAAATCTCATCTCTTTTTATATTATGTCTTCATACTTTCTGTAAATCTCCCTTTCTTCAGACAACATATTCTTTCATCAGGCCATCTCACCTGTTCCTTTCCATCAAAGAGCCCACATAATGCAGAGTACTTCAGTTGTAAGTGAAGCCTTTAACATTTAATCAATTCTGTTGTTACTAGATAACCTTAATTTATAATGACTGTGTAATTTTCTGATATATCTCTGGACTTTTCAAAAGTTTTCTGCACTTAATAACTTATGTTTAGATAGTAGTAAGAGGACTATTCCTGGATAGTCTGTTTTCCTTCAGCTTCCTGAAACTGAAACCCAAGACAACTTACTGGCAGAGATGTGGGCCTGTCTGTGTCAGTTAGCATTAATACGTGGTATTGAGCTTGGATACATTTAATTTATTTTGTATATAGGTGTAAATAATCACACACATACTTACCTACATATTAAAAATAATCCAGTATGTGACCACCTGAAATGGAAGAACTCTGACAGTGATTTAACCTGCATCTGAGCATCATGACATCCTTAATGTATTCTTTTCCCAATATTATACTGTTAGATACGGAAGTATATTAGCCTATGTCTACAAAGGGATACAGAGACGTTATGATTGTGAAAGTATGTCCTAAAGATGTCAAGTGCTTTGTCTATAATCCCAAACACTGATACCTCTTTTTTTCTTTCCTGCAGTATGGATACAGAAGTATCGGTGTTTGTCACTGTCTGTTTCTCCCAGGATTTTACGATGAAAGAAAATTGAAATCTCAGCAAGTAATTCCATATGCTAACCACTCTTGATAAAGGAGCTCTTGGAAGCATTTGCAGTGTATGTGAACAGCTCTACACACAACACATGTGAGCATTTAAACTTTATTAAATTAAATTTACAAGCTAAGCCTTCTAGATTTGATGATCTTTAATATATATGCATATGTATGCTCTTACTTACCACTCACTCCTGTTTAGAAACAGGACAATAAGAGTGCCTATTTTGCTAAACAAAAAGAGAATATAGGAGAAAATAACATTTTTCATTGCTAACAAAAAAACTAAAAACAACTGCAAAGTCATCAGTTGTAATTTTCAGCTTTTCAGGATGTTCGTATTTGCCAGATTTTTGAAAGGCCTCATTTCAGTAGCTGATGGCTTTTCTGTAAGTTTGGCCATAAGCATTGCAGTGGGAGTGACAATATGCTGAGCTCTATTGAAAATCTTGTTGGTGCAGAACAAATGAATGAAAAATTTTGGCCCTGAGCCCTGTAGAGTAACAAAATCCACATCACCATGCTCATGGTTATAGTTTATAGCACCTGGCTGTGCTCTGGTTAAAAAAACTGAACACTGTGCATGGATATAAGGAAGTGTTTAACCATGTAATTCATTTTAGATAGACCCCAGAGGGAAAACAAAAATACCTGAGGGATATGACCTTTTTATATTAACCAGATGTTGATAAAAACTATTCTAAGTGCCAATTCTGGCATGTTTCTGGTTAAAGTGTAGGACTTTTGTTATACTTTTTTATTTAGGTTTGGGTTTGGTTTTCGGTTTGATTTTTTTTCAGTTTATGAAAGAGGACATGAAGAAGAGTTAAGCTGAACAGCAGGTAAAAACTAAGCTATCTAAATACAACCATGAATGATGTCTTAAAACATGGAAGGTTCTAAAGTAATTGTATAATCATTTTAGAAGTGTTACAAATTTTCCAAATTTTTCTGTGTTTGAATTTTCATAGCATTAAGCATAGAATATTTAATGCTTGGGTTTTTCACAACATAAATGCTCCTTAACACTTGCCCCCTAAGTAATTTTTTTTTTCTCATACTGTGTACCTAATCATCAACCATTACAATTATTTCTCCTTCACCTGTGTTTCATTGGTGCCCTCACACCTTTATATTTTGTGGTTCTGATTTCTTTTCTTTTTACATCCTCCCCCTCAATGTTAAAGCACAGACAAGGACAACATGGATATTAAAGACACAGAATAGTTTCTGTTTAGGATAGAGATGATATGACTCTGGAAGGATATAAAAGAGATCCAAAAATCCTGACAAACAATGAAAATTATTAGCAAACAACTACTTCACCCTTTTTCTCATAATAGGCTCGGAGACATCTAGTAAATTTAGATTATGGGTTCAGAGCAAAGAGAAGGAATTTTTCTTTAATTAACACAAGTTCCAGTGGATGCCAAGAGTTTACCTGTTTTCCATTTTTTGGTAAAAAGCTGTTGGGTTTCTTTGAAAAGACAGTAAGTAGATCAAGTGAAACTTTTTGGAGAAAAAGACAGGTTGCACATTCCTGAGTACAATCAGCCAGGGGCTTGAGAGGAAACAATAGCCTTTTAAACACCAGAATACAGCAGAAAGATAGAGAAAATTACTATCACGCTACAGAAAGAGCTCTTGCTTTATGGGATCAAGACAATCACCGAAAACAATAGCAAGAACACCATAAATCTTAATGTGAATATATTGTATGTAATATATGAATATATTGTATGGCTAACCATAACAACTTAGAAGTAGTGTTATACTTCACACTCATGATTGAGACACAGCTTGTTGAATCATCATTAACCCTTCGTTGGTCAGTAATAGTAAAGAGACTGAATAGTTTCTGTTCTTATCTTTCACAGGTGGAAATCTAAAACTGAAAACGCCTCACATGACTTATACCACATTATATTTTTTGTTTTATTTGTAGGAATAATTGTAGCTTTGGTATATATGTGTTGTTCTTTTTATATATGTGGCTGTGAGTGTCCACCACTGAGACAGTGATGCCAATCTCAGGGAATTGGAGGTCTTACTTCTACAAACGTTGCATGGGAATTAATTTTGGAGTTCACACATCTTTGGAAACAGACAAATCAGAGGATTTCAATGGCTCTCCCTATATCAGCAGAGTTGGGCCTAAGATTTTTTGCAACACCCATGGACTTGTTGATCAATTTCTGTGAACCCCAACTTTGAAAATGATCATATACCTTTATACCTGCTCCCTGATGATGATTAAAAGGTAAAATGGAGGGCCCATCGCCCTCCATTGAGGGGATAATTAGAGATAATGAACACCCATGGTTCCTACATCAAGTAGGACATAACTTTTATTTTTTTTCATGTTATAATAATATAGAGGTATTCCAGGGTCATGATATGTGTAACGCATCACACCTAGAAGTCCATGTCTCACTGAACTCTGGGGAGATTGGCATACCTGGGCTGGTCATGGAAGGTACACTATTACCTGGTGTAAGACCCCAGGACCAGAGCTACGAGCTCATCATGGGAGTTTTACTTTAAAAATATACAAATTTCAAAAAAACCCAAACTTCAGAAAATAAGAGATCTTGGCAAAATTTAAAGGGTAACATACAACCAAAACAAAGCATTCCACAAAGCACTGACTCAGCACATGCTAACCCTTAAAATTTAGCAAAATCCAACCCATTCTGTCTCAAGTTACCCAAAACTAAGAAAGCAGTAAAGAAAGAGAAGGAGTAAGAAGAGAGAAGGAGGAGCGAGAGAGAAGGAAATTATTAAATAGCTACCATCAGATATTCCTGTGCAACTCCAGTTTTCACAAGGCCGAGTGCCAGGTCTTGAACAAGGATGGACACATTGTGTAGATGTTTTTATGTGCTCTGGTCCACTGTGGCCACCCCTCCCAGGCGGGACTTCTGGCCCACTGGCCATTCTGGGGCTCCAGGGCAGGGGGAGGGCTGATGCTCCCAGTGTGCCAGCCAATCTGAGGCTGGCTTAGGGGCTCTGGGAACTTTGATGTGGGTGTGCTCGCAGGCTCCCTTTGATGGATAGGTGCTCAAAGGTTGCCTGTGTAGGGTCACAGGAACTAGCAGGTGGGGTGAGTTATTACCTCACCTCCATGAGATTCAGCTTGTCCCTCCCAGTCCTCCCACTCCACCCACACACGTACCTGAGTTGCTCTGACCCAATAATTACTGTAATAATCCAGTACCTCACACTGTCTCATGTGGCAGAAAAATCAGAATGACCAGATCTAATATGACTCTGTTCTTCCTGTAATGGCAGTGGTGGGTTCTTAACCCAGTAGACAGAGGGAGAAAATGGAGAGGAGAAAGAAGAAAGCATACAAGAAAATGTACAGTGGGCAATTGCTATTTCAATAAGCAAAAACAGGAGTTCAGTCAATATAGACTCTATGCAAGTTATTGTTTCCCACCCTATGAGTCTCAAAATTGCAGGCAGGGTGTAAACCAAGATGCAGGAAGAGAGTGCATGAAATCAGTCTGTTCAGTCTACTGGGGTAGTCCAGCAGACTGGTTGGTGATTTCCTTCACTTTCACTCATGGCTCTTAATATAGCATTGGTTTTTGGTGAGGTGCAGCACTCCATAGATTTCTTGCTTATTTAATAACAACATATAAAGCATTAGACAACTTTATAAAACCATTTTTTATAATTACTGGACTTGTAAGCTGGGCTTCCAACATGACATGGTGAATTCAATTTGAGATTCTCTATTGCCCATTGATATTTCAGTGTGATTGTACTGCTTGCACAAACCTTAAGGATGGGCCAATTTTCAGTAGTTAGGCCACCTTACGTTTTGGAGCTAGTAATCTTACAGATCCAGGTATCACTACAAATCAAACAAATATACATATCCCACATAACCACCCTCATCCTTCTCACCAACCAGGTTTCAGGGGGATCTGTATTGCTAGGGAAATTACTAGGGATCTGCATGCCAGGGAAAGAGGGAATGTCAGGGTGCATCATAGCAGAGTGACATTCAGTAAAAATTGCTATATTATAGTTTGGTTACCTCAGGGGAATAAAAGATACAGCAGAAGTCAAACCCTTCCTACCTACTCAGAATATTATTCTATTCAGGGCCCTAGATCTGGACCAAATACTTTCCTAACTTACTAAAAGCCTTCATTGGTTTCCAAACCTGAAATCCTTTCTTGTCCTCCTTTGCAGCTAGAGAGTACTTTCCTCTTTTCTCTCTCCTCCAGGGGCCACCAAAAGGCCAATGTTCCCTTCTTTTGCACAATCATGCTTTGCTTACTGTTCCTACATGTGTTTCTTTTAGTATAGCCATTTTATACTTCACGCTGAGGAAGTAGGAAGGGGTATAGAAATGCCTCAATAAACCATGATTTCATATTCACATTAAATCAGGTGTGAGTTTCCAAGAAATTTATTTCACCTACTGTGGCAACCAGAGAGGAAGCACAAACATTACAAAATATTGCTTGTGACAAACTTATATGCATACTGTATTTTTGCTGTGATTACTTCAGAATCTCAAGTTGCACACTACATTTTTAAGTCGCCTGTTACATCAGAATGGCAGCCCACTGAGGAATTCTGTTATTGTGCCTTATAGAAATTTCAATGCAGTCATTCTGGGGTTAAATAATATTTGGGAAATATTATACCTAATATTAGAAAAGAGTTTTCTGGGCCATACTGGCTCATACTGTACTATCTGCCCCAAAGTGAAAACCTGAGATATCTTGATTTTCTCTTCCTACAGAATTGGATCTAAGAAAACGTGACTGCTTTTATCTAGTGTTGAAATAAGCCTGAAATGGACAAGATTAGGTTGCACATATTCAGAGCCATGCATCAAAAGGGATGCACACTGCTGAAACATCTATAGGTAGGATATATGATACTTTGAAATTATTGACTTCCTGATCTATATTTACTGCTTTAGTCTGTTGATTAGATTACAATGAATTTTCTTATTCTCTTGATAGTTTTATTTATTGTGATTAATAACAATGTAATGAAAATAACTCTATCATATAAAAGTAAAATTAGAATAATGAGAGAATGTATATAGTGTTAATTTTGAAAGATGCTTACAAGAGGTATGTGAAATCTCAGATCAAGACAAAGGTATATGTTAAGGATATATAATTGAAATATGCATATTGCAGTGTAAGTATGCTTCAGTAATATTCCTTGCTTTTTATAATATATAATAAAAAAGTCCAATCCTACAGTTAAACTTTGCAATTTAGGAATTCTAAGTGTGGACTGACAAACTACGTTGTCAGTTTTGTTAATGCACTAAATGGAGCCAGGTTTTAACCATTTTTCCTTGAAAAGATGCCCTGTAGGAAATTAGAAGAAGTTACTACCTAAGCCATGCATTAATTTTGCTATGGACCAATAATAAAGGAGAGTACTAATCATCTGGTTATTTCAATTTAATGACGTGCATATCTATATTACCCTTAGAAAATAATAGTTAGAAAAAGTCTACATAACACTGAATTTTGCACTATATCTGCAGAGAGTAGTATATTCTTAGAATCATAGACCTGAGCACAATTGAATGGTGAATGAATAAAACAGCTGTGGCATCTCAGAAATATATCTTGATAAATTTTCACATCTCTGTATCGGAGCATAATTTTATTTGATTTTTTATCTTTTTTTATTATTTTAAAATTACTTAAATGGAGAAACATAATGAGGAAAGGGTTAGTTCTTTGTTTGTCTTTTTTGTTGTTGTTGTTTTGCAACATTCATTAATGCATTCAAATAAGTCTTCCCTGAGGACAGGCTGGATAATTAATTAACATATATAGAACATACTTCCTTGTTATAGAAGATTTCAACAATCTTTTCAATATTTCAAAAATCAGTGCCCCTTTTAATTCTCCTGGGTCATCGATGTGTTTCAAAGAATGTGTATTTCTGCTTGCATGGCTTTCAGAAGATATATGTTCCACTTTCCCCTCACAGTAGATACTTGGTAAGGAAGACCATTAAAAGTTGCAGTTGAGTGTCCTGCTACCATTTAATTATTGTAAAATCTCTCATGAGAAGGAATAGCCTATAGGGGAATATCACATGCACAGCTCAATAATCCTAATCAATCTCATTAAATTTCTGTGAAATAAGCATTTTTAAAAGATTTCTGGAGGTCTCGTAAGTTTGTCTTATTGTTTAGTGTTGCAGGATTTATCTTTAATCTGGGAAGGTTTCTCAAATGTTGCAATGAATAATGCATTATCTTTGAGTGGAAAAGTCCTTGCATAAAATCACTGTAATGGCATAGTAGAGAATATACTCCTTTTGAGGGCAAACTTGTTGCTTCAATTTCCTCATGCCTTGTTGCTGAATTTCATGAGGTTCTCAGGGACCCAATTATCAAGCTTGTCTAGGTCCCCCTGTATGGCACCCCATTCTTCTGTTGTGTCAGCTGCAGTGCTCAGCTCTATTTCATCTGCAGACTCGATGAGAGTGCAGTCAATCTCACTGTCTGTGACATTGATAAAGATCTTAAAGAGCACCAGTCTGAAGACAGAGCCCTGAGGGACAGCTCTCATCACCAGCCTCCACCTGGACTCTGGACAGAGAGCTATTGACCACAACTCTTTGGCTGTGTCCAGCCAGCCGATTCACTGACTTATCCACTGAATAGCCCACCTTTCAAATCCATGTCTCTCCAATTTGGAGATAAGGATGCCATGTTGGACTCTGTCAAAGGCCTTACTTGTAGAAGTCTAGGTAGAGAAAATGGATGTTTTCCTTTGTCAACCATTACAAGTCACTCATCATAAAAGATCATGTTTGGTCAGGAAAAATTTGCCCTTAGTGAAGCCATGCTGGCTGCCTCAGATCATGTCCTTGTCTTATGTAGGCCTTAATATTGATTCCACGAGGATCTGCTCCATGATCTTCTCAGGCAAAAAGGTGAGACTTATGGATCTGTAGTTTCCTGAGTCTTCCTTTATCCCTTTTTAAAAATTAGAGTGATGTTTCCCTTTCTCCAGTCACAGGGATTTTGCCTGACTGCCATGACTTTTCAAATAGAATGGAGAGTAGCGTGGCATCAGTATCAGTCAGCACCTTCAGGACCCTGGATGCATGTCATCAGATCCCATAGACTTGTGGTTCTTCACTTTCACCAGGTGGTCCCAAACCTTTTGCTCACATACAGTGGGAAGAACTTTGCTTCCCCAACTTCCGCCTGGATGTTCAGGGACTTGAGAGGTGTGGGAAGCCTGTGAAGACTGAGGTGAAGAACTCACTGAGTACCTCAGCTTTCTCCATATCTGTTGTTACCAGTTTTGTCTTCTCACTTATTCAGGGGGTTCACCCATGCACTTTCCTTGGACTTTCCTTGGGCGTTTATTTTTTATGAACTGCGTACTTAGAGAAGCCCTTCATGTTATTCTTCACATCTCTTAACAAGTCTCTTTCCAGGGTTGCCTTAGCTTTCCTGATCCCATCCCCACATATTTGAACTATATTCCTGTTCTTTTTCTGGGACCCGTGTCCCTACTTCCACTGTCTGTGCATTTCCTTCTTACTCCTCTGTGTGAGAAGCAGATCCTTGTTCAGCCATGAAGAGTTCTGGCCTGCCTTGTTTCATTTCCTACACATTGGGATAAAGAGCTCTTGTGCTTTAAAAACAGCAGCCCTGAAGAGCTGACAGCTCTGGTCAGACTTTGTCCCTGAGGAGAGTTTCCCAGGGTATCTCATTCACTAATTCTTTCAACGGCTGGAATTTTACTCCCCTAAAGTTCAAAGTCCTGACTTTGCTGTTTTCCAGGCCCATATTTCTCAAGATCATGAATTCAACCAGGGCATGGTTGCTACAGCCCAGGCTACCACCAATCTAAACCTCTTTAATGAGCTCATCTGAACTAGTGAGCAGCAGTTCTGGCAACGTTTCTCCTCTAGTTGGTTTGTGTAATAATCGGACCAGGAAGTTATCCTTGATGCACTCCAGGAGCCTCCTGGATTGCTTACAGCCACGTCTGTTGCTTTTCCAGCAGACATCTAGATGATTGTTAAGCAGTTGGTTCCTGAAGAACTGCACCCTGTGGGAGGGACAATGCTGGAGCAGTATGTGAAGAACTACAGCCCATAGGAAAGACTTGTGTTGGAGAAGTTCATGGAGGACTGTTTTGCATGGGAGGGTTCCCACACTGGAGTAGGGGACTGTGTGAGGAATCCTCCCACAGAGCAGAAAGGAGTAGCAGCGACAAAGTGTAATGAACTGACCACAGCCCTCATTCCCTATCTCACCACATTGCTGGAGGGGGCAAGGTTGAGAATTCAGGAGTGAAGCTGAGCCCAGGAAGAAGGGAAGAGGGGGGGAAGGTATTTATTTAAGATTCAGTTCTATTTCTCTTTACCCTATTCTGATTTGATTGGTAATATATTAAATTATTTTTCCCCAAGTCAAATCTGTTTTACCCATGAACATAACTGCTGAATGATCTTCTCTCTGCCCTGATGTCAACCCATCCCATTGTATTTTCTCCCCCTGTGCAGCTGAAGAGGGGAGTGATGGAGCAGCTTTGGCGAGCACTGGGCATCCAGCCAGCATCAACCCACCATGGAACCAAAAATCAAAGTTGCATGTAGTGTCAAAATTCTGGCAGTGGTTTAGTCCTTAGTCAAGACTGCTGGAGGGTTGAAGAAGAGAAAAGCTGAATGCAGAATGATGAAATTGCACCAAACTATTAAAAATTCTAACAGTTTTTTACTCTCAATGCAAATTCCTTGATAGTCTTATTAAACAACCTTATTGAAGGTGTCAGTAGTGAGCAAAAATGAGATCTGCATAAGAAATCAATTGAAAGAAGGTGCTTTCTGTGCCTTTGGTAAAAAAAAAAAAGTAATTTAAAAATAAAATTAAAAAATAATAGAAGATTTAATTTTGATAATTAATTACATGCATAGATGATTTTTTTGTTTCCTAACTGATTTGCTCATGAGTATTTTCTTCTATATAATCGTTGGTGTAAGACATAAAAAAAATCCTAAGATGGCTTACTTTGTATGAACTTACTTTTTCTCTGCTGCAATTACTTTCTACAGAAGTAGTTAAAATGAGAATCTTTGTGATAGTTGAATATTTAAAAAAAATAAAAAATCCAAATCAAGAAAAGCCTGGATGTTACTGGTTAAAAGATATTGAAATTCAGAAGAATAATGTACGATATGTAGCAAGGTAAAGTTACAGGGAGTGAAAAAACACGACATGTAGAAATCTGAAAGTAAATTCCATATGGCAACATTATTCAATTCCACAGACACTAGCTTTGGGAAATTTGCAAAACAAGGATTTCAAAACATATATTTAAACCACACCTTTTCTTCTCCATCTTCTTTCTCCTTCCATTCCCATCTAGGTGCATATTTCTTAGTATTTCACATTAATAGTAGCTATCCATCAGAATGCAAATTTTCTCAGTTAGAATTGAAGAGAAAACTTGAATTTTAGAACTAAACTTCCTGTAAGCTTGAATCATATTCCCATTATTCCAATGAGGATTGATTTCTATTAAAATTCCAGCCCATTTTAGTCTTTGTAATGAGCCTAAAATAGCTGCCAGCTTGCAGTGCTGGAATTAATGATAATTAAATGTAACACAAAATGTATTTCCATATTTTGTATTGCTTAAATGATTTCATCTCAGATGTAGTATGATTCTTTTTAGAGATGACTACTTCTATTTAATCTCTTTTCCAATTTTAATTTGAATTTCATATTGTTCCTGACTGTTTAATGAATATTTTGGGAGATGGCCATAGTATTGTTAATTATACCAGAGACTGAGTATAATTAATTCTTTTGGACCCAAAGTCAGCTAGTTAATCGATTTCTGATGAAACTGAAGATTAAACACAGATAGTTCACTTCTTCCTTCATTCATTTTCATTTTTCCCTCTTTGAATTCAATCAGATTACTTTGGGAAGTCACTGCTGGCAAATCAATTTGTGGACTCATTTGGGGTATTATCAGATGTTAATAGATGGATGATCCACTCAGGATAGTCATCTTCCTATATGTTTTTTGTTGTTTTGTTGTTTTTTTTTTCATTTTTAAAGAATACCTCATAAGTCTTTGCAGTAGATTTACTAGCTTTATTTTTCATTCATATTTAAATAATTCCTAACAATATTAACAATAAGTTCATTAAGTAAGTACAGAATAAAAAGAGATCCTCAAAAGAGGTCTCTGAAGACCAGACAATTCACAAAGGGCTGTAGTGATGTAGAAGACGTTCCTCATATTTGTGAAGCACTTACTCTTGTGTCTAAATTTAATTTTAGGGAATGGCCTGAGAAGGCTCAAATGAAAAGCAAAAAAATACATTAGTGTGTTCAGGAAAAGAATTTTTTTTTTTTTTTTCCATCCCAGTGTTATAAATAATGGTATATTTTAATTTTTGGTTGTGAGAAAAACCCTAAAGGCTATAAGAAAATAATCAATAAAAGGCAAGAAAGAAATTAAAAAGAACAGAAGGAGGACTTAGTGCTAGTCAACAAGCAGTTTTCATTTATTACATTATTATAGTAACAGATCATTCCAGTTTACTATTTTTATGCTGCAATGTCTTATGATCAAATTGTACTCTGCCAGTGTATTCAATATCCTTCTATGAACAGAATTAAGAGAGTTTTTAGTCCTGTTTCTTTATGGTCCAGTGAGAAAAGAGCAGAAGTGTTCCAGATGATTCTGGAATTATCTGTATTTTCTGGAAAACTGGGGCCAACAATACAATATTAAACAATAGTTGCTTGCATATAATAATCCCTTTCTAACAAGATATGTACACATATAATTCAATCTCCTTGGCCCTTGAACACTTTATATGTTAAATTTATATTTAATTTATTACTAAATAAAATCCTTGGTATTAATTCAGAAATATTTTCTGTTTCTCAGACGAAGATCAGGTGTGCATGTTCTTTGTCAGGAACTGTACTGATTAACATTCAAACCGACTTTGTCAATCTTTAGAAACAAAGACTTCAGCAGATTAAAAGCTATTCAGTTTTCTAATTAATGTTCTTATGGTATAATTTTGGCAAACTTTCTGCATATTTATAGCTGTCAGTGGTTAACTTGGAGTTTCATTTCCACAAACATTACTTTTACATTTAAAATTAAGTGAAATCTTAGTAGTTTTTCATGATATTAAGGCTTTTTAAATTCAGTTCTTTTTTGGGGGCAATATAAGTATTAAGCAATCATTAAAATCTAAGAAGACATAAATTTAAAATTTGACATATAAGTTATATGTTATAGAAGTCCAAAGTGCTAGATAAGGAATGTATTTAATCTCAAAGTTGTGACAGGAAGAGAAGACTAACAGGAATAATGATGGATGTTTTGGATCAGTAGTACTTCCACTTACTGTAAAAAAAGTTAATCTCCAAGTTATGCCTTGCTCTAGGAGATCATGAAGACAGCTATCCATTGTTCTAGGCTCAAAACAATTTACTCTTTAAATAGTTGTCTTGGCTATCTGAATCTGGGATTGGAAGATTAGTGTTAGAATATCGAATGCCTCTTTATAACCTTCCTTTTCCTGACGTCTAAACAATGAGTAAGTAGGTGATTAGATCTTCAGATCTGTGAAAAACTGCAACCTAAATCTTGATGTACCAAAAATGAAAATTTAGTCCTGTCTCTAGAAGAAAGTATGTACTCCATAGTGTTTGGGTGATTTGACTAGACAGTACTACGGCCATTATATTTATGAAAGATTAGTTGAATATTATATTCTTTTTCATTGTTAATAAAATGGCAAAGAGGCAATATGATGTATAATCAGGGAAGCCTAGCAAAGAAACTGGGTTTTATGGTTTGTGTGTTTTCTTTTTA
Source organism: Sclerurus mexicanus (assembly GCA_013396755.1). Classification (NCBI taxonomy): domain Eukaryota; kingdom Metazoa; phylum Chordata; class Aves; order Passeriformes; family Furnariidae; genus Sclerurus; species Sclerurus mexicanus. Next base: position 43,605 of record VWZF01001525.1, on the reverse strand, counting down.
ATGTCAAACACTCATGTTCATGTTTGTGTTACCTGTGAAGATGTTGAGAATTAGAGTCAGACTTTAAGTGTTGTTAAATTCACATTTGTAGTGATGTTTAAAGCTAAGAGTTCAGAGAAGTGAATTTCAATGATGCCTTGGTTTTGTAGCTACTCTCACATTACCCAGCTATAAATGGACAGCTGATTATATGCATAGAGTTACTGGATGTGAGACAAACAGCAGAATACAATACTAACTACATTTTTCCTTTCCTTCCCGTTTCCACAATTTCAACAGAGGCCAGTTTGTAGTTTGATCATACTATACGGATATCTGGACTATATTGGACATCTGACCATATTATTGATTCAGAAGTACCCAATTAGTATTCAGTGAAATAGAGTGTCTCTTTCTATTTCTATATTTGGCTTTTAATATGTATTTACCTCGATAAATTACAAGGAAATAATAGGAGGATCTGCTGCGTTGTGGGTGTCCCCTATGTAATGAAAGAAGCAAATTCAATTAGACTACTTATCATATAATCAAACCTGACTTTCTATGTAGAAAATTATCATCAGATAATTTCATGTAGTTTATTTACACGTTTCATAAGAGGAACACAAGAAATCACCATTAATTCTGGCAAATATAATCAAAGGACACTAAATAACCTGCTGCAGTGAACTGAACACAACACAGACTGCAATAAAGCAGTGCTGTTGAGACTTAGAAACAAAGGATAACCCCATATCCTGGCACTTTGTCTTTCCACTCTTGCATTTCTTTGATTTATCTTTCTAAAAGTAATTATAGTTATGCTGATAATGATGATGTTGATGACAGAAGTGATAACAATAACAGCTGGTGTAGTACAAGTTATTGCAAGCAAAATTAGTTTCATTCATTTAAAAAATAATCTGGTCCATCCAACTGCTGAATATGGCTAAATGTAGCTATTGGTTACAGTATGTGCCAAAAGACTGAAAACAAAACATTGCAAAATTCTGTGTTGAAAGTGCTGAGAAAGACTCCAGATTTCCTGACTACTTTTGTTGCCTAGAGCCAGTTTCAGATTTTGTTATGTTCAAGGTCAGTGCTACAAATCAGAATACGTGCAATAAACCTTAGTTTTGATTTTTAGCTTGTTTTTCTTTTACAGATGCCAACTATAGTCAAAAACCTATCTAAAAATCAAATTGTATCACTTTGTCTTTAATTAGCTTTTTGTTTCTTCCCTGCAAAGAGATCATGATTATTTAATCAGTTTATTGTACTATTAATGTGTATTTCATAACAAAGAGAACTTTTTAACGTTTCAAGGTTTCTGTCTTAATTTTCAATTTTTTCACAGGATGGCCTTAGATATGTAAAAAAGATTATGATCATAGTTTCTCATGTAAAACTACACTTCAAGCTTTCTATGAAAATGATCCTGTGGATAAGGAGAAGAAAAAAGCAAAGAAACCCAAAGAGCAACAACAACAAAGTAGGAAAAAACAAACCAAGCCAAACCAGAATGTAGACATAAGAACACATTCTCAAAGGAGGAGAAATGATGAGCTCTGAAGTTTGTTTTCAGAGACTAAATGATTTCTGTTTACTATACACAGCTGTTTCTTAAAATTTATCAAAAGGCAAACTGCCAGAATAGCAGGATTTTTATTACTACTAGGATTGCTCTTAATAATTTTTGCCAGCTCTAGCTTTACGAGTCCTTCACCTTCATTATTGGTCCTTCAGCAGGAGTTCATTCCTACAACTAGATCTTTATCAACATCACTCTACTATTTTTTCTCTTAATTAGATTCCTTGTTCATTGGTTGGAGGCTGAAATTGTTTCAAATGTGAAGGTTTCTTGTGAAAAGACACTTACACTGAAAGATTAAGCTGAAGAAGGAGTATGACTATGTTATATATGTTATTAACCGTAATGTTATAAGAAAGCTTCTCACTTCAAAGAGAAGAAATTGCCTAAATATTCAGTACCTCAGAATTACTGAGGGATTCAAGCTATGACTGTAAAGAAACCCAGAAACCTTTCCACAGACATAAACCTCTGCTCCCAATCTCTCTGAACCAGAGGGTTTCTTGATTTCTCTTATTTTTTGGGTGGATTACTTCTGGCATTCATTTCAGTGCAAAACCCAGCTTCACAGGGATAAAAAAGGAGTCCCACTAAATTATGAGATTACAGCCTAGAGAAGAAAGCAGTGTCCTGGAGACAGATGTCTCTGCAGGCTGGACTGCATAATGAGTCAGAGAGTGATTATAGAGAAGACCACAACGTGTCACTTAAAGTAAAATTTTAAAACATTTCTGAAGGGGAAGTCCTGAGCCCTGGGTCACAATAGTTTAAAAATATCAATGTTCGAAACAGAGGAAGTTTAGGCTAGTCCTTACTTTTCCATGTCCCTTTTTAACATGTGATTTTTGGGGACAGCAAACTATTTTTGCACATTTCCTACAAAATCTGGCAGTGCCAAGAACTACCTGATCCAAACATTATCACCCAAGAAAATCCTTAGAAAAACAGATAGAATGAACTTGAATTTCACTGAAAACCACATTTAAAAGCCTGTATAGACTCATTAATGAAACATTTTTTTACAAAATGCATTCTTTTTTTGAAAATGTTTTATAACTAGCTGTTATTTAAAAATTAAAACATTGCACAGATCATGGCCATTTCATACAGAAAACTTACTAAATTCTGCCTACCAACTTAATCTAATTCTTAAGAAAAATGTTTAATGAGAGAAAGTAGGATGGTGATTATGAAGGAATCTATTTCCATATGATATGTGAATGTTTGTATTTAATTTTTATGAGGATAAATATTGAACACCTGATGCTTCATAAAATTAATTGTCTGATGCTGGATAGATCAGCTAATAGCATTATGGAAATATTCTGAGTGATATACTTTCAATTGCCATGCATATTGCAATAAGACAGTGCAGTGGGAACTCTTATTTGCCATGGCAACCATTAATTGGATATGCAGGAGGTGGTGTTTTGCTTTAAATAAATCTGACTGGGTCAGCAATTGAATGTTTCAAATAAATGATTTATATTTTAAACAATTTTTCATATTTTTATAGTTTCCGTATTAGGGGTTTTTTTCATATCTATGTGTTCATCAGAAAGGCATGGGATAAAATTGAATGGAAGCCTGGGACATTTTGTTTTATGATAATTTTTGTGAATGCACATTTTGTATTTCTAAGTCTGACAAATAAAAGCTGATTGTAATTACATTTGTGTTCCTGCCATGTGTTCTCAGGCCTTTTTCTCCATTGTTTGTTTCTCATGTGACTATTATTATGGATCAAATAGCTGCTTTGCATAAATAATTTCCATAAAAATGTATAGTTGGTTTTGATTTACAGAGAGTTTGACATGGGAGACAGTCTTTTTGCATATCACACTGGGATTTTGATTAAAATACATTGGGATGTATATATGAAAAATTAACATCCAAAGAAATGAATCCTAAGCAGATACTCAGAGGGAAATTATTAAAATCTGAAGACAATAGATATTTCAAGACAGGGAAATGTGAAGTGCAAAGAAAAGACTCTTCTTTGAGTTATACATTCAACAACTTATTAATTAATAATTTGTTTAGCAAGACTGTGACTGTTTCTATATTAATTCATGCTCTCAAATTACTGTTTTTCTCACAATTAAGACCACATGCAACTCTGAAGGCATTTATGAATGTGATAAATTTTATACAAGGGAGTAGTCGTGCCTAAGTAAAGGAAGACAACTGTAATATTCAAGGTCATACTATTTTCCTTAGCTATTTGTGGAGTCTTCTTATGACATTAATAAGTCAATATTCATGTTAATCCATAATATATTAGGATCTATTTAGGAAAGCATCTGGATTTACTATAGGACAAAAATATCTCCCTCATATACTGAATATACTGATGCTTCAGATTTAGTCTCCAAAACTTTATCCTGGAGCACAGTCCAGGACTTTCTCAGACTGATGTGCATGTCACTGCTCACAGGCCTGAACCCAGCACCAGAGGATAATTTGGAGCAGAATGCGTGCAAAGCAGTGAATACTCTGTGTGGATCAGTATATGAGATCTCTAGGCTGGGAAAGACTCTTCTGTAAATGCACTATACCCATGAATAATTTGTTGAATGTGTCCCAAGAATCTGCAGTCTTTGTTTTAAAGATGTGGTGAAGGTGGGGTAATTTGTGGGGGTTTTTGGGCTTATTTGTTTCTTTGTTTGCTTGTTTACTTTTCTCACGAGTAAAACTATTATGTTACTTTCTTATATATAATAATTTGATTAGGTAGATAAACCTCTCAGAAGTGGTTCTTCTATCTTTGCTTACTTGACAGAAACCAGCAGAGGAGAGGGTAGATAATCATATTTTCTTCTTGAATACGTTCTCCAGTTTTTCTGTGGAAATCACACCACCATACTTCTAAACAACAGACTGCTACATAAAAGGAGCATTTCCTATTTATTCATTGTGGTATTGAATCAGTATATAGCAATAATACTCTGAGAATGGTCTATTGGATTTGGCATCTGAGAAGATACAGGGTTTGAAACTTAACATGTGAATTTATGGGCTTCCCAGAGTCTTTCCTGAGTCATGGCCATAATATTTTTATATCCTGAGGAAGATCCCCTGTAACTGTATGATATTTGGTTGAAAAAACTTTTTTTTTTTATAGATACTACTTTTCAGATCAAGCAAAATGCTTAAATTAATTTAGTCTTGATATAACAGAAACTGTTTGTGACAGTTTTGTTCCAAGCATAATGAGGACATATTAACTTTAATTGAAGTCATCACTAAGATGTATTGAGCTGAAATGCTGATGCAGAGCTGCAATGGTCAAAAAGTCATGATGGTGACACAAAAATATCTGGTTTTAAGATAATTTGTCATGCAAGCAGTTATAACAGAATCCATCCAAAAACGTAAGTATAACCTTCTAAATTCCTCCATTACATTAACCCTGAATTATCCCTTTTTGTCCATGATAACAAAAATAATATCAAGGAGTGATATTAAAGGAGCAACCTGGTTTAATTAATCAAGGAAACTGGTAGTAAGTAAAATATTTCATACAACCTTTTTCAGCCAAAAAACCAAATATCTTACTTTATTATATTTATTGCAAATTAGTCTATTCCTGAGAATTTCTGCATGGTTGACTATTTTATTTTTTTTCATTGAAGATTCCTACTTCTTTTTCCTGTTTATTGAGGGATTTAAATACATGGTCTTACCTGTGTTTTATTAGATACCTACAAATTAACAATTTCAAAGTTAGTGTACTCTTGCCTGGCTTACCTGTAAACAGATCATTAACAGGAAGAGTTCAGAGTAATTGTACTCTAAAACACAACAAAGGGTGTCAATGCTAAGGTTACACCAAAGTCCTTAACTCATATTTGGCCTGAATAGTGCCATAGTTTTCAAGAACACTGTGATGTGAGCCAAGATCTTACTATTATCCTAGAGAGGCCTCCCATGTAAATGAAAAGTTCTTTTGATCCCTTGATTTGTTCTTAAATATGAAATATTTCAGGAAGGTTACAAACATGTATTTACCTATTTCCCAGTTCATGCTTTTATTTTTTTCCCTCTCAGGAAAAAAAAAAAAAAGATAGAAGGTTTTGTTAAATTCTTGGTTTACTCTGTTTTGTTTTGTTTTGTTTTTTAATGTAATATTTAAACAAAAGTGCATCCAAGTTGTTTTCCGGCTCTTCTTCTATGTGTGAAATGCATCTTCTCTTTGGGGGGTTATTGCAGCCATCCAGGCAGCAGTCATTACACAAAATGTGACATTACTTGTTTAGAATTCAATTATGTTTTCTTTCATGTTAGACAACATTAAATGATCATTTGAATTTTGGTCCTTTGACATCAGTAATAGCTACAATTCATGGCAGATGAGTGCTCTTTACTCTGTTGCTTGGGCCAATGGAGAAAAACCCTTTTATTTTTCATGTAGATAACAACTGACAATCAAGACAGTTCAGAAATGCTTATTACAGTGGAAATAGTCTTAATTTATTTAATTTCTGTATAAAGAAATACTCAGAGGTTTGGTTGTGCATTTATTTTAAAAGACAGACATTTCCATGACATGTAACTTGGTATTTGATTTTCTTCACTCAAGAACCTCCTGCATGGCCACCCATAAAAATCCTTCTTGTCTTCCACCCTCTTTCATAGCTTCTTGGTCACATCTTCAGTACACTTTCAAAGACAGGGACCTTCACACTGAATGCCTCTCCTTTATGTTTATTTGTTGTTGTTGACCTTCTCATCCATTCTCTAGTAAGAATTGATGTATAACTGCTAGTTAGACCTGTTTGAGAGTTATCTGACAGATGGTAGAAGTGAAAAGATCATAAGGGAATTAACAAATTTGTCTCACAGATGAATGAGGGTGTGTACATGTACTTAAAAATGAAATGTAGATACCTGGTTAAATTTGCATCTAATGTTTGGGAAATTGTGTAGAAATATTGGTCAAATGTTCTTTTTTCCTTTTTCTTTTCTTTTTTCTTTCATTCACCTGCCTGAAATGAGAATTACTTTATGATACATATCTTGCTACAGTCATGTTTGCCTGCTTTATTTCTAGGTTAATGATCTACACAGGATAGATCTCAATGCTTTTTAAAAAATATAGCTGTTCAAATTCAAAAAGGTTGGTTATTAGCCGCTGTAATTTATTAAGGAGATTATACTTGTGCTCTTTCATCCTCACTGATTTAACTTAGTTTCCACAGAGCTTTGACAAGTTAACTGTTTTTGACCCAGTTCTCACAGAAGTGTAGATTTTTGAATCCACAAAATTGAGTTAAAGAACCTGTCGCCTTTCAACAGAAAATAGGTGTCTGTTCCTTGACCCTTTTGAAATCTTTTCCTCAATAATTTAATATTTTTTTTTAAGAAAATTACTCTTTCACAAGATACAGCATTAAAATTAGCACCATTTTTGGTACATTGGTTGCATCATATAATCTCCTTTTCAGAGACACTTTTTCTCAGTCATTAGCTTCCTCAATTTGAGCATTTTTAGGACATTTTGCAAAATTTTTCATAAATATGAAAGAAAAAAAAAAGTGGGAGGTTTTGTTTTCTTTTCATGGAGAATAGCATTGTGTGCTTGCAGCCCAAAAGGCCAATTGCATCTTGGGCTGCATCCAAAGAAGCACAACCAGCAGGTCAAGGGAGGTGATCCTGCCCCTCTTCTCTGTCCCCATGAAAACTAATCTGAAGTCTTTTATTCTGTGAAATGAAAACCTTTATATCATCTATCCAAAACAGTGTTCTAAAAATATTTTTTCTCCAATTAATATCAAATATTCACCAGAGAATGTAAAAAGCTGCAAAGTATGTTTTCCATTTCAATTCTGTTGTAATTGTAGACATTCTGTAAGAAGCTTGAAAAGGCCTTAAAAATTGCATTCACCTGAAACTCTTTTGAACTTCTTGAATCAGCAATACTAACATTTCACACAAAAAGAAGATAATTGACTTTTTATTTTTGATACCTTTGTTTTTTTGAGTTCTGGTTACAGGTGCCATGGAAGCAAACAGTAAAGTTTTAGCTTTCGCTAGTTTCTTATACAGAAAAAAACAAAATCAGATCATGAAAGATAGTTTAAATAACTTATTTTAGAACTGACATTTTTAATACAGAAATTTTCCCAATACTGGGCCACAGTAATTTTTCTTTCTTTCCTGAATTCAAACAGCTGTCATTCTCCCCAGCCTCAAAGCAAACAACACTGAAATAAGTAATACTCCTTAAACACATGTAGTATGCTACTAAAGCATTATTCTAATAGTTTTCATAGCAGTACTGTCTTCCAGTGTGTTTTGCTATAGAAAATGAGAAATGAAACTGTCCACTTACAGACTTTTTTATTGAGAATCTCTGTAAAAACACCTATATTTCTGAAGAAAAAAATACCTTGTTATTGAAACAGACTAGCATGGATTTTTTGTGTTTTCTCAATGCTTGTGCAACAAAACAATTCAAAACTTTCATATTATCAAATAATTGCACAGAAGTGTATGCAATTAAAATGATTATTTATGTACCATATTGATGAGAGAATAATAGTGGTAGATTGTGCTGAAGCAATTATAACTATCTTCCTCATATGAAAGCCAAGCTTGAAGTTTAATTAAAAAAAAAAAAATCTCTTTTTAAACATTGTGGTTATTTTTACAGGAGAAACAAAAGGAAAAATCAACTCAAATCAAATCTAATGCAGCATACAATCCTTAATACCTTAAGGTGTCCATACTCTATTTATTGAATGAATAAAAGAAAGAATACAAAAGAAAATAAATTCTAAGGGTCTCTATCATTTAAAATTCTACCAAGAAATATGAAAAAGTCCATTTGGCTGTTCTCAGCTGTAGGCTCTTTCAGAGCAATACTTAGCAGGCTTTCCAATATTCATGGCCAAGAGATCTGGAGTATTAGAAATAACTGCATTTATCTGATTGGATGCTATATATAAGCAAACTGGTGTTTGTAGAATGTGTAATGGTCTTTTGATAGTTTTCATTGTAATTATGTTGTACCACTGTGCCTCTATCATATCTTTCAACTTCATGTTATACCATGCCCTATCCATATACTTGCTGTAACAAAATTTAACCCAGAGTCATGGACAGGAATAAAAATTAGTCTTGACTCCTTACCCATACAGAGCAACCTCTGTGGACATTATTGTTGCATCCTATACCTAGGAACAGGATGAAGCCTTCTTCATGTATGGCCTAGTTTTAACAAGGATTTATAGCCAATATCAGAATAAAACCCCAAATTTATTTATTATATTGTTGGTCATCTACAGAGACACCATGATTATGCACATGACCCCTCACCACTAGGAACTATTTCAGGATTGAACAAAGCAAAAAGAGATATTCCCAGGCTATTCCAAATAGCAGTTTTATCAGTTATTCTCTCACTAATATCTATTCACCAAATGTATCTGCTTACCAAATGTATAAAGTCTAATTTTATTTTTCACGTGCTCTAGCATTTTTGCTTGGATTTTTCTGCTTATGTTTTTTGTTACATGTTTGGTTTTTCCTATGCATGATAATTTCATGAATAGAATAATCATTTCAGTTGGTACAAAATTGTATTTTGGGAAAAAAAAAATCAGACTAATAAATTTTACCGTAGGTAATTTATTAAAATGGAAATAAAATGCATCATAGAAAGAAGAAACAAACAAAAAAAAAAACAAAACAAAAGGAAATTCCATGCATACAAAAATATTGTCTAGTTATTGTAAGTTCTGTTTTGCCATGCCAGACTTCAGAGGACAATAAGCATCTGTGTCCTTGGAAATTTAGCCCTGGAACTATCAATTTGATTCGCTCCTTTTCTTTTTTCTTGTTTCTTCTATCTCCTTTATTAAACAGCTATGCAGAAAAAAGCCCAACAAAACAAAAAAACACAAAGTGCCATCCCCAAGCACTGCTTCAAACCAACACACAGACACATACACAGCCCAGGACAAATATTTTAGCTATATGGCTAATACAAGGAGTTTTCATCATACTCTGATAAAACAGAGTAGAGCAAAACTAAAACTTCATGATTAAAAATTTTTAATTGGAAAATAAATATGTTCTATCATATTCTAAACCCACCAGATTTTCTCATTCATATCAACATACTAAAAGTATTCGTTAATTTAGTTTGAGAAGAGAATGGGTGTTTGTTGTTTTTTTTTTTGTTTTGTTTTTATTAGCAACAATAACTGTAACTACTGGGTTCAGTGTCCCTACTATGTACTAAAAAAATTTGTATGCTTAGCATTGTTTATCCAGTCTACATTAAACTGTAATGGAATGAGAAATCAGATTTATTGGTTTGAAATTTCTCAGTGAAGAGAGCTCTTTTCAATTTTGCTTACAGGTTAGGTTGAATTCCTTGCAGGAAATAAGGGATTTAAATATTTAATTACTGCTTATCTGTATTCTCATGAGGGAATATTGCCAATCCACAAGTCTCTACTGGGATTTAGTTTCCATTGCTGGCGTCAAGCTAATGGAAATACTTCCACTAACTTCAGCGTCCTTTATATCATATAGTTAAACACACTTGTGGGGTTTTGTTTGCTTGCTTCTTTTGTTTTTCTCAACCTTTTGTTTTCCCTTTCTTCATACCAAAACCAGTGAACAATACAATTGCATTTTATAGAATCATGTAGATTGGCAAAGACCTCTAATCTCAATGAATCCAACTGCCAAACCCAGCACTGCCGTATTCACCACCACACCATATCCCCAAGTGCTTCATCCACAACTTTTTTGGACATTTTCAGGAATGGTGTTTCCACCACTTATCTGGGCAGCCGGTTCCAATGCCTAACCACCAGTGAAGTGAATGCCTAACCACCAGTGAATGCCTAACCATCACTTCTTTCAGTGAAGAAACTTTTTCTTGTACCCAATCCAAACTTTCCCTGGTGTAACTTGAGACCATTTTCTTTTGTCCTGTCAGTTGTTACCTGGGAGAAAGGACTGACTCTCTCCTTACTATCTTAAGGAAACTTCCCTGTCTGACCACTGAGGAGCCACTCAAACCATGACACTCACACCAACTCAGCTGTGACCGAGGCCCCATTCACAGTCACACAACTCACATTCACACAGTCAGACTGCATTTCCTTACAACAACAGAGTCTTGGGTGCCCTGATCCTTAAAATAATTTAATTTTGGTGCAAGAACTAAATAACAAAATAGCAGCTTGAGCTGTGTACTTCTGAGGAGGGACCCAGAACAAAGGAAACCCTGGGCTTTTATACCCTTGCAGTCTAAAAGCAAGGAAGTCTGGGGTTCTCAGCTCATGCAATGCCTTCAATTTTCACCTGGCTGGATCGAAGGTCCCTGAGCCCTTTGTTATGCAAAGGGTCGGCAGTTCATGGGCTTTTTCCTCCCAGACCTCAACATGCAGCTGCCACTGCAGTTGCACACCCATCTTAATCTCACAACACACTTGTGATCTTCCTGAGATGGCCCCTTCTTCCAAAGTTGATATACGCTGTTTTTCCTCTGAGTTCCAGCCATATCTGTTCTGCTAGGTCAGTCTTCTTCCCCACTGGCTCACCTTTAGGCACATGGGGATGGCCTGCCTCTGTACCAAAGATTTCCTTCTTAAAACACATCCAGCCTTCCTGTTCTCCTTTGCCCTTCAGAACTGCCTCCCAAGGGACTTTCTCAACCAATCTTGTAAACAGGCCAAAATCTACCCTCTAGAAGTCCAAGGTGATAGTTTTGCTACCCCTGCTGCTTACGGTTACAAGAATCAAAAACTATGATTTCATGATCATTGTGCCAAAGACAGCTTCCAGCCCTCATATTACCCCATCAGTTCATCTCTGCTAACAAACAATAGGTCCAGTGGGGAACTTTCCCTAGTTGACTCCTTCACCAGCTGTGTCAGAAAGTTATCTTCCACATGCTTCAGGAATCTCCTAGACTTTTTCCTCTTTGCTGTGTTGTATTACCACCAGACATGCAGTGTTTGTGGTTGTTCTTACAGAAACTTATCCTTGACTCTTTTCCTGTTATTTAGGTGAGAGAGCAAGGCACAATTATTTACTCTCATTTCTCTCCAAAAGTGAATTTTAAGTCTAGGTGCTAAAACTTTTTGTCAGTTGGTTCTATGACTTGTTCCATAAGAAAAATATTGTTTATTCCACTTGCACCTTCAAATCCCAAAAGCTTTGTGCAGATAATTGCATTCTATGTGCAGTTGAGAGCATGACAATAAGCAATCAGTCAATTCCATTACTGTGAGGGTGATACTGTGAGGGCTATACCCAATATCATTTGCTTCTCTGTAACACATGCACAAAACACTCTGAGTTTCAGTACTTTCTTGTTATTACATTTTAAATCATATAGCTAATGATAGCTTTATAGTCACTTCGAAGCATGTGTGCTATGAATGCGAATACCAAGAGACTAATTTTTTTTTTTTTAAGAAGCAAGAGTTTAATTTATATTGTGATAAGCAGGTAGAAAAATATAACCTTGTTCCTTTCATTGATAGTAGTAATAATTATACTAATATTCATAATTATTATGTAATGATGATTATTTTTATTTTATTATAAAGTGTTACTTTAAAAAATTATGCCTATGGTCAGAATACTATTTTGTTCTGTTAATGCCTATCATCAAAACCAAAAGAAAGGACAAGAGTTGTTAAAAGCTGGGTTTTTTTGTTTTTTTTTTTTTTTTTTTTACTATGATAATAAAAATCCTCCTAATTCTTAATGGGTTTAAACAAGGAAACCCACAAAACTTACTTGGAAATTAATCTTTAACACAATGTCAGATCCATAAAAAAATACTATTTTTAACCAACTGAGAAGAATGGCAGTAGAAAATACAGTGTCCCAGACCTCACATTTGTGGATAGCTGTTCTTATCAGTTGACACGAAGCTCATAAAAAAGTATTTTTCCTGGACTGTGGGATTTTTCCCCAAACAAAGGGGAATACTGAAATGACAAAAAGCCACCAGAATAATTCCCGCTATTTTTCTCAGAAAAGAAATGAGCTTGATGTTCTTGTGTTTCCAACATTAGAAAAAAAAGACACTCTAAATGGAACATGTATGGAACTTTACATATTATCATGCTGTGTTACTCTAACAGTCCTTTCTTTGCTCTGTTAAGGACAATATCTCAGTCCTGGACTGGTTTTATGTACACATAGATGTTTACGAATAAGTAAAGAAGGTCAGAAACTTTTTTAACTTATGGCAAAACATTTTGCTTAGCATATTGCTTGCAGGGTCAAAATGAACTTCTGTGAAAATATTCTGATCAAATATTTATTAGATATCCACAACCTCGCCCCCAAAAAAGAAACATGCAACTTAATCAACTGTCTTTGAAACTAAATGTGGAATAGAAATTTAAAGTGAAGTCTCCATTACGTCAATACTTTTTCTAGAGTATTTATGTCTAAATCTTGCAGTCTGATAAGCAACTCAATAGTCAGTTTTCTTCTATTCTCTTGAATAGCAGAACTGAAAGACTAAATTATCTCCCTTGTAATGATTATCTAGTCCAATGTATAGTTTAATCACTTGGTACGAATTGTGAAAATTCCAGTACTGCAAGGCTGGGTGCTCATAATATGTGATTACTGGTTACTCACTTAGACTGTCATAGATAACAGTTCAATTTCTATTGTAGTAGGGCTTTTATAAAAGAGCTCTCTGAATTTATAATAAAGTATCTTATCAGAAATATATGATTTTGTAGTGGCAGAAATACTTCTTTACTGCATTTTTTCATTGGAAAAAAAAAAAGAAACAAAACAATAAAGTAAAATTCTTAGTTTTCTCCCAAATCAGACAGGTAAAAAAAAATCAAGGTTGAAGTATATCATTAGGGCAAAAGATTGTAATTTGTTTCCCTCTAAAACAACTTTTTTTTCTTCTCTATATATCTATACAATGTCTGGATTCTGAATGCATGTTTTGATCAAGATGTTATTTTCCCTTTTTTTCCCTAAATCAATACAGATTTTACTTCCTTAGTGAAAATTCGTGCTCTGCTGTTATATAATCTTTTCCTTTATGCATATATATGGGCATGTACTTCAAAAGGGGGTTCTTTACATCTTCCATGCCTCATAAAACTTGGCAAAAAGGAAAATTTTATGGAAGTCACATCCTATAGAAATATTACTGTAGCTGAATTATAGTAGCATCATCATGATTACAGCAATTTACATGGAAGAAAATATTGCTCCTGTTTGCAAGATCAAAAACATTTTTTATCACTTGAAAATATTATGGCTACTGTGGAGAGATGCTATCTTAGATATATATTGCCTGTTTTTAAGAAAAATACAACTGTCTTTAGGAATAGAAAGGAATTATTGCTTAGCTTTTCTTGAAATGACCATAAACTTGCATGCTGCACACAGAAAACTAGATTCTTCTCTATGTTGACAATGAAAGAGAAACAACCATTAAGAGACAAAAGGAAAAAGTCTTCTGCCATCAGTTTCTCTCTCCTCACTTTTAGAAAAGGAAATTACTTAATAAAATGGTTATTCTGGTGATATTTATCCTTTACACTGAATGTCAAAGGACACAAAAGGGTGTAAGGTTAAATCACCTGTTAGGTCCCTCCTACAAACATCAGGTTATTAAGGTTTGCTCAGTACTCATAACTGTTGAAGCTCATCTTTGTCTTTCTGTTAGTTTCTGTCTGGCAGAATTTGAAGAGCAAATATCTGAAGGAAACCTCCAGTTCTGTGTAATCATGGGGCCCAGTTAGTACTTTATTGACGTCCCCTCTCTAACTCCAAGTCATCTGTAATGTTTCCTGCCTGTTCCCACTTGGCAAAGCAACTCCAGCAGCTACAGAGGTCAGAGATCTGCTAAATCAGGAACTAAAGAATGAACTAAATTCCATTATTATTCCACTAGAGATAAACTACATAGTATGGGATTTGATATTGTTGATGAAGCAACAACAACTTAAAACTGTCTTGCTTCCCAGCAGTGTAGCTAAGATCACCAGCCAGGACTATTTATAGACATAGATTGCAGGTGGAAATGCTGTCATGGTAGCAACTGACAATATACTGAGAGATGCTGAGCTGAGAAGTGATGCACAAATCATTGATATATTTAGGTGTGAATAAAACACCTAAAATTAATTTGTTTTAAAGTATGTCTGATTAGAGATATAGCTTTGTATATACAGAACATTTATCTGAGAAATTTTTCTTCTTTCATCAACTGAAGCAGAAATAATTGCATATATCTGATTTTAAACCATGACCGAATTTTCACTGAACTGGTTGTGCATAAATAAGATACAATTACAAGTAAGTATAATTTGGGCTGAAACTAAAAGCAATTGAGAAAAATTAAATCAAGATCTGAACTGTCCTCACCACCACTTTATTAACATGAAATTAAATCTTTAAAAAGACATTAGAAGCATCAGCGAGGAAGTAAAGTGTGTTTCATGTGACGAGTAAGAATGTCCCAGATGTTGTAATCAAACAAATATGGGTCATGGCAAGCCCAGTCAGAACAATACAAGAATCAAGGATAAAGGTAAAGGCTAAGATAAAAGCTGAGTGATTGTAATCCTACTAAAAATCTACCACTCAATAAAAATCTGTCAGTAGGAGAGAGCACAGATGTTAACATCACAGAAAAAACTTTAATGTTCCCTCGTGTACAAGCCCTGCCCGATTAGCTATGAGTAAGCATTATTAAACTAGCAAATTGTGCAGTTAGGACATTCTGCCATGGCTATCTTGTAAGATGTCATAATATGGCTGTCTTGTAAGACATTGGAGGGCTAAATTTAGGAATGTGATGCTTCCAAGATGTAGATAGTTTTTGCTTGGTTGAGGGCTGAAAGAAATGTGATACAAGTATATCTGTAAAAATTGTAGTGTTTTAAGGAGAAAGGCTAGGACTGTGACAAGAAATATCTAGGAAGATCATAAGGAAAGACTATTCCTCTTTTTTTTTTTTTTTTTTTNTTTTTTTTAAGAAAGGTCTGAATTTTCTATTTGGATTATTGTTTTGCTCTCACAGAAAAAGATTTAGTATTTATTGATGTTAGAAGGAGCATTCCTGGAGATGTATGGAAAGTCACTGCAGCACAGAAATCATTTAGATTTTTAAAAAATTGTATTTTTATACAGAATAGTGAGTGGGATGCAGGAAAAATAATGAACTGTTTAAACTACAAATAAACTGAGGCACCAATTATTAGCAATATGAATGTAACATTATAAGCAACTGAATGTCTTATACTCTGACAGACAGGACATAGTAATATATGTACATTACATATATTTTTCTTTTAGAATAGCATATTTTTAGTTTCTCTTTTATTTATTTATTTCCTATTTTATTACTAGCTTCTATACAATAATTTTAGCACACTGTTCATTATGTTAGAAAGTTCACCCTTCTTGTTTTATAACCTCAAAATTTTCAGTTAAAATATTGATTTCTAGTGCCTGGGACTTCAAGTATTATTTTTCATGTAGAAATATTTCTAGTTTTCACAATTGCAAAGAGGGTCATGGGAATATAACTTTGCTTCAAGACTGAAAGCAGGAAATATAAATCACAAAGAATCTTTTAAAGTGTTTTGGTTATTTTCAAGATAGCTGAAAGCAATGAGAGGGAAACATCTGTTCTTGTTTCCTATTTCTCTTTACTAATTTTTGGTGGATTTTTGGCCTGCAAATTTAGTTAATGAAGTATTTCTGAGCCAAATAAATTTACTTGCATGCATTTATATAGGTGCCAGCAGGGATCATATTCACCTTAAAAATCAATACGTTTGCACTGAAGGTTTAAGAAGTAGTTTTTCTATTAGTTGTGGGAGTGGACTTACAGTAGAAGTTTTCTCTGTATTGTAACATGGATTCCCTGTCTTTTTTCCCTGAATCACCTTTCTTCTTCCCAAAATCCCTTAGGAGAATTATTATCTCCCTACCTTAGCATGCAGGAATCCTTTCCTGTAGAGCTAGGTGAAGTCCCCACATTGGCCCTTAGTTAACCCCTTCCCCATTGACTGTTAAACCTTTAAATACCCCAGACCATACTGAATAAACCTCTCTCTTTCTCTGCACCCTCTCCTGTGGTCTCTGTGTGTCTCCTTCCTGGGGCATGTCAGGGACTGCATGGAGGAGGGGGGATGAGGGGCAGCGCTCCCCTTGACTGCCGTAATTAGTTAGCTCTGTCTGCCACATTTTTTAAATCTTTAAAATTATATTGATAAAAAGCAAGTGGTGTTTGATTGTAATTTTATTTTTGTTTAAGTTTTTTTTCTGTAATTGAATGGGTAAAAATGAACATAGTTCAAAAGAATCATGCTTGGAGAACAATAAATTGCATTTCTCTACAAAGAAGATAAAACTCTACAGTTGTTTAAGGTAGTGAATATGAGAAAAACTTTTTTAAGAGCTGTATCACAAAGTGAACACAATGATGTACTTAACCTGTATTTTCAGAACTAATGGAATCAATAGCACCATTTGTATAAAACATGCTTCCTATAACCTATGAAGATGCTATGTGAAAGTGACTAAAAAATCTTTAAAATTATATCAGTACATAAACCTTGAAAAGTCTAAAAAAAGCAGATATATTACACACCATTAAACCTCCAAGTGTCTTGTTTTTTTTCCTAAGTGAAACTGCAAAAGCACCTGGACCCTCTTACAGCATAAATTAATCTAAGAGAAAAAGCAAACAAACTAAAAACTCAAACAAATAAATGAAAAAAAAACACAAAAACAAAACAAACCAAACAAACAAAAAAAAAGAAGCAAAGAAGCAAACTGCAGTAGCAAAAGCACAGTTAAATCATTACTGAACTTGGCCAAGCACACTTAATAAACAGATGAAAAATTAAAACTGCATTATATCTTAATGGGAGATTGTGTGTGGATGGATCAAACATGTATCAGAGCAATACAGTCACCAGTAGCTGTCAGCTCAGCCGAGTGGCTTAGCTGCAGGATGTCTTCTGTGTGTCATAAAGCCTCCTGAAACTGACAAACGTTCTGCCACTTGCTGCAGATGCATGGCTATTGTGCACAGCAAGGACTGAATATGTCATTATAGCCCTGTGTATTCCTAATTTGTATTGTAACGTGAGAGCTAAAACCTGGAATGAGGCCCTGAAGGCACAAGGACTAATGAACTCTGCCTGGCTTTGGAAGAGTAATCCATCACCAGCATACAGTGGCCCTTTTCTTTAGACTGTGTTGATGAAAATTTTCTACTCTCTCATGTCAAGTAACATTTTCTCAACTGTGCAAGGCGGACTGTTCTCCTCACATTAACCTCCCCATGGCAAAGTACACTACAGTTAGGATATTCTAAGTTAATTTGAAGTATTTCTCATTAAAACATGGGAAGAAAGGAAGGAGAAAAAAAAGGTAAAAAAAGGAAAAATATTAGCAAGGTCTTCCCTGTTTAGCTATGGACTAAAAAAAGCAAATAAATAAGTAAGAAAACAGAATTATAAGAGTAACATTTATCTCAAAACAAGTAGATATATGCATGGATTCCAGCAGCAGGACAGCTTCATTAATATTATTACTAATGTTAATACCAACATCAGGTGGCTAATATTATGATAGTCCATTGAAGTTTAACTATCTTTTTTCCCCCCAACTCTACTATATTTGGCACAAAAGGCAGTTTACTGCATAAGAGCCTTTGTCTCAACACAGCATGATCTGAAAATCTTGAGATTCTATGAAGGATTTTTTAAGAAAAATTAGCTGCCCAAACTTTGGGATTTTTTCTAATGCAAGTAAACATCCTCATTTCAGAAGGAGATGGATAAGAGGTTAAGACCAACTTTATGGATATACCATAAGGAACATTCCAAGTTGTCATCTTTCACTGCACATTGCCTGCTCTATGCTGCCATATAAAAGATAGTTATCAAGTGGCTACAGTTCACAAAGTTTATTATCAAATTACACGGTTGGCACGGAAATTGGTATGTATTTTGCCCCATCTCATCATCATCATCTTCAATAAGAACAAAGAAGGAAAAAAGAAAAATGAAGGGGAGATGAGATAAAGGGGATCACCAGCCCTGAGTCCAGTGTCAGTCCAGCCAATAGGGTGTCCAGGGTCCTGGGGGTGGGCCACCCAGGATCTGTGCAAGTACTTTCTTATAGGTAAGTTTTCCCTGCCATGGGATTAGGTCTCACACTCTTCATGTAAATGAGTTGACATGCACAGTTCATTCTTCTGGACCTTTCTGGAAATGGCTCTTTTCATGGTCTCAATCCCCCCTATTGGCCTTGTCTGCTCCTTGACCCCACTTCTGTGTGTGTGCTGGTCATCATGGACCTGAACAGGAAAGTTGGTTCCAGAAAGGTGGTGTCATACCTTTGTATGGCCTCCCTTTCCAAACACATTCTGTTCTAATTTGCCCACTTGGATGGTCATTGGTGTCTGAGGCAAAGCAATGTATTAAATCCTTATTTACCAGGCTTCTACAGAGTAGACACACTTTGAATTATATTTATAGGAAAATATTTAACACACATATATAAAAATATTTGTCAGAGATAAATTCAGTGAGAAAAATGAAAACTAAAGATTTTTCCCTAACCTAATCAGCATGTGAAAAGACTGAAAAATGAGAATTTTTCCTTAAACTGAGTGTGTTGGTGAAGTAAGACCATTGTAAACTCATAATGTCCTTTCAGCTGAAAATTTACTTTATGATAATTAAATTAATAATTATCTAGATCAAGAATACCTATTAAATTTAGAGAATTACTTATTTCAGTGGAGTTACTTATTTCGCTTTGGCCTCGATTCTACACGAAGGTCAGACTACACCATAACTGTGATCTCTTCTGCCTTAAACTTATAAAACAGTACTAAAGAAAGTTTATTAAAAATCTGTGATTGAGCAATTTTTTAGCTAATCTCATTTAGGCTCTCTTTACCATAAAATGATACCAGATGACTTACTGAGGTCCTTTACAACCTGAGCTATTCTGTGATTCTGTTTATTTAGTACATTTAGTTTAATATGGAATGCTACAATATGTCCTCAAGACAAATAGTCTTTAAAGTTTGCCTTAAGGGGCCTTCTCTATGTGTCAGCTAGTACCCATCTTGAGAAAAGTTCAACATCTTTTCTTGATAATAATAACCTATTTAAACAGAAGAAGCGCCACATAATGGTATTCATTTCTAGTTATAATTCGGCAGAAATATTTAGACAGAAAATCTCATCAAGGATTGAAACTCACTGAAGTAAAATACTGGGACTGTTGAATTACATCTGCTACTGCTTTATGGCATTTGCATGCCCTTTTGCATTGGAGTAGTTTTTTTCTCTAAGGAACAGTGGCTTGATAGCCAAAAATTCACCCCAGATGCATTAATAGCCTTCTACATGCACATGACCTTCAAAATCCAGCCTGAATGCACATTTGTTATGCTGTTCCTGACCAGAGGAAGCTAAGTCTCTACTTCACTGTTCATTATTTCCCTGTTTCACTTTGTCTAATGATTTCTTTTTATCTGCCCATTTGTCTTATTTTTAATATCCTTTTCTTGACCAACAGAATGATCATGCTTAATGACACTAGTACCTGCACGTTCAATCCCACCATTTAAAGGGCTGTTAAATCAGGTGCCATGAAGCCCTTCAAAGACACTGTTCTGTGGGAACAGGTAAGTTATGTCCTTACTCTTTTCTGCAGTTATGCTAAATGATCTGTCCTCACTGCACAAAACACGGAGTATTGTACATGGAAAAATTCTTATTAGGACTCTTCATAGCAATTTCAACAAAATAAATTCAGTACAGACAGCTACCAACGTTTTTGGAATACTGCTCATCTGATCTTGTTTCCTCTGATTTCAGAAAGCTTACATTATTAAAGATAAAAATTAATTAGCGTGCCAACAATAAATCTCCAGTTCACTTCTATTAAGCTATTTTTTTTTACTACTGAGCTTTTATTAATCACTATTATGTCGTGATTCTGTTTGCATAGTTATGTTTTAACTTTGTTTACAACGCACATTTTTTCAAAATAGGAAATTATCCTTCTTTTAGTCTCAATAATTAAATGAGAAATATCTGCTCATTTAAAAAGTAAATGAAACTAAAAGCCTTCCTCTTGGAAAAAAAATCCAAAATAATATTTTTTAATTTCTGATTAAAATTCAAAAGTTTCCACAGGAAAGTATAAAATCATAAAATGTCAAGAGAAAATAATTTTGAATCTAGATGAAATAAATGTCATAGATTTTAATGAAAAGAAAATAAAAAAAATAAATTAACATTGGCAGTCTTGCACAAAAGAGATGAAGTCTGTTTTGCACAATGTACAGAACTTCAAGGAACTTCTGATGAACTGAAAAAAAACCCAGTTATCTTTACACTACTATCACTTACAAATTTAGATTTTATTTTTAATTAATCATTGTGTTGCTTTTCTCTTCTCTGACTGTTTTGACTCTCTATATTTCTTGATACCAACTTGTATCTGAACTTAAGCAGTACCTCTCTTTAATACGCTGTTTTATGAGATTTGTAAAAGTGTCTTTCCCAACATACATGTAGAGTCTTGTAATTTTCCCCAAATGTATTTGTACATTTACAGACCAGCTCCCCATTATTATCTATTAATCTCAATCATGTTTATGCATGATAAATAAGCCAGGCTGTGTTTTGAGTTCTGCAGGTGGTGATACAATCAAGTGACTCTGTGAATCCATGGTTTTCATTTAATCATCTTGCTTTTATGTACCTTCAGGAAGAAAATATAAAGTACAAAGTTGATATCAATAGATGGTTTATGCTTGTTTCTATGACTCTTATGACTTTTCCTGTGATTTTTCCTTTAATATGTCCTAAGAGAGGTTTAATATAAAAATAGGAGAAGACCATATGTCTGGTATTCAAGGAAAAAATACCAGCTGAACATGTGTCCTGTTCAAGTCTTGTACAACAAGCATACTCCCATGCATGTCACAAGAAGTGCTGTGCCTCCTAATTCTTCCCAAGAAAACTCCTGTAGCTCAATAACTGTTTTAAGTACTTGCATTGAATGTTTATCCCAATGATGTTGCTACTTAAAAAGACAATACAAGTCTGAATGGAGATAAAGTACAGGAATTAATAAGGAGCATTTATTCATCTTTTCTTTCTTAAGTGTTCATCGCAAACTTTTCTTTTTTGGGGATGTCTTTGTTGTTTGGGTATTTTTTTAATCCTTGCAGCTTCTCTATCAGAAGTAAAATAATGTTTTTTAACAAAGCAGAGCAACAAAAAGTAGTACTGTGTCCTGACTGATAATATTTTTATTGCTTAGTAGTAGAGAATACTGATGCTGCTCTTAAAAACAGGCTGTTATTGTTGCTTTGTTTTGTATCTAACGGAATTGCTGCTGCTATAAAAGAAAAAGGGAGAAAGTATTTCTATTGTATTTCCCACAACTGTAAATATTAATCTTCTAATCATGATTTAAGTGTTGTCTTGTATTTATTCCAAGCTGCTGATTTTGAGTGAGAATATCACCTTATTAAAGGAAAAAATGTTTCTGTCATGAAAAACATACTTTGGATGCTTTGATTCATTGCATAAGACTGATCAAAAAATTTTCTGATGATCAAAGCTTTTATTCATCTTACATCACACTGTGGTGCCCTTGGCCATATTATGTCAGAGCTTCTACCATTTTATCATGGTTTGTAGAAAAATTTCAGCAAGACAACTCTTGCAGAGTGTATTATGAAAGATTAATTTGTTCTCTTGTCACAGTTACATTTCCTCACTAACTGACTGAAAATTCCTGATAATATCTAGGCTTACAAACATGACCTATCTGATTCCCAAGATCAACAGAGAGATGAACCGTGCTGATGTTCACACTAATGTCTCAATTTCTGTAAATATTTATTTGAGGTCCTCCATAAGAAGACACCGATTAAACATCAATATTTTATTTCAAAATAAGATGATATAAATACTAAAAAGAAACATAGCTTGCAATATAATCGTGTCACTTAATAAGGTTCACCTGTATTATTTTTGTTTCAAGGAGTACTAGTATGAGTGCTCCAACTATGACATGTCTTCTCTTGATCTGACTATTGTATTTTGCATGGTCTCTGTCCTCTTCTATTGATTACATGCTTTGACTCTGATTCCACATTTTTTTTTAAATTTTACAAATGCATATCTGAGATTTATAATGACTTCCTAAATTTTTTGATCTTTTACATTTCTTTCCCTCAGAGAATACTCAAATGTCAAACAAACGAAATGCAAGTTTTAAAAACAGTCATAGGAAAAAAAAAATGGAGTTAGTTGTCTATATGTTATTAGAAATCTATACATTGAGTATTATTTTCACTTTTCTATATTAACATGAAAATACCATACTTTTTTTCTGAATTCAAAACTTCTGGATTTCAGAGAATTATAATTGTAAACTCAATTTTTTTTGAGACAGTTGTAAAATATAAGCAAATCCTGTCTCTGGTGACCAGTGTCAGGACCTGAGTGAATGGAATGAAGCTGTGTTAGGGATGATTCAGGTTATGTGTTAGATACTAGGCAAAGGTGTTTTGTCCAGAGGGTGGTTGGACACTGGAACAGGGTCTCCAGGGAAATGGTCATAGCACCAAGCCTGCTCAAGAAGCATTTGGACATGGTGTGCTTCTTGGAGTGTCCTGTGCAGGGCCAGAAGTTGGACTTTGATGATCCTAGTGGGTCCCTTCCAACTCAGGATATTCAATGATTATGTGATCTTTAAATGTAAAATTGCATACATGTCAAAAGAGAATTAGTGCAAACTATCTTCACAGAAATTTCCAGAAAATATTTCTTTCTTCAGAATTAAGGTGCAATCAAGGCCAGATGCCAAAATCAATAGTATGGATTTTATTTAAGGGCATATGTGAGACAGAGAAAAAGATACAGAAATAAGGAAAAAGAGAGGGGGAGGAGAAGAGAGTGACAGAGAGAGATTAAAATAGAAAAAGTATCACCACTCCATGTAACCTGGCTGCATTCCATCAGTCTGGTTCTTCTGGTCTTCTCAGTGGTGAGCATCCTACAAAACAGAGAGTCCAACAGATTAATTGGAAAAGGAGACTGAAAGGAGACCTCATTGCAGTCTACAACTTTGTCATGAGGGAAAGAGGAGGGGCAGGCACTGATCTCTTCTCTGTAATGACCAGTGACAGGATCCAAGTGAATTGCCTGAAGTTGTGTCAGGAAAGGTTTAGGTTGGATAATTGTATAAGGTTCTTCACCCAGAGAATGGCCCCAGGGAAATGGTCACAGCACCAAGCCTGATAGAGTTCAAGAAGCATTCAAGAAGTGTTCAGAAGTTGCCATGCCTTCACAGATACCTATATTTTTCGTTATATCAGAGTCATAATTACAAAGAGACTAATTCAAAATTGCAAATATTTCATGTAGTATGTTTGTTCAGCCCTGTCACTAGTAAACTGTGGGTTATAAATATAATTAGTTATTTATACCCACCCATACACATTTGCTTTTTGTTTGCTAACAGCCATTTAATAGCAAAGTGAGAAAATAAGTGCAATAAATCTAAAAGCTGTTTTAAACACATACTTGTTGGATTGAATTAAGTTTTCCCTCATTGTGTGTTTCATGTCACATAAAAGACCCTGAAATTTAATTTTGAGTGATGAATTCAAACTATTACAAGAAACAGAGCAGACAGACAGGGCTGATTTGAACATCTGAATCTTTCAGGCCCTCTATATGAAATTGTCTTCAGTGACTCATTCCTATGTATGATAAGCACATGGGTCCTTTCTTTTTTATTTTTTTAAGTCAAAGATGTATTTAAAAACCCCACCAAAACAAAACCAAAACAAACAACAACAACAAAAAAAAAACCAAACAACCAAACAAAAAACCACAAACAAAGCAAAATCACACGTGAATTTTCATAGTACCAATTTTTACCAATGAATAGATCTTTCCTCCCTCTGCTCACTTTTCGGTTTATTTAGGGAGCCATTTTCACACTTTCTACAGTGCTATTATCTGCTGATATTAGCTTCTTGCAACCAAAGCAGTAATATCAGGTTCTTTTAAAGGTGCAACACACAGCACAGCAGTGGCATACTACATGTGTTGACCAAAGTCAGGAACTCCTACAGCGACTGGGATTATCTGTATTTCACTATCAGTCAGACAGCAAGTCTTACCACACAGATAGTGTTTCTTAGGTAAAAATTCAGGCTGATATGATCCTGCATACCCAGTTTGTAATCTTGAGCTGAACCAAAATTTGATGATCAATGCACTAGATTACAGGCATAGATTTGACAAATTTTATGTCAACTTACAGACTGTATTTAGAGCATAGGTTTACTCTTGGTAACTGTTTCTTTTTGGACGTCAAAGGTGGGGTTCATGTCACCACATTTTAGCCATCTCAGGTCTAGATATCTAATCAAG
This sequence comes from Sclerurus mexicanus, assembly GCA_013396755.1. Lineage (NCBI taxonomy): Eukaryota > Metazoa > Chordata > Aves > Passeriformes > Furnariidae > Sclerurus > Sclerurus mexicanus. Next base: position 18,567 of record VWZF01001525.1, on the reverse strand, counting down.
CCCAAAAATCTGGGCTCTCTTTTATCCACCAGAGAGAGAAAGATGCAATTTATACATTTTTTCAGATGAGTTTCTCCCCAGAGGTCTCTTTTCCTGATGACTAGAAACGCATTTTTGAATCATATCCACTAAATGCTGAGATTCATAGATCTAAAATGAGAGGAGTTTAATTCAACCACAAGTAAGGAATGGCAAAATATTTTTTGTAAAATGCTGGTAAGTGTTATTTGAAAAATTGCCAAGGTTGTCTATATATGATCTATATATATTGACTGATTGTCCTTGAAATGTGTGGAAAGGTACCTTCATTGTCAGCTGTTCTCCTATTATGACTCAGTTCCGCACTGCAGGCATTTAAATGCAGAGAACTTTTCAACATACTCAAAATTAGTGCATGATTAAGCATTTTCTTGAAATGAGAGCCAACATTTTTCTCTCATCAGTTTGCAAAACGTTTAAACTCTGGCTGTCTTAATGAAACAAAGCTGTGGGTATGGGGATACAGCAAATCCATTATTGAACACAGCCCTCAATTAGTGCTAAAGATTGAACACAATCTGTATCATTACCACCGTGGCCACTTTCCTTGCCCTCCAAGCTGTAGTAACTATTCTCATACTGTAGTCAGGCATGCAAAGCTGGTAGCAACACTGCAGAGGAGAGAAAGGTTACTGACTGCTTTGTGTGGTTAATTAAAAGAACTACATTTTCTCCATCTGTAATTATTCTCCCTTGTTTCACCTGTAGTATTTTGTATTGTTTTATATAGTACTAACTTTAATGCTTTAAAATTGAGGTCACAGTTGCTTTCATTTTTTATATCTCCGAAGTTTGTTTTGAAAGCATAATAGCCTGAACTGTCACTGTGATTAATTGGAAACCATACTGCCTAAAAGGTGGAAGGGAGGTCAGGTCTTATGAAGCACAGTCAGACATCTTCTAACTTTCAAATACTTAATGTTTTTGCCATAAAAATGTTGTTCTTTACAAATATTGTGAACAGATGTAAATACAGTTGTAAATGTTTCTGTGTTCCACCCTCCCCCTCAGCTGAGCAAATATTTTTTTAAAAGACTGAAATTCTATAATTGAAGTTCTTAAACTATCACCAGGATCTCTAGATCTTTCAAATCCCTGAAGCTAATGGATTAAACAATATCACATAACTCCATACCATATCCAGTGAATGATGTGATAAGAATTAATGATATCCAACACATTCCTGAAGCACACACATTACTGAGTTTTCTATTATACACGAAAAGGACCAGGCTCAAGAAATTCTGGCTTTCACTCTAAAAAAAAAAAAAAATGAAGCAACAAATTTCCCTTCATTCCAAATTTTCCCCTGCCACTCTTTTCCAAGCTGATGCTGCCTAGCTGGGTTTCTTCTTAATGTGTTTCACCATCTCCATTCTTCCCACCTCAGCAGTTTCTAGTCTACTTGCTTCATAGATTCATAGAACCACTGAATGGTTTTGTGTTGGAAGGGCCTTTTAAAGATCATGTCGTCCAACCCACTGCTTCCATGGGCAGGGGCATATTCCACTGGATCTGGCTCTTCAAAGCCGCATCCAGACTGAATTTGAACCCACGCAAATTCAAGTTGTTCATTCCAGGGTTGTTTGAAAACACCATTTTACAATGCTAGAATAGCATTCACATTCCCAGTCTGTGTTCTCTGTCAAAAACTCTGTCAGAGTTTTCTTGTATCTTTTAAATCCTTGTTTCTTTTCCCAAAGTCCATACTGTACTTACTTGTTGAAGTGCTGAGGCCTGAACAACAGGCCCTGAGTCAGAGATAACCTCTAGATGAACCTTCCAAATATAATGTTATATTTAGCCAAGTATCTGCTTATTTGCCAAAGTTCCATATTGTCATTAGTAAAGTACGTAAGATTACAGCTGTGTAAACATGTATGCTTGTTAGTAAGATATATTGGTATTTGCTTATTAGGGAAGATTTATATCGGTTCATTAATAAATATGAATATATCTATCTTTCTGTATTTAGAGACTAGTGAAGGTCATGGAAGAAGATGCCTGGCTTTGTTTGACAGTAGATGGTACAAATTGACTCCCTTGAGGGTACAAATTGACTCCCTGAGCCCTGGCCAGGTTTTGAGTGAAAACCAAGGAGAGAAGAAAGCCAGATATTTTCCTCACTAAATAAGTGATGTATGCTTATTTGTTTAACAATTTAAAAGATGGGCCCTTCCCTCAACAGATGGAAATCTCACCTATGAGTGGACGCACTGCATGTAGGATTTCGCAGTTACTGAAAGGGGTTCTCCGACCCCTCACTATGCTTGGGCCTCCCCAGCTGACTTGCGGGTCTGGATGATGGAAATGTGTTAAAGGGGCAACAAGAAGTTGATACATCTTTCTTAATCACTATAGATGCTCCTTGTAGTTATGATTAGGTGCATTGCTAAGATTATGCTTTTATAATTTGCTTATTTTATAATCTTTTGCTGTTTTGCACTGTAGGAAATTTATACATTTATTCTTTAAAGTTGGGTTTTGTGTTTCTTGTGCTGACCCTTGTCCCCTGGCAAAACAGCTGTCCCTCTTACCCCTTTTGCATGGTAAAGAGGCAATATTACCCCTGTGGTTCCCACATCCTTCAGAGACTACTTATCCTATTTTTCTTCTATATCCTGCCCGGTCTCCTTATCCTGAGATAATGAAACAAATTCATTCCTTCAGCAGCTCTCTCTCTCCACAATATTAGCTCCCTGATTATAATCCACATGTCTCAAATATCCCCAGAAGCCCTGTATGAAATAGATCCCATTCTATGGGATCTCAAATGAAATATGTAACTCTTAAGAGGTTACAGTTGCTGAAGTGTAAAATGTCAATTTGCAGCATATCTGACGAGCAGGGACTTTTCAGAGGCATTTAAATTAGCTAAATTTTAGCAGAATTCCCCCATACGTACCTAATTAAAGAAAAAAAAATGCAATATGCTATTGTCACAAAGAGATTCTTTTTTCATTGTAAATTTCAGGTTCAAGATTTGATGCTTATTATATATATTTACATATTGTGGGAAAGGCCTTTATCTCCTTGCTCTAAGACCCTGGGGAAATATGAACTCTCCTGCAAAAAGAGGTCAATGTCATACTCCATAGGAAAAAAAATGGAGTCTTCCTAACTAAGAAAACCTTCTTCCTCATCCCATATCTGACTTTGCTTTCTGACCTTAAATATGCAAATGAGATACATAACCAAAAAAGCAATACTTTTTTTTTTTTTTCCCATGACTGGCCACACCAATATTCTCTCCTCATCAGTTTACTTCTAACTGTGATCAAAATCCTACTAGATAGAGACTAGAAACATTTTGCAAAATTGTATATCAAATGCTTTCAGGCTAGAAGGAGAAATTATTTCTACATAAAAATATGAAAAAAAAAATAGAGAATGAGAGTATTTATTGCATGATCTAACAAAAGAGGTTGAGATTTATTTCAATCTTTTTTCTTTGTCAATGTGAGTTCTAGTGTTTATTCTCAGATTGTAAATTTTCAGTTTTTATCCACCACATTTTTCATTTCTCTAAAACTATTTTTTCTCTTCCTTCTTACCACTATGATTTTTAGTATTTGCATATCTTTTTAACTGCAAGTCTATGTGCATATCCTGTCTTTTAGGCACTAACCAAAAAGACTTTTAGACAATCTCTGTTGATTTTCTGTGAAAAAAAAAAAATGAAAATAAATAAAATCCCAAATTGTATGACACCAGCATATGGATTTCATACCAGCACAAACCAAATCATAATAAGGCTGCTATGATGCAGCCAGATTTGGTCCACATTAGTTAATATCCAATTTTCAAGAAAGAATTTGTAAGGATTTGTTCATGTGTTTACTGTATTTACATACAATATTACTACACACAAACTACATTAGATGTCAAAACATTTGATTATTTCAGCATGCTGAAAGGTAATAGAATTTCTCTATTTTGAAATTACTGTCTTTAAATTTACAACTTTTTAATCTATCGTTTTATTAATCACTAAATCTCCCTCAGTTTGCTTATATTTATATTAAATATAAATTAATTTTTTTAATAATGCTTAATACTTTTTTAACATCTGTACATGCAAATTAGAATTACATTTATATTAATTAAAATTTGTGCATATATATACATTTGGTAATGCATATGCACAACTATACACAAACACACACAATGAACTACATCTACTATGAAGTCACAAGCTTCCCAGGCTGGAAAAGCTTCATTATTTAGGGACAGGTTCTTCATAGAATTACATGAGTTGTTTTGTGTACCAAGGCAATGGCCTTCACATGCTTGTAGATAAGCTACAGCTGATGGGGGCACAAAGATCTGACTCCACACCATGCCTAAAAATGCTGATAGCTCTGTCCCTGAATGCAAGAAAAGCACATAAATAGTTCTGAACACTGTCCAGAGATATTAAAAAAACCTTTTTCATTACAGTTTAACTAAACCATGAGCCAAGATTTCTAGAAATGTGCAACCTAGCCAATTTAGTATATTATGGCCATACTGTACTTTACTTAAGATAAATAAAACTAAAGCTTCTCAATTAATTATGAGTTTTCATGATTTCACTGTCAGATAAATTGATTCAGTTTTACACTCAATTTGATTTTGTGGTGGACAGTAAATGACTTTGTTAGAAAATAAAGAAAGGTGGTTTGAACAGGGCTATAATTAATTCTGTTGAAAAATATCTCAAATGCAATGTACCCTGAAGAAATACTCTTCCAACTATATTCAATAAAGGTTGTTTATCAAAGTAATTATTTTCTTTAGGGAATTTCTTAGAATTTTCCTTTTAAATACATAAAGGCTCAAAAAAGTGCAAGCTTTTACTTCTGTGACCTTGAAGAATTTACTTTAGCAGGAGAACAAAAGTGTTCTATTTTTTAAAATATTTTATTGCCTTTGTTAATAAATCTTGTAGCAAATTAACCCTTGGAGTTCTGCTAAAAACGTTCCTGTCTTTATCCACAGTACATTTTTCCAGTTATGGAAATGTATTACAAAAGTTATAGAATATAATGTATAACATAGAGGGTATGATACCTTATATATGTTTTTTTTTAAATAAGAACAATGTTCTTTTTGTATATAAATCCTGTTGTACCTACAGTTGTGTGGGAGAACACTCACCTGTGAAAGTGGCCAAGGTGACCATTTCCTGGAGTGTACAACACCAGAAAACTGACAACTACCTCAAGATCCAAAAGCTCCTGTTTTAGAAGATATTTTGTAGCATAGATAGAGATTTATTGTATTAGCTAGATAGTATTCCACTGTGTCTGTATGTTTTTGGTGGTGGTTACCCAGTTACCCTGTATTACCATGTATCCCTTATCCTTTCACTGGCTTAACCCAGCTTCATAATGAGAAGCTAGCCACGCCCCAGTTGTATCCCCCTCCTGCCCTCCTAGCCCTTCCCCTGCTTGCCGTGACACGCCCCTAACTCCGCCCCTAACTCCTCCCTGAGACCTATACCCCGTCCCATGCTTTCTGAATAAACCAGTTTCAGCTCTACCCCAACATCGGCTGGGACTGTCTCCCTTCCTCCCTTCTGGTTCGCGAGACAGTTGCATGTTATTTTTAAAAATAATAATTTTTAAAATCAAAATATTTTTTTCTAGCAATGTTGAGAATGACATTGATGCTGACTAACTTGTGTTCAATGGTTTTCTAGACTCAGAGCATTAAATAAGGAATCCATTCGAGTTTTCAGACACAATAGTTTTAGTAGCTAATTGGGTGCATTGCAGTGGTTTTCGCTGATCATTCCTTTTAATGACTTATGTAAGTAAGTCTAAACCAGAGAGGAAAGATCTTCCATGGGTAGCTAAATTCAAAGTTAAAATGAGAGAAGAAAATCAATCAGTGTGCAGACATACACGGTCCACTTTGTGGATGCAGGCGGAACGTCTGAGAAATCACAATTCTTTTATTCACTTATAATGTTTCCTTTTCAAGGTGAAAATTTGCTTATTTTAGAAGACTTCGGAGAAAACTGATTTCCAAGTTATTTCATGCAAATTACTGTATGTTAGAAAGCAAAACTAAATTTAAGCTTGTATATTTACATATTGCTTTAATCGCGACAGAGAAAGTTTTAGGTTTTCTGTAACTGCTGAGTAGTTTAAATTAAAACATTTTGATGCTTTTTTTTTTTTTTTTTAACCTTTCCTTCATTTACTGGTTTTCAAGAGAGGCTGTAAAACGATAAAGGAAAAATCATACTTAATAATAATATAATCAAAATTATAAAGTATACAGTAAAAATATACTTAATAACTCTGAATTCTTTGACAATACCATTTCCTTCTTTTCATTTTCCACTAAGATTTTTTTCAAACTCAACTTCACACATCTTTCTGTGGAAATTAAATTCCTTGTATGTACTAACTTACATTTCTGAGGCTTTATATCTATTTCTCTCTGATGTACTTACAGAACAGAACAAGAAATTCCACAGCTAGAACCATGCCTTCTTCTCCAGCTTGCAGTGATATTTTCAATACTGTCTTGTGATCGCTGAGATAACATTTAAGATATCGGTTGTTCGGGATTTTTCCTCAGGCAAGCAGTAATCCCTGCTTGTTACCCTCAGGTTATATATTTAACTTAAAATGAAAAAGGATTACTATGCTCTTTTTGCCCCTGGAGTTTTCCAGCAGGATAAAATGTTAGCTTCTGGCTTCCCTGTTAATTCACAAACATTGAATCTCATGAGTTTTTCATCAGAAATTACTCCTTTTTTACAGGTGATTTTAATTTTGCTGTAGATATTAGTAAGTATAATCATCTCCAGTATTTTTCAAAATATACAGGAAAATATTATGATTGTTTTTTTGGGGGGAAAACCTAAATTAATTACTTTAATGATATATTTTATTTTCATGACTGCATCTTGAGTAAATAGTTCATTGCGACAACCTTGATGCTTCAGACACTGCTCAGCAATAGCCAAAATACTTTTGTGCTATCATCACCCATTTATCCATAAATACAAAGCACAGCATATATGGGCTTCTCTAGGGAAGGTCATGTCCATCCCAGACAGTCCCAATACAGTGATCCTGGTTCTCAAGGCCTGGGATATGAAAAATAAATTTTATGGGAACATACAATATATTTTTTTGATCACAATATTATCAGGTTATCCAGATAACCCACTTATACTGCTGAATTGATTAACATAACTACCAGATGCATGTTGTAGTTCTTTCATTTAAACTTTGGGCTTTTGAACTCACAGATTTGCAAACCAAAAAAGTAGATAATCTGCTGAATGTAATATATTCTCCATGCTTACAGACTTTTTTGACTCTCCCCCATTAATATTCCTCTTTTTTGTTTCAAGTATTCCTGTTATTTTCCTTTTTCTTTTGTTCCAGTCTTGACTTTTTATAAACAATCTGTAAATGAGTATGTGATTTTTCACTGACTTATTCCTGCCTTTACATAATAGCTTCTTAGATGACTAAGAAACCTCTCATTAAATCTCCTCAGCCATATTTTGATTCTTAAGTTATTTTGCCCCCTGCTTTCATAGCTCAAAACAATTACAGTGTCTCAAACTTTAATTATAACGATTTGCTTATTCACTGCAAGCAACATTCGTTTGTTATGCATCTCCAATTTTACTTTTGAAGAAATTAGGGGAACTCAATTTCTAATATTTTGGCTTCAAGATATACATTTAATTATCTTCAAGCTTGCATCCTTGAAATATGCTTATCTACTATAACACATTCCATGTATTTGTGGTATGAATGAAAAATTAAATAAACCAAATTATAATTTATAAGGAAAAACTATCCTCAAGCTATGCTCCTAAATCTTGAACATGTAAGGCTTGCCTCCTTTCACATAGCTTTTTTCACACCCAGTGAACTCTCCAAGAAGTAAATTGTTCTTGCCCTTGTTGATTATCAAGGTGCATTTTAGCTTCTCTCATGTTCTTTACTTACCTTTCCATTCACCAGACATTAATTTCAACATTCACTACAGAAAAAATCAAATGAAACACATATCCACAAAAGTTATGTCACATTACCTGTCATGTATATATATGGTAGTGTTTATATTGCAATGCTATTTCTCCCTCATAATGATTTGTATGGGAAAGATGATATATTGAGAATTATTTTAGTTGTGTAGTACAGTCTTTCTTAGTAAATGGGTTTACCTTCATTTAGTTTACAATTCTTGTCCACTTTGAGGAGGGAGAAACAATTTGACATCTCTGACTATAGTAGCTATAGTTCTTTGAAATTCCTGCTTTAGAACAAACTTTTCCATGCCTTTGTTGATATATCTTTCCTGTATTGTATTCTGGTTTGTTTGTTTTTGGGGTTTTTTTGTTTGTTTTTTTTCTGTGTTATAGCTGTTTGCTGCTTGCAAAAGTACCGTGAGCCAAGGGATTTTATTTTTCCATAGGAACTAGAATTAATAAAGACAAATGACAGGACTGGATTTTTCACAGTGCCAGACTATGTAATCCCTCTCCTATGGGCAGAACCTCCAATATCTAAAAGTGTGCTAACATGCAAACAATAGCCCCTCAAAGAAATGAGCTAAGCTTATGTATTTGACCATTCTTTTTGACAACTCTTACAAGGTATAAATAACATTTCAGTCCTTTTAGCCCTTGCCAAGTTTGGATAAAATTGTAAAAGAAATTTAAATGTTACAAACAGATTAATCCAGAATAATCACAACTCTCTTCTTTCCCTGGGAAGTCATGTAAATAATTGCCATTTTTCACGGAGGACTGTGAATCCAGATGTGTGTTGTGTCTTCCAGCTTTCTGCAATGGAGCTGAATCATCCTCTGCCTTTTTGTCTTTTATATTTTCTGTAAGCAACAACATCTCTGTTTTCATTTCTGTAGCTTTATCTATCTTAGTCAAATAAACACTCCCGTGGCTCATGTTGCACAAATGGGAATTGCATGTTATAGGACTCTTGAGCAGGAAACAGTAGGAAAAGGGGAAAAGGAAAGATGGAAGGCAGGGCTGAGCTGAATAGGAACAGAAAAGCTGTTCCTGAGGTGAGGGAGAACCTTGGGTTACATGAAGGCAAGGCAAGGCAGGACTGATCTGAGCTGATCTTCAGTGAGTAGAGGTTGGTGGTTGCTATTATGGGAGGCATTTTCTCATAGAATAACACTTCCTACCCGTGATGAAAATGTGGCTCAACCTATGTAAGGGAGTACCATGCATGTTGCATCTGTCTGAGGGACTTGTTGCTAGGCCACACTGATAAAGTTCTGATGAAAACACTGATAAAGCAAACAAACCCAAACCAAAAGAAGATGCTGCCATGTGTTAACCTTGGTTCAGCTATATAAAGTATATCAAGAAGGTGACTTTCAAGTGTTTCTAAACTTAGAAAACTGCTATACTGCTTAATCTGAGAAAATCCACTGATTTAAGGGATAATTCATTCATGAGTTCAGTTGCCTTTCTCTTTGCAAAGAACGTAGCTGAGCTGAATTAAACATGGCCTGAATTGCTCTTAGGTTTTTGTCGTTACTGCTGTTTTTTTAACAAGGATATTAATAAAATAAATGTTTGCATTTGTTTTGAATTAAAAATAATAATAAATGTGGGTGTTTATGTCTAAGTTGGAGTTCATCATGGAAAATAATCTGGAAGACTATTTACATTTGAATTATTTGTTTAGAGCTATTAATTAGAGTTATTTTAATCCAATAAATTGTTCTGATTTTGGATGAGCGCAATAGTTGATTCTGCCTAAGTGATATCATTCAACCTCAGTCTGAGTGAAAAACAGGTCACTTTCTCAGGTGTACCTGCTAAAAGACAATTGATTGTTAAAATCTGCATGAGTGAGAGCACTGGAGAAATTCAGTGAACCCAGCGATGATGATGAAGCAATATGAGGGATGACTTCCCCTCAACTTAAGACATGCTGTACTGCCACTGACAGCTTGAGTGTCGAGTGCTCTGACCTATAGATGTTGAGGCCTTTTTAACCTCTGGAAAAATATGTTGAAGAATGTGGCTTTGGGGTGATTGTTTCCAGGGTAGTTTGCTCTTTACCATGGCTTAGAATAGATTTTCTGTGTCAAAGCATTCATGTTCTCTCCCTGTGTGCAGGATGAGGTGCTGAAATGCACAGCTCACCAAATCTGCGTATACCTATCTGTTGAATAAAAGCAGACTGCAGCACCTTTGAGGTCCTCAAAGCACACCCTTCAAAACAACTCTGAAAATTGATAGACTCCCTCAATTTTCAGACGTAAAACTCTCTGTAATGAAATTCAATCTTAGAGGAATAACTTTTGTTTTAAGCGAAACATGAGACCATTAGAACATCAGGAATCAGAACAGCAAGGTCAGTACCACTGTCCCTCATTAAGTGTTGTCTTTCAGAATAGCAACTTCTCTTTCTGCTACACTTTCAACAGCAAACAATGGGGTTAAATTATCAAGTAAAAAATGTTCTAACATATTTTTTGAATATTACACTCTTTCACTAAATGTCTGTGCTATGTTGTTTACTTAGTGAGGCTGTGAATTTACAAGTGACGGACATTGTGTTGTTCTAAAAGTAGCTGTATAAAGCCTCACCACCTAGCTCGACATTTAGCAGTGTATTTTCACCTGCTTTTTATTTTGACGTGAAGGAGGAATTTTTAATGTTTAAATAGACATAGGTCTTACAAGGGCAAGTTGCTGTTTCAGTGTAAGTCATCTGACAAGACTGAACTGTAACTAATGCCATTCTCTGGAAAATACCTGTAATACTTGCTTTAAAATTAACAGTTTTCTTTGTGTGTGATTTCTTGTATTTTTGTATAACATTAAAATGATTCTATCTTTAAGTAAGAAATTTGCTGTTGGCTTTTTTTTTTTAAATGTGTTCTGTAACAGAATGATTTTTTAATTAAAAATAAAAACATGCATTGATATTTTAAAAAATTGTTAATTTAAAATTCATACATCTGAAACTAAAATTTCATTTGGCATAAAATACAACTAAACTAAAGCATTTTACTTTCTGTAACATGTGAACATCATCTGGCATTACATCTAAAATACAGATACCTGTGAGAACATAATGATTGAATTTCAAAATTTCTAATAGGAAAATATCAACAGATTCTCAAAACATTTTCATTATTTGCTTCAATGAAAGATTTACTGTGCAAATGTGAAAATTCAACACCTATTAATTTTAAAATCCCCTATTTTTTCATTTTATTTTTTAAATTTAAAATTATCTTTTTTTTTTTCCATTTTCACTTCTGCCTAGGATGCATTTTTATTTTGTTATTTAGATCTTCCCTTTCTTTATTTGAATTTTCTCATTTCATAGGTTTCTTGTTTACTTGTTTGGTCTTTTTTTTTCTTATTTTTAACTATTTTCTTCATTTTGTCATTGATTTTTGATCATTCCTCTTCTTATCATCCCCTATCAACAGTCATCTGTCTTATTTTCATTTTTAAAAAGCACACTGGAGAAAAGAGGTCACATCATATCCCTTGCATGCCATTGGAGATTATTTTTCCATATATATAATATATATGTGTATGGTTTTGCTTATACTCTTGTAAGAAAATTTCTGCCAAGAATGAGATTAAGCTGTTGTCAGCAGATGCAATGAAGTTGGTGCATTTTGGAGGTAATATTTCTTTTGCATTTACATTATTCACTTTGTTTAATATTGGCTATGACTGTTTATTTTTCTGCCTGAAATTAATCAGAATTTAATTTAGGTCCGATCATGCTAAGATGGTTAAATCTCATGCTATAAAAAAATTCAAACTTTTCCTACTCATTAGCTACTTTCTTTTAGATTATGTACTTGGATCATGGATTCATCTTCAAAATATTTTTATATGAAAATTCAGATTTATTTATTTCAGTACTTTTGTTAACAGTTTTTTAAAAAGTCAACCATGAGCAAAGTTTTTCCTCACTAGGAATGGGCAGTCTACTTCACAGAGGCCTATCAAGTTGGCCTACTAATAATTTGTAATAATGAAACAGGAATGTTCTTTAGAGAGAGAGAGAGAGAGAGAGAGAGAGAGGAAGGGAGAGGGAGAGGGAGAGAGAGAAACAGATTAGTAATTAGCTTTTATTAGTCAACAGTGAAACACTGGCAGGATAAGGATAAGTCAAGTTTCATACCACAAATAACAAGCTCAAGACCAAAATATCATATGGGCAGAACAGTATTCTAGAAAACCAGAACATTTTGTTCAGGTGTAGGTGGTAACCAACTCTGAGTGGGAACATAGCTTATTCTGTGCATAAGATGAAAAGCAATTACATACACAAAAAGAATGAGAAACACCATAACACAGAAAGTCCAGTGAACACTTGCAATGATGTTTGTAAAGTTTAAAAACAGTTTAATGAAGAAGAAAAATTTAACCTCTTTTTAAATTAAACATTCACATTTCAATTTTTTCCTGTGACCTTTTATAATTAGCTTTATCATTATTTTGAGTATTTTGTAGTAATACACTATAAAAACTGTTACTTATATTTGCAATCTCCGTATGCTTCCTTGTCAACTATAATGTAAAAGCTATTTTCCACAAAAAGTAGTAATTAAATAATTAAAAAGGTATTAACAGTCTGAATCAGCAAGAATTAATTTGTTGTTGCAATTATATTTTCATGTCCCTTTAAAAGTCAGAGACTAATGCATGTTTGGCCCAATTATCAGATTATTGCCACTATGACATAATTTTTTTAACTGTTTCTAAATTTTTTATTGATTTGTTTGGACAAGTCTCTCACATGCTGAGGATTATTCTCTGCAAATTTACTATATTTGTTTTCATTAACTATAACACTTTGAAATACATGGAATAAATGTGCCACATAAATCTAAACTAATTTTAACAGCTTTTGCAAACAGATATGAAAAATACAAGTTTGGCGTGGGTTTTTTTGGTTGGTTGGTTGGGTTGTTGGTTTTTGTTTTTGTTTTTTTTTTTTTTTTTTTTTTTTTAATCTCTATAGCCTCTGGATCATTGTTGCATGTAATTTTTAAAATCCAAGTTTGCATTTTGGAGTTTAGGTTGCACAGCTTTCCCAAGATATTTTAATTAATATTATTTAAAACCATGGTTCAGACAGAGATAGATTTGTTCTAAATTAGCATTCTCTAATATGAGCAATGGATATGTCAGTTTTAATGCTTTCAGAAATATTTCGGCAAGATGAACTATATGTCATGCCTGATATGGAATATTCATCATTGAATGCCTCCTTGTCATCCATATTGATGCTTTTACTATTAGTCTTTGTCTGAAAACTCAAACTAGGTAATGTGACAGGGTCTCATGTTAAGAAGAAGCACATTTTACAAATGATGTGGCAAGGACAGGTTAGGGTGTAATAGGGTTCAAATAATTGATTTTATCTCAATCTGCTCTACAGCTTTACTTATAACAGGCAACCTCTGGCTTCTGCTGTTTCAATAGGTGTTTGATATTCTTAAGCTGGAGTGAGGTTAATGTGAAGTTTGACTCTACTGACTCCTCAGCTGAGCTATTCTATCAATTAACAGGGTGATCCATCACATATGCATTATCCCTCAGAGGTGTACAGTTTGTCCTGCTTTAAAGAGCACATCAATTTTTGATTCATGAAAAAATGTCCAATGCCACTACTCACAGGCAGGAAAGAAATACTAAAACTGACTTATCCCCATTTGTGATTGTGATGAATGTCCTTTGAAAACAAACAGATAACCCCCATGGCAGAAACCTTCTCAGTTTCTCAACTGCTTGAAGGGTTTTTCCATTCCTCTCTGAAAAGCTGGTTTTGCACTCTTCGTATCCAATGCTATAGCCAAAACATATCCAGAACTTTTAAGCCCTACGTTAAATGTCCAGCTGCCTACTCAGCAGGAATTCTGTCAGTGCTGTCTTTATTAATGGTTTCAAGAACTGTGTGGAGATAAATACAGAGCAAGGGCATGACCTAGCTTTATTCAAGCTGTGTTGCCACACTTTTTATGTATGTCATTGTCAAATGGGAGAAAAATCTTTCTAACTCTCCAAAAAGTACAGGAGACAGCACCTGCAGTTTCTCAAAATCGTCTCTCTGTATTCCATCAAGCTGTTGTACCAATGTGTGCCACTAAACTTCCATACTCTGTTCTGGGGTGCAGCTATCATTATTGATGAAAGATCTACATGGGTTGCATTTTCCAGTGCCTAAATCAGCCTATGTTAGGGGTGGCATTATGAGATGATAAACAATACATTAATACAAACACAAAGTGCTACTTTATAGACATATCCCTTTCTTCAGAGTCTCTTTCACTTATAAAAGTATGCATCCAAATAAATCACTTCAAGACACAAGTAACATTGCTATACCTAAAGAAATCAGTAAAGCTTTAGTCACTGTGCCTCACAGCATCCTCATAAGCAAACTAAAGAATTGTGGACTGGGTAAGTAGACAGTGAGGTGGATGGAGAGCTGGCTGAACAGCAGATCCCAGAGGACTGTAATCAGTGGCACATGGTCTGGCTGGAGGCCTGTCACTAGTGGTGTCCCCCAGGGCTCAATGCTGTTTAACTTATTTGTCAATGTTTTGAATGAAGAACCAGCAAGTTCATTGATGACAAAAAGCTGGGAGGAGTAGTGGATACCCAGAGTGCTGTGCAGCCCTTCAGAAGGATTTAAACAGGTTGGAGAGATGGGCAGACTGTATGAAATACAATAAAAGCAAATGCAGGGTCCTGCATCTGGGGAAGAATTACCCCATGCACCAGGACAGACTGGGGGCTGACCTGACAGAATGTAGCTCTCTGGAGAAGGATTTGGGCATCCTGCTGTCCATGATCCAGCAGTGTGCCCATGTGGTCAAGAAAGCCAATGCTATCCTGGTCTGTATTAGGAAGAGCATTACCATCAGGGTGAGGGAGGTAATCCTGCTCCTTTACTCAGCCCTGATGAGGCCATTTCTGGAGTGCTTTGTCTAGTTCTGGGCTCCTTGGTACAAGAGAGAGGTGGATCTCCCAGAACAGGTCCAGCGGAGGGCACCAAGGATGACTGAGGGACTAGAGCACCTATCTTATGAGGAAAGACTTTGGCTTTGGACTTGTTCAGTCCTGAAAAGAGATGACTGAGGGGGTACCTCATTAATGTGGATAAATACCTACTTCATATGTTTGATTGTTATCTTGTAAAAAAAGATTAAACTGAGGATTCATAATTTGTGAAAGATGAATCAGCACATACAAGACAACCAAGGGATCAAGCCCAGCCAGCATGGGTTTAGGAAAATCAGGTCCTGCCTGACCAACCTTATGTCCTTTTATGACCAAGTGACCAGCCTAGTGGATGATGGGAAGGCTGTGGATGTAGTCTGCCATGACTTCAGCAAAGCCTTTGGCACCACCTCTCATGGTATTCTCCTGGAAAAGCTGGCAACCCATGGCTTGAACAGGTGTACCTTTTGCTGGGTTAGGAACTGGCTGGATGGTTGGGCTTAGAGAGTGGTGGTGAATGGCGATGCAGACAGCTGATGTGGTGCCCCCCAGGGCTCAATATTGGGTCCACTTCTATTTAATATCTTTATTGATGATCTGGATGATCAAGTGCACTGTTAGTAAATTTGCTGACAACACTAAGTCAGGTGGGAATGTTGATCTGCTTGAGAGTAGGAAGGCTCTACAGAGAGACCTGGTCAGACTCGATCAATTGGCTAAGGACAACTGCATGAGGTTCAACAAGGCAAAATTCCAGGTCCTGCACTTGGGTCACAGCAACCCCATGCAGCAAGACAGAACTGGGGACAAGTGTCTTCAGAGTTGTTTGGCAGAACGGAACTTGGGGATGTTGATGGTTCAATATGAGTCAGTGTGTCCAGGTGGCCAAGAAGATAAATGGCATCTTGGTCTGTATCAAGAATAGTGTAGGGACTAATAGCACAGTGGGACTAAGGAAATGACCATCCCCCTGAACTCAGCATTAGTGAGGCCGCATCTCAAGTACTGCATTCAGTTTTGGTCCCCCACTTTAAAAAGGACATTGAGATACTGGAGTGTGTCCAGTGAAGGACAACAAGGCTCGTGAAAGGACTAGAGAACATGTCTAATGAGGAGCAGCTGAGGGAGCTGAGTTTGTTTAGTCTCAAGAAGAGAGGGCTGAGGGGGGGGACCTCATTGCTCTCTACAACTACTTGAAAGGAAGGTTCAGTAAAGTGGGAGCTGGTCTTTTCTCCCATGTCTGCAGTGAGAGGACCAGAGGAAATTGCTTTAGAGACAGGGGAGATTCAGAATAGATACTAGAAAAAAAAATCAGTTCGAGTGTTCAGGCATTGGAATAGGTTGACCAAGGAGATGATAAAGTCAGCATCCTTGGAGGTGTTTAAGAGGTGTCTGGATCTGGTGCTGGGTGAGGGTTTAGTCATTTAGGGGTTACAGTGATAGTGCTAGGTTGATGGTAATCAACTTAGTTGACTTAGTAATCATGAAGGTCTCTTCCACCTTTCAAGATTCTATGATTCTATGATGCTGTGATCTTGACAGGCTAGATAGATGGGCTGAGGTATGAGGTTCAACAAGATCATGTTGGGTCCTACACTTCAGCTACAATAACCCTGTGCAACACTACAGTCTGGGGAAAGAAAGGTTCATGCAGTTCAGCATAAAAGAACTTGCAGGTGTTAGTTGATAGCCAGGTAAACATGATCCACTATAATGTGCCCAGGTGGCCAAGGACAATGGTGTCCTGGCTTGTATCAGAAATAGTGTGGTCAGTAGGACTAAGGAAGTGATTTTCCCCCTTGTAGTTGGCACTGTTGAGGCTACATCTTGAATACTGTGTCCAGTTCTGGACTCTTTATTTCAGGAAAGACATTGAGGTGCTGGAGCAAGTCCAGAGAAGGGCAACAAAGCTCATCAAGGGTCTAGAGGGTAAGTCTTATGAGGAACATCTGAGGGATCTGGAGTTGTTTAACTGCAGAAAGAGGAGGCTCAGGGGTGACCTTATAACTCTCTACAACTACCTGAAAGGAGGTTGTAACCAGGTAGGGGTCAGCCTTTTCATCCAGACAGCTAGCAATAGGACAAGAGGGCATAGTCTCAAGGTGCACCAGGGGAGGTTCAAGTTGGACATTAGGAGGAATTTCTTCACAGAAAGGGTGATTAGTCATTGGAATGGACTGCTCAGGGAGGTGGTGGAGTCACCATCCCTGGAGGTGTTTAAGAAAAGACTGGACATGGCACTTAGGTGGTGTTTGGTCAAAGTTTGGATTAGATGACTTCAGAGGTCTTTTCACAGAATCACAGAATATTCTGAGTTGGAAGGGACATACAAGGATCATTGAATCCAACTCGCCTTTCAGAAGACAATCCCCAAGAGTCAAACAGATACTCTCTGCCTGAGAGTATCATCTAAATGCTTTAACTCTGTCAGGTTTGGTGTTGTGTCTGCTTCCCTGCAGTGCATGTTCCAGGACCCAACCACTGTCTCAGTGAAGAACATTTTTCTAATATCCCCCCCACTGATGGACTAAAATGTTGGTAATGTCTGAAACATTGTCAAAAATATAGAAAGATTTTTGTCAAACTGCAAAGAAGCAATTGTCTGTCTGTAACCACTGAAGCCAGACTGGAATTTGATTGTTTAATTATCTCAAGTATGAGGAGAAGTAAACAAGGCCCAGAGGGTGGTGGAGGAGAAGGATTTTAGGTGTCTGATGGCAAAATCTCTCCACACCAAACAAAAGGAACAACATTCCCCTCTTCCGAGAAGACCATGTACACACAAGACATTCATGTGAGAGTCATTCTGCCACCAAAGGACTGCATGTAATCCAAATAAGGCAACAAATCTGGAGCCTGTCACAAAAGACTGCAGAGCTTTCCCACCGCCACCCAGGGAAGGTATGTGGCATCTCCGGAATGTATATTAATCCATTGGACTCTGTTTTGTGGGATGCTCACCACTGAGAAGACCAGAAGAACCAGACTGATGGGATGCAGCCAGGTTACATGGAATGGTGATATTTTTTCTATTTTAATCTCTCTCTGTCACTCTCTGTCTTCTCCTCCCCCTTTTTCCTTATTTCTATATCTTTGTCTCACATATGCTCTTAAATAAAATCCATACTATTGA